>VXBC01004526.1:363095-395361 GCA_013399945.1 Ploceus nigricollis
ATCCTTTTTATTTATTGTTTTTCTGTATGCCTTTGAGAGAGCATCAGGGACGGGGCAGCACCACCCGCCTAAATCCACAGGAGCCAGAGGCGTTGGTATGCATGTAATCTGGTCTTTTAATTGTGGGACTTTGCCCTTGTGTTGAGCTAGTTAAAGAAAGCTTTCCTGCTCTGGCGTCTCAAAGATTAGTGCGTAAAGCAGTTGTCTGAACTTAAATGTTGCTGTGGTAGTTCTTGGTGTTTTCAGTGTTGTCAGTTGTTGCAGTAGAAAAAAAATGCGTGAATGTTGGGATTTTTAGAGGGAAGATGAAGGGTGAGTTTTGTTTGGGAGTGTTAGTAGAGGTTTTCCCCAGCCAGTCGTTACATCAAGTAAGCGCAGAACTCTGACTGCAGAAATCTGCCAAGGGAGACTTGGTTTAAGAAATGAGGTAAGGATGAAGAGATGAATGTGGAGTGAGGGAAGTAGTGAAAACAGAATTGGTAGAAGGAGAGAAGCAAAATAACGCAACAGAAGAGATTATACGGTCTCAGCACTTCAACCTTGAAGCCTCAGTGCTGGGGTTTTTTCATGCTTGTTATGAGCGTCATTTAAATGTTCACTCTGCTCTGCTGTCAAGAAATAGGAGCATGAAAATGGGTGAACTTCCAGAACTGGTTTCCAAGGAATATCAGTCCACTGCTTCCTATTTGAGGTTTCAGAGTGATTTCCTATGGACTAGGTCAGTGGTTATGAGGAAATGTCTTCCAAATGACTTTAAAACAAGACAGTGTACAGCTCTTCTCTTGCCCTGTGCTTGCTTGAAGGTACAAGCATAATGACGCTGAAAGAAGACAGATTTTTGCTATTGTTGCAGAGGTTGCAGTTAGTTGTTGTTTTGGATTATACACTTAGTTCATCAAGTATTTGTCAATTCTTCAGGAGCCAGCGCGTATCTAGGAGATGGATTTGAGAGTCTTTTAGTTCTGCTGAATGTGTTGGCATGAGCAAAACATTTGGTATGCAAGGAGAGAGTATTAATTATTTAATTATGGTGTTTGCCTGATAGTCTTGGGTATGGAATTATAATTCCACAGGATTCAGATCAGCTGAAGTTTTAATAGAAAAATTGTCTATGTTCAAAACTGTAACAGTGCTATTGTCTGCGGCAACTGAGTAGAGTGATTGTAAGTTCACATTTAGAATTATGTATTTTATTTTTATTGTGTAACCTAGATTAACATCTGTAACTTTTCCATAACTGTAACTGGTTTGGTTTTTCTTTTCTCTTATAACGAAGCCACGGCTACTGGTAGATTTCTCAAAAATCAACCTGTTAGGTTAGTGTTTGATAGACTTGCTGCCCCCTGTTCTTAACTATGTGGAATAGGTACAGCCATTGATGTGCTTGTTAGTACACTTAACAGCATGCATAGAGTTAAGTAAAAATATATGTTTTGTCATCACTGGTGACTTACTTCTAGGGTAAGAATACAGTGTAATGCTTTCATGGTTTGGGAGATATATCAGTGCAGGCTGAATGTGATAATGCCTGTCCAAAGAGAAACAAAATATAGAAGATAAATACACAACGTTCTGCACTATTTGTGTACTGTGTGTATTTTAGAAGTTTTTATGTCAGATTTGACAATAAATCAGGGGAATAAAGAATGGCGGGTACTTCTGTTGCTTGTGTTGCTCTTCTTTGAATTTCTTTTGTTTGTATAACTGTTTTATGTGCCCTATTTGAACTCATTGCAGTTTAAACTGGACCTGTTTTGCATTATTTTTTTTATTATCTGTAAATACAAAAAAGCTTTATTTGGTGGGAAACAAGATTTAAACAAGCTCTACTGATACATGTGCAAAAAATCTGCAACTCTCCCGAATTTATAGTTATTAATTTGCATGGGAAATACAGTCAGGATGTGGCTAGCAAAAGGCTCCTTTGGAGTCTTTGTGCATGCAAGTTACAATTACAGGGAAGACACAGTTTTTCTGCTGCTGCTTTCAAGCTGGGTTGATTTCTATACACCTGCTTACCTAAAGCAGTGAGTTCTGCGAAACACGGGATTAAAATGAATGGTGGAAGTGTGGAAGTGGGTGTTCTGAATGTCCTGCTGCTGTTGTTGATGTGTTGTGAATGACCTAAGAACTCCTCAGGCAGCTTCTGAACTTCAGTGTTGAGCCTGCTGTGTTAAAGCAAAGGGGATGATTCCATCCTTGCAGCTGTTTAATTTTTACTGAATGTTGCATCTGGAGCTCTCTCTGGGCTTTTGCAGGCACTGTCAGGCTCTGTGCTGTTATGGTGCTGCTGCCTGAAGTATCTTAGGTCATTATTTTACAGCTAATTTAATTCAGCACAACCTGCACCTATCTCAGTAACTATAAGCTAGTTTGTGGATTAACTAATTATTTTCTTTATTCTAAGCCATGTCGCGAATTGGAACTATTTTCTGAACAGAAATGGAAGGGAAATGAAAAAGATTTAATGAAAGTTAGCTCTGTTTCCCAGCCTCTGAGTCCGATGTAATTCCTGCTGTAGCTCAGATCAGTGGCTAGATAAGAAACACTTTTTTATAAAGAATGTGACAAAAAAGAAATGGTTTTGTGTGGATGCCTTTACCTAGTTCCCTGAAGTTATTATAAAATTGTGAACTTACTGTTCCTGCATCACAACTAACAAGTTTTCTGAAATAAAAAGAGGTGATGGACTCATTTGCTGGTTTTCTCACTTGCTTGTCCATCAGTAAAGGGGAAGTCTGTTCAGCTGGGTGAATTGCTACATATTATCTCCTAGTTACCACTCTTTTCCTATTAAAATCATTTTAAGAGGAGATTTTGGATCCAGTTAGAGGCAATTTTGGAACAAGTTTCAACTGAAAAATCAGAGCAGATATGTTTATTGATTCTGATGAGTTTGCATTCAATAAGTTTTCAGTGGAAGGCCCAGCAAAACACAAAGGCATACCTCACAAAATGAGAACCATGGAAGTGCTCCTCCAAAGGACTTCTCTGTTCTCAACCTATTAAGAAAACAAAAGACAAAACAGAAAAAAAATCCTCTGCCCAAACTTTATTTAAATCTGTCATAATATTAATCAAAGACAGTAGTAAGAACATGCTACTCTATAGCAGTTTATTGAATAGGAAGGTTTCATGCTACATTGTTTAAAACTAATGAAACTTAGGAAGTTTGCAGGTTTTTTTTCCTTTTGAGTGACCAATCTTAGGTTTTTGTCATCCAGTCACACTAGATTAAAAAAAAAAGACCCTGCCATATTTCTAGCCAGGCTTAGGCATCTTTAACAGTAATTACCAAAAGCTGGAAGATTGTTTTATAATATTTTTTTAGAGCATGAGTGTTATGTAATTGCCTCCAAGTAAACACACATTTTAAAGCTCATTCTATTGCTAAAATAATAGAGCTTTTTCTCAAACTTATAGAGGGAGAAACAACCATTATATTGTACTATAGGTTGAGTTTGAGAGAATTTGCAATCTTTACTCCTTTCTGTTGATTTCTTCAGCAGAATCTTACATTCATGCAAAAAAAGATATTTTTAACATATTTCTGCATGCACGTGGGAGATGTTTTTTCTAATGCAACACCTTTCATCTTTAGAAAGGCTGAGAGAGTTGGAGTTTTCAGGTTGTAGAAGAGAAGGCTCTGGAAAGACCTTAGAGTAGCCTTCCAGGGCCTAAAGGTGGTTACAAGAGAATTGGAGAGGGACATTTTACAAGGATGTAGAGTGTCAGGACAAGGGGGAATAGCTTTAAACTGAAGTAGATATAGGGAAGAAATTCTTTACTGTGAGAGTGGTGAGACACTGGAACAGGCTGCCCAGAGGAGCTGTGGATGCCCCATCCCTGGAAGTGTTCAAGGCCAGTTTGAGTGGGACCTTGAGCAGTGTGGGCTAGTGGGAGGTGTCCCTGCCCATGGCAGGGAGTGGAACTTGATGCTCTTTAAGGTCTCTTCTGATCCAAACCATTATATGAATCTGTAATGATCATATGAAGAGGGAATTATTGCATATGTAAATGGATGGCTAATTCCTTTTTTAAAGTAAAAAGCCTAAGTGGTAAACACAGACAGATCATTGATATGATCTGTCTCTTAAAATACAGCCTCTGCTTTGTTTTGACCAGACATGCTTTTGTATCCACAGAAGTGCCATGATTTGTATTACTCAAATAGATTTTGAAAAGTTGATTTTAATCATTGAGTTAATATTACTTTGTGAGCTAGTTGGAATTTTTAGAGAATGATGACATCTGTTCTGAGAATAAGTAGTGCACATGTGGGATCACCACAAGACTGTCTTGATTATCATTCTGCTGTGTCCCAGCTCCAGCTGAAAGGACATCTTTGCACTCAAGGGATAGCTCAGTTATCATGACCAGGCACTTCTGAGTCTTTCTCTTAAAGTAGCAGATGTTGTGCAGGACTGTCTGGAGACAGAGATTAAGCTTAAATATTTAAATTCTCTTTAGTCAGGCTGGTAGATATGAAGGGACAGCTAGAAGCTGATGATAAAATAAAGAATAGCTTCAGTTGTGATGATGCTGATTTTGCAGTTTAATGCCTGTTTTACTCTTGTACTTCTGTAATACTTGAACATCTTTAATGATTAATGTTATTTCTTTCTTTCTTTTGCACTTGAGTGAGAAGCTGAAAACTCAAAATGTGCTTTCTGACAATTAGATAGGCTGCAGATATATTTGCGTTTTGCTTTCAGGTTTTGGTTTTGTTTTTGTTGTGTTTTGGTTTTTAATTAAAAAAAACCAAGCCAACACTATTCCTGCAATGATTGTTGCTCATTTTGTTTCTCACTGTGCTGATCTGCCTGAGCACAGCAATCTGCCAGTCTGGACTGGTCCTATAACAGATGTGTGCATCAGTAAAAGAATGACTGTCTGACTCCTGCTCAGCCTCATACACATTTTGTTGTTCTCAGCGCAAGTTTGGTGTAATCTAACATAGCTTAAAAGGAGAAAATTTCTGATGTTCTTCTTCATGTCCTGGATAAGTCTCTAAGATTAGAGATGGGAAAGGGGAAAGTATGGGGTTGTTACTTTTTTTGTTTTGCCTTTTTAAATTTTTTTCTTTCAAGAAAGGTGTTGTGTATGAATCATTTTCACAGTTTCCCATATGTAGCTTTCCCTTTGGGCTTCAGTTTATGCATTTATTTCTTATTCTACTGTGAGGAAGGACTTTTGGCATGAGGATGAGGGGACAGCATTTTTCCTCCTTATAATTTTGTTGAAACTTGTGTAGCACTGAAACTGCTATAATGTCAGATCTTCTGTGGTGATTTCATAAGCTTTTCCACTACACGATCCTTTTCCAGTGACAAAGTATCCTTTTCTAGTGAAAGAGTGTCAAAATCAAGGGAGGCAGGTGAAACCATGCATGAGAGCAGGAGCATTTTCCATTCTGAATCAACTTTTGCTAGTATTATGCACAGACTTTGTTCATTAGCCTGGGCTGTGATAATGGGTAGGATCTATTCTCTGTGTGTGTCAAGAGAAAGAAATAATAGAAAAAATTTATATAACTTAATTTTTTTGGAAGCATCACTTCTATATAATTGCAACAAATAAATTTTAACATCCTATTCTTTGTATTTCTCCATTTTTTTATTAAAATATATTTTTATTTTTAGGAAGTGAAGCCAGGGAACTCCAGCAGCACTAGACTTAAACACAGCTTTTCCTAACCTTGTTAACTATGGCAGTTAGAAGCAGTCTTGCATCACGGAGAGCTTTGCACTTCAGAGCTGGTTTTTTATGTAACGGACCATGAGCAATCTTCAGTTTTTGAAGAAATATGCTTTTGATAGCAAACCGTCCTTAAAATAATGGATTAGAAAAATTTATTTGTGCAGTTAATAAAACTCAGGATAATCGTTGCTGCTTTTGCACAGAATGACAAATTGCAACAGAGATGTAAAGATGGGCATGTGAGCATTCTGAAATACAGAGGCCACAGTGAGAGCACATGGGTGACTCTGGATCACAATACTGAAAATGTGACACAGATGGAGTTGACAGCAGTGTATTGTATTTAAAATGCAGCTGAGGATGTTTTTATATTTGCATGCTACAGTATTTATTAATTTAGTGTGTAATCAGTTTTACCCTTCATTTGATAGCAGTCAAAGCATTTGTCTGTAATAAGCAGGCAATCTCCTTTTGCTTAAATGTGACTGATGTGAGGAAAAATAAGAAACACTCACTGGTAGCTCAAAGTTTCAGTCATGGCAGATGAATTAGCTTTGCCTTTTGAGAATTTGTATTCATTTTAGGCATATTTTTGAAAGTACTTACTGCATTTGGTACCTCATATGTTTTTTTGAGAAGTACTGCTTCTTGTTTTGAACTCCCAACAGGCTTCTTCATGTTTACTCATCAGTTAGGAAGCTGTGAAAGTGCTCTGTGGTGCACTCTGTTCAGTATGCTGTGCAGATAAACCCTGACAGAGTGTGTACCATGTAGTCATGGGAACTTGGCCCTGATGGAGGGGAGACACTTAAAGTGACACGACTTAAAGTTGAGTTTAATGTTTCGGTTTGAGTCCTGTGGAGACACCTTCTGTAGTTAACAAGCAATAAAAAAGTACTTTGAAGAAAACAGAG
The DNA here is from genome assembly GCA_013399945.1 of Ploceus nigricollis. NCBI lineage: Eukaryota > Metazoa > Chordata > Aves > Passeriformes > Ploceidae > Ploceus > Ploceus nigricollis. Next base: position 369,710 of record VXBC01004526.1, read on the forward strand.
AGGGGGAAACAACCCACAAAGCCATGTTTGTATTTTAGCAGGGTGTCACTGAAGGACTGCACGTGAATGATTCAGAACAGAATGAGATTGGTTGATTTAATTTCCAGTATGTTTCTCACTACAAAGAGTAAAACTCAATTTTCATAACTGTCTTTGTGATTTGTAACAATACGAATAAAGATGGTTGTTAATAATTTTAAACAGCGGTATGAAGCAAATTTACAGAGGATAATTGTAAGAAAGATCATGGAATCTCATTTTGAATGGAATAGTGCCTTGCAATAAAACCATTAGGCAGAATCAAGCCTAGAATGCTAATTATCAGTATTGTTTCAAATGCAAAGGTAGGCAATATAAGCATGTTCTAAAAAAAAGGGCTCTCAACTAATAGCGTTTCTATATCTCATGGGAAACTTCTGAGTCCAGTTAGTGGCATATTTTGGTATTTCTTTTAGAGACTGTTCAGCCAGGTTTGTTTGATACTGGCCAAGAGGTCTACAGTTTATTGGTGAGTACAAAGGAAAACCCCTGAGATAATAGCATGAGTTTCTTTTCCTGAGGGAGTGCAGCTGGAAGTCCACTCCCTGCTGAGAAGTGCAACAAACAGTTATTTTATATTTCTAAAGAGAGAGTGTTGCTCTGTGTTATTTATCTGTATCTATATGTAATGGGTTGTAAATATCACTATCAGTGGGCTAATGCTGAGGTTTTGTATAAGCATTGTGACAAGTAAGATTTTGGAGTTCAGTGGGCTTGATTGTGGTGATTACGGAAAACATTTCCTTTAATGATCCTGTGAAAAAGCAACAAAATGCTGTAAGGATTCAATTTCCCCCTTTACACACGTAGGCATGTGGCCTTCTTGTCTCTTTTAGTCAGTGGTGAAAGGAGAGGCCTGAAGTTTTGCTGTTATGGTTATGCTATGGTTAAGCTGGACTTGTCTTGCTTTTTCTGTCTTTTAAATAGCCACCTCTTTGTTGTTTTATCCTTCTTGTTACATTTCTTAACAGAAGAAATATAAAACTCTTTCTGATGCAGAAATAGAAACTTACAATGCCAGTAGAGTCTTTTAATTTCTTGCTTTTCTCTTGGTTAAGAGCTAAAAATCAGTGTAGTGCTGGAGGTGACTTCCTTCTAAACTAAAGTCTGTAGGACTGTCAGACCTTAGACATGGTGTGCTCTGGGAGCCTTCTGTCCAAGCTGGTGAGAGATGGACCAGGTAAGGGATCTGCAGGGTGGATGGGACATAGACTGGGTTGCCAAGCCCAGAGGATGGGGATGAATGAAACAAAGTCCAGCTGGCATCAGGTTGCAAGTGGCGCCAGTGCCTTCCAGGATCAGTTTTGGGATTAGAACTATTTGGTATCTTTTAATTGTGTGGATGGTGGGCTTGAGTGTGATCTCATCAAGTTTATTTGGATGATACCAAGTTGTTCAATGTGCTGGCAACAGTCACCCTTCAGTGGGACCTGGAGAAGTGGCCTGAATACAAGAGGAGCCTTGTGTGACTCATTGAAGAGAAGAATGAAATCCTGCCCTGGGGATGGATGGAGTTGCTATGTGCAGCAGTACAGGCTGGCCAGAAGACAGTTTTCTAAGAACCTTGGACTCAGGTGGATGAGCTGTTGAGTGTGGGTTCACAGTGACAAAGGCCAGCTAGGTACTGGGCTGTGTTAGTAAAGTTGCAGCCAGTAACCAGAAAATAGTGGTTCTTCCCCTCTGTCCGGAACTGTAAGACCACATCTAAAGTGTTTGGGTTTCACCAATACATGAAAGAAATTATAGACTGCCACAAGTCCAGGTGAGGATCACCAAGAAGATAAAGGGCCTAGAGCACATCACTTAATGAGGGAAAAGTAGACTTCTTCAGCCTTAGACAAGAGACTAAGGGAAGGTCATATTGATTTCTCCAAGTATGTAGTATATGTAAAGGGAGAAAACTGATAGAGTAGAAATTCTGATTACTTTTGAGAAGGTTTTAAGGGAGTGTATTTGTGGTTCTTTATTATTATTATTATTTTGGGGGCTTGTTTGTTTTGAACCATGAGTCTGGTGAACAAGAGCTCAGAGAGAATGTGAAACCTCTTGTCCTCAGAGACATGCAAAACTCCACTTGACTGTAGAAGTAGGCTCCTTAAAATTGTTTGGACTGCATGATTTAATCTTTTAGAACATAAGGAGGCAGGGTAAAGTGGTTGTTTATTTCATGAATGTGTTTTTGTGTTTTCAGGTAGGAGTTTACAGTAAGCTTATTCTTGGAAAAACAGCACATTTAAATCTAATAAAACTGGTTTAAGCAAAATTGATTTTTTTTTTCGTTCAGTGGAAGACTGCTTTAATAGAGGAAATGGGATACTACTCACACTTGTGCAAAGGTGTAGTTGAAAGAGCTCATCAAATTTGGGGCTTTATATGACTTTTAGGAATAGTTTGAATAGTTATTGAATGTTGGAAAATTATATAATTCTTTTAAAATGACCAATCTGTACTTCTAGTCAGCTAATTTATTCTGTACAGTTATAACTATATTACAGCTGAACTATGTCTCTGCTGGGTTAAGTTTTATTATTAACTTTTCTTTGTAGGAGAGTGATTTGAATTTCAAATTCTAGAGCTCCCACCTTGAATTTATTATACTAATTTCCTTTCTTCTTGTAATATATTTTACTTTTCAGGTAAGTTATCTTTTGATTTTTTTTATTCTCAATGCAAGAATTTTGGACTAAAGAGGGTAATACACCTGAAGAAGTGTCCTTAATACAAAACTTAATCTTTTCCGTAGCACTTCAGAAAAACTTACAAGGGATGGAGGAGGCAGGAAAGAATAAAATATAGCAGGTTTTGTTTGTTGGGAGAGTTGTGTCTTGTTATGAGACTGCACTAGGATTTAGATATGCTATTTTGGTTAGGTTTTAAAAACTTCATTTTCTAAAATCATGGAATATGGGGAATTTTTTCCTAATGGCTAACCTAAACCTACTACATTTCAGTTTGAAGCCATTCCCCCTTGTCTTATCACTACATGCTCTTGTTAAAAATCTCTTTCCAGCTCTGTTGTAGCCTCCTTTAGGTATTGGAAGGTGCTATAAGGTTCCCCTGGAGCCTTCTCTTCTCCAGACTTAACAACCCCAGTGCCCTCAGATTGCTTTCATAGGAGAGGTGCTCCAGCCCTCTGATCATGTTTGTGACCCTCCTCTGGACTCGCTCCAGCAGGTCCATGTCCCACTTATGTTGGGGACCCAGAGCTGGACACAGCACTCGAGGCTGGGCCTCACCTCCTTCAATCTGCTGGCCACGCTTTTCTTTGTGCAGCCAAGGGTACAGTTGGCAACTGCACATTGCTGGCTCATGTCTGACTTTTTTTTTGACCAGCAGAATCCTCAAGGCCTTCTTGACACTGCTTCTCTCAATCCATTCATCCCCCAGCCTTCTGATATAGGGGGTTGCCAGGACCCAGGTGCAGGAAGTTGAGCCATTGATTCAAACTCTTTGGATGTGGTCATTGAGCCAATTCCTGGTCATCCAACCTGTATCCATCAAACCTGTATCTCTCTAATGAGTGATAAGGATGTTGTGTGTGACCATGTCCTAGGCCTTACAGAAGTCAAGGCTGGTGACATAAAAAACACAGGACAATCAAACTACATGAATGCGATGCTCATGCAAAACAAACAAAACCATTTTAATTAATACTTCTACATGTCAATGTCATAGGCTTGAAAGTACCACGCAATGGAAGTTGTTGAGCTGTTCTGTGCAGCGAGTAGTAAGGAAATTAAGACAGCTGTTAGAAAAATGCAATGATGATGTTAAAAGCAACTTAAGATGCTTTTGTTCAGTGATGACAGAGTGCCTGTTTACAACCTTCAAAAACTGTTTGTTAATCGTCAGTTTATGTAACTGTTGAATTTTAATAAAGTTGAATGATGCCAGGATGAGTATAACAGTGTGAAAATTGTGTCAGGCTGTGCCACATGTAAGTAAGGACCATGGCAGGACCATGATGGTCCATCCCTGTGTTCTTAATAATGTATTGTAGAATGGTGATGGTGTTTGTGAAATCAGCAGGAAAGGATGACTTTTAACTAAGAATTTTTAAGGAGGTATCTTAAAATCTAAGATACACGAATGTTGTTGGTTGTGTTTTGGCTTTGTATTTTTCTTGCCTCACTAAGTGTCAAAATTGTGGGGAAAATTGTGAAATGAAGAGTGAGGATGCTATGACGATGCAGGTGGGATATCCTGACTATGTCTGTTGTCCAATCCAATATCTTATCTTGAAAAAGTATTTATATTATCTGTGTTAGTCATGAAGTTGAAATGTATTAAAACAGACAATGACTTTATAGCAGACAAGAAGTTATAACTAACTAGAAATAGAAAGTTGAATGAAGTTGCCTTAAATGTTTTGACAAAGCTGTTTGTTTTTACTGTAAAACTGGTCTCACACACTACATTTTCCAAACTTATAAATGATGCTTTGATTTATTTTGTAATTTGTTCTTCATATGAGACTTTGCCAAAATTAAGCTTTTATTATTTGATTTGGGAAAAGCTACTTGGGCAAAACAATAAAATTTTGATTCTTTTGCAAGGCAGATGGATATATATTTTTAGTTTTCTAGTATATTGTCATGTCTGCAGCACTTAAAATGGTATAATTTTTAGGGGATATTTTGTGGTGGGGTTTTTTTGTTGCCCCTTTGATTGGTTGTGGTTTTTCTTCCCTCACCTCTAGCCTCTTTCAGGGAGGGATGAAAGAAGCCTAAAGAGACTCTTTGATGTGAAGACCTACTTAAATTATTTTTCACTGTTATGATACCAGAATTGTTTGCTCATAGATTTGGAAAGAATGGTGTTATTCCTTGGGTGCTGTGATTCAAGCATACAGAATCTTGAAGTAAAGAGAAGTAAAATCTTTTGGGGTGGGGTCACTTGCAGAATCCCAAGTGCCCTAATATTGTCTCCTCACTAGTACAGTTATAAGGAAAGAGATGCTAGATCTCTCTAAACCCTCTTTTAAAAAGATGTTTATAATTCTCTGGTGGCAGTTTTGTTGCCAAGCTTTCACAGGAAGTGCTTGGAAGGAGACCTTGTTTAAACTGGCAGAGAAAACATGAGAAGAAATGCCATTTTTTCTTTGCTGACAGTTTGCAGGTTTAATGAAGCTCTTTGCTGCTGACTTAAACCCTCAGATTCACTTCCTACCCTTCCCTGTCTCCCCATTTCATTTGAAGTGCTCCATATGCTTCCTTGCTTGTTTTTTTCCACCATGTCTAGGACAGGTTTTTCAATTTTTTTTTCTGTGGTTAAAACATCTGTAATAGTGTTGCTTTACTTCAGCAAAGCCTGCTGTATTTGCTGAACTCGTGTAGTTTAGTACAGCTTCCTGTTTTTCTCATCCTATTTAATTAGGCAACATGTTGCAGCAAAGCAGCTTCCTTTAAAATGAATCAGTGAATATTGTGCATATTGTAAATACGAAGGCAATTCATGTCTCTTTGAATCTTAAAAATCGTGGGTATTTTTCCACAGCTTTAATGTTTGTGTGGAAGACCAAACCTGGTTGCATACAAAGCAATTTTTTCCCTTTCTGTGTATTCCTTTTCAATTTGATTTGATTTAGTTTTTGTTCTCTATTGCTGCCTTTTGATGGTAACAATAAAGAGCTGTCCTCCCTTATTTTTTTCTGTCATGATCTCAATTGCTTCCTGACATATAACTTGTTCCTACAAGTAATGGTGCTACTTCATTGGGTCCAGATGAGTGTATGCCATTAGATAACTCATCAATAAAATTGACAAATACTTATTAAAACTGTCTCATTTGTCTTGCAGTGAGCATGGTATAGTGTGATTGTTCTTATAGCAATACAGCTGTTTCTTTGAAACACTCTGCATGTTCGCTGCGAGAAGAGCAAAGGGAAATGAGGAGTTAATACAATGTAGCTGGGGTGCAGAGCATAGTTCATGTTACAAACCTGGGAAACAATTACAGACTTGGGCATTAGTATGAAATCATTGATTGGTTCATGACTCAAACTGAGAAACTACTGGGTGGAGTGATGACATTTTGCTTGTAGTTGAAGTGTGCTGAAAGCACGTGTACAATGTGTACAAAGATATCTGGATGGATGCCTCTTCTCTGATAGAGTGATTTTGCCTGTTGTAAACATGCACCTGGACCTTTGTCCATGTGCCAGAAGTTAAACCAGAAGGCTGTGCTTTAGACTTACTCAACAGGATGTTTTGGAGTATCGTTCTCTCATCAAGTTGCTATATGACTCTCTAATTTGAAACAAACCTATAATCTTGTGGTAGAGGAAGAAAACCTGAACTTTGTTCATCGTTAAGTAGAGTTGGAGCTTGGCCTGAGGCTTTAAAAGTAAGTAGATGCACCTGTAGTGAATATTATTAGGTGCAAGAAACACCCTACCTGGTGTTAGTGATTTCTGTATGTCAGTGAGTGAAGTGCAGTGCTTGAAGGACTTCCCAGTCATTATGGACTGGACTACCAACCTGCTGAATAATTCCACCATTTGGGGAATTATGGTGCTTCTGCTGGAAGAATTTACAAATATAGTTAAAGCTTGACCATGACTGAGAGTTTTTAAATAAAGATTAGATCACTCTCAAAACAGCTGTAGATGAGTTTAATGTATAAAATACTAAGGTTTGATAGTGTGAATTTTTAACTATTGCTTATACATGCTGAAAGTCTTTTTAGTGTTGTTTCCTGTCTGTGAAAGCAATTGCAGGAAAAAGAAATTTATATCTCTTGGTCAGCTGAATGCTAGAGAGGTGGGTTTGTCCTTGTCTAGTTAATGAATTTTTCTGAGGTAATAAAAAAATCATGTGGTGTGTTTTCCACATGACCAGTAATTGGAATTTCTTAATTTCTGAGAACTTCCTTTGAAATTGAGTAGCCTAGATGAATGAAGAGGATACTGAGGCCTCCATTGGAAGGCAACTAAATGCATTAATTGACCATAGAAAACTTCACAAAACACTGGTGTATTGAACACTTGACACTTAACCTTAATGGAAGATCTTAACCCTGATAGGTCATCTTGGTGTTTTTGACCGGGCCCCAGGTAAATTAATTCATCTTGAAAAATTCTGAGTTATAGTAGAGTCTCATAAAATGGCAAAAGAAAATTTAAGATTTCTGTTTTCAATGTAGGATTTGAGTAGCATTGTAGTTTTAATGGGAAGGAAAAATATGCAAGCCTAGAAGTTTATAATGAAAGTAGACTGAAAATGTTTTGAAAAGCAGTTCACTGAGCACCACTCAGCCTTTTGGGAAGATGGGCTGGGATAAATTAAAATGGAAGTCTGTAGAGACAGATGGTCATTTAGGGATGTGTCTTACATGTGGTAACAATTAAGATGTGATGGAGCCTGCAACTGGGCTTCTGTGTTCTGTACTAACCTTACTTTTTACCCTCTGTGTGTCAGGGTATATTCACACACATCAATACAAAAAATGTACACACACCTCAGTGTAAAACTGAGTGGAGCTGCTGCTTTTCTGTGTCTGTGCTGTGGTTTCTGGCCCACTAAGCAATGCACATACAGGATATAGACAACCAGTGCTCTTTCTGCATCTATATGGGCGTTTAATTTGAATTCAGCTGATGCATAGAGTTGACCCAGGCATGTCACTTCTCTCCTGAAACTTAAAGATAGTTGGTAAATTTAGTGTGGTATAGAATGGTTTGAGTTGGAAAGGGCCACTCAAAGGCTTCTATTTCCAACATCCCACTAGTGAGAAGGAAGATCTTCAGCTGGTTCATGAGCTTTGGTTTATTTGACTGCATTGTAGTCTCAAACAGGCTTCCTGTAATCAGTGGGTTTGTTTCTATTGGGCTTTTATTTTGCGGATTAATCTTTAGAACAATTTTGACCATTCTTAGGAAGCTTTTAACTGAGTTTGAAGAAGCCCTACTTCATACTTTGTGTGCAGTTTTTAAAGCATTTTTCATCTTTTTATTAATAATGGAATTAACAAAATGGAACACAACAATATGTTGGTTGAAGAGATAGTTTATGTAGAAAAATGAAAATGCATACAGCAGAATAATAGATGTGCTCCTCAAGTGCATATGATAGATACATGGATGTAATGCGTTGTACTGTCTTGGATGTTGCTTTCCAAAAAACTGCGTGAGCCATGTGATGAAGTATAGCGCCAAAAGTAGATAATGAAAGTTTATGATCATGTTCCAGGGTCTGCTAGGGCCAGGTATAGTTTAGTTCTTAATGAGTTGAAGCATCATGTTACTGCTCCAAAATGTTAGAGTCAGAAAACTTTCATTTCAGCCAAGGAAAGGGAAAGTGATGTTTAAAAACTTCAGCAGTATAAACTTAAAATTAAATTGAGCAGTATTTTATAAAGAAGTTTTATGAATTTCTTCTCAGACTTTGAGCAGAACATTTGGATAGTATTTTCCACCCAACTTTCCTTCCTTCTGTTTTACCTTGTATATCTTGTCCCTTCTTGAAGTGCCTAAAGTTGGCTGATATCAAGTCTGTGTGGATGGCTCTTAAATGCTTCAGTGCTTGTAGCAAGATCTCCAGAAGACTTAGATAACAACCTTTTCTATAAGAGCTGCTTTTTTTTTTTGCAGAAATACATTTATTATTCACAACTTGGTAGATTTTGTTTTTGTGGGTAGTTTGTTCTGAAAGACAGTGTATACTCCTCTAAACTGTACTGGTTCTGTCCTAGTTATCCTGCTATTAATTCTCTCCTGTTATCCATTTTTGTAGCTGCATTAATGTAGAGCTTCTGAGACTCCCTGGCTTACGTGAACACAATAATGAGAAAAGTGAATGGTTAGGAATTGAAACACATTGTGGGTTGAGAAGTGTGCTATGATTGAAACAGTAAAAAGTTTACTTGCTCAAGAGATTCCCAAAACTTGTTTAGGTTGTCAAATTTTTCTCCAGAAACTACCACCACATTGAGTCAAACCACAAGTTCTCCTAAACCTGTATCCTGCTCTTTAACAATCACTGATCAATAGCATCTGTCTTGGGGAGAACATTAACAGGAAAACTTAACCATGATACTATTTCAACAATCTGCTGCTCAGAAATTTTCTGAGCTGAAGATGATAAACTATTAAACACACAGATGTCTTGAATATCCTTCTCATTAATTAGAATTTGCTAGCATCTATGAAAACATAAATTTCACATGTTACCTATGTGGTGTTTAAGATAAAAAGCAGAGTTTTTAATTAAACTTGCATCCTTATGATTTAATTTGGCATTTTAATAGTATGAGAAAAAAACTAATCATTCTGTGTTTATTTCCTCTGTTCTTACAGACTGTAGACCTCTCTTGCTTTACAGCAATCACTTCTTTTTGAGTTTGAAGAACATTAGCATATACATATTTAATCCCACCCCCTTAGGAAGCGTTTCCATACTTGAGGTCAACCTAGTTGCCTTCTTATATCCCTCTTTTAACTTTTTCAGATACAAAGAACAAAATGCAGGTGTACTATGAACTTCCATCTTGGTATAATAATGCCATTTGTGCTGCTTTTACTCTGTCCTCAGTGGGTTGATATCCTGGTAGCTCCTAAATATTCAAGGATAGTTCAAGAAAACTCTTAAAACTGCAGCATGTATTTTGCCTACCATGGTCATGGTTGATTCAGAGACTCACATTATATATGTAAATTTACAAAAATGGGTTTTTATGTGCATTGCTTTATGCCTTTACATATATATTTTTCATCAGCTTTCTTAATGGGCAGTTTGAATTTGTGAAGTTACATGACCTCTCCACATCTAGTTTTCATTTTTCTTTCTTGAACATCTTATATAATCAATGAACTTTGTCACTTTACCAACCACATTCTTTCAAGACAGTGTAGGATGCGTTGAGCTGCGCAGATGGCAGAACTGATTCCTAATGACTTCTCTTGAATGGCAAAATGGACATTTTGGAGTTAATTACTATTTCCTTTAATTCTAAACAGTTGCTGCTCTAGAAGAATGGCTTTTCCTCATCTCAGGTCAGTTGTTTTTTTATCAAACACCTTTGGTGTTGAGCATTGGTAGATCTTGTTGAAAATTCAGGTAGACTGTGTCAAATAGGTTGCTAACAAACCTATTTTTCCACCAAAAAGCAGATGTATATTAAGTGACTTGGATCCTGAGGTATCTAATAACGAAACTCATGGTTTGGGTTATTTTTGTTCTCCCTCTTCCCATGTTTGTCAGTTTCTTTGTCATTTTGAGATGTGGGAATGAGAGAGGAGGTTCACAGCAGAATTAAGACAAGATTTTTGCTTTTGATGTGTTTGAAAAATATATTGGTTTTTAGACATTTAGAAAAATTGTTACTGCAGATCTCCTGGTTTGTGATTTTTACATTCAGTTTGCAGAGTGCTTCTATGATTTCCTTATTTGCCCATGACTTCATCTTTTTGGAGAATGTCTTATTTTAGTAATCTCCTTTACAGGCTCTTTTGTCATTGTGGTCTTTCTGAAAAGCTCTGTTTTTAAAGGACAGACATTAATTTTCTTAGGTACAATTGCTTAAAGCATTATAATCAAAGATCTGAAGTTGTGTGTTGGAGAATGGGAGAAGATCTCCAACATACCTTGTTGAAAAACTGTAATACTGAGAATTTTATGTGAGTACTAATTTAATACAAGTAAGTACTATACTGTTTCACCAGGAGACTATCTCACATTAAATATTATTTTAGTGTAATTTCCAAAAGTTTTTGTGCTTTCAAATAAGCTTAGGTTAATAATGCAAATATTTGTACATTTTCAGGAAAAAAGACCCTTTTAGCCAGCTGACCTTTGCTAAAAACATGGCCAAGACTGGAATGCTTATGGAAGAATTTTATTTTAGAAGTACACTGGAGACATGAGCATCTAAATTCAAGTGGGATTGCTAAACATATTTTCCATGTGTTGTCCTTGTCCACTGAGGTGACGTTCAAAATGTCAGGAGACTTCCTTCTTTCTCTGTGAAAAATGAGACAGCACTTCTGTCGGTCAGCAAACATTAGAATACTCTAGTCTGAAGTTGTCATCTGAAAATTGGGCAGATGCTTACTTCAAAAACATGAACAAGTACTTAAAACTGGGCTAATTAATTTAGTAGAATCAGGGGCAAGGTTCACAGTGTTACAGTTTTTTCTCTTGCTTAGTTAAATGAGTTAAATTAAAAATATTTATTCTTTACAATGTTACCCATGTGTCTTTATGGAGAAGATTTTGTCCCCTTCTGTCAGTGCGTTGCTGTGTCAGTGCATTGCTGTGGGGCAGAGCCTGTGCTCGGCACTGTTGGAGCTGCATTAACCACACGAGTGCCTGCGCAGGAAATGGAAACTTTCTTGCATGTGCTGCAAGAGAAGTTGTGACATGATTGTGCTGGTGGGAAGTTCTGCCTCTCTGCAGGAAGAATGTCCCTTCTCTGCCCTGCTCCTGAGTAGGGTTGGTTAGGGAGAAAGGTGGGATCACCAGTCTTCAAGTGGACATGATCAATTCGGGATTTAAAAATGTGTACCCAGCCACTTTTAGTTACACTGTTGGCCAAAGCAAATGATAACTTTGTTTTTTTTCACGTTGCCTTTTGTCTTGTTTTTGTCTCGGCTTTCTTTTGATCACCTGTGCAGCACAGCAGCAGTAAAGGGTGTAAGTCCTCCAGGCTTGTTAACCGAGCAGTTTCTTTGTTCTTTGTTTCAATACACGTCCTTATATTAACAGGCAGGTGAGCCTCTGGTATTACACAAGTCCCCTTTAACCGGGGGTAGTTGCAGGTGCAGCAGGAGTGGTGTTTGCTGCCGCCCTTCCTCCCCAGCCTGCTGTTCTCGCCAGGCTTGTGTGCCTGGAGCAGGGAGCGAGCAACACTGCACTGTGCCATAGCAGTGGCTACCTCTTGGCTCTTGCTGCTGAAGAATTAATTGCCTGCCTCTCCTTGTTTTTATTCCTGTTGATTGGCCATTTTGTGGTTCCTTTTTAGGAGAATATTTGTTTACTGAGCTGGATGTTTTGGCTGACAGTTTTTAAATGTGAAAAAAATACCAACAAGGCATCTGCCTCACAACTGGGATTGCACTGGGGAGGCAAAATGAAAAGTTCTGTGAAAAGAAAAAGGGATGAAAAGGGAGATGAAGTTCTTCAGGCAGGGTGGAGGAATAGTCTTTCATATTATCTTCAGAATGTGGCTCTCTTCATCTAGTTTCTTTTTTTCATTACGGGATGGCAAAATGTATCATTAGATTGAACTAGGAATTTATTTGAGGCCTGAAGGTATTCAGAGTGTGGGATTTTTTGGGATCTTTGATGTTCATAGGGAGTAGTTCTGTGCCAGGTAATGTTTACTTTGCCTTTTTGAGTTTCCTTTGCAAACTGCAGTTGTACTGTTTCATACTTTTTCCTGTAACTGTTGAAGTTTCTTATTTAGCTTTTCTTTCCCAGACAACCTCCTAGGCTTTAGAAAATTTCGTTATCTGACTTCTGTGGGATTAAATTTAACACAAGGGAAAATGGAGAAGATGTGGTTTTGGGTTTTTTTTCTTTGTATTAGTGGGTTTTTTTTTGTTTTGTTTGTTTTTTACAAAGGACTGTAATTTTTTTTCACAGCATGTTAGTACTAAAGTTGCATATAATAGATAAGTTATCCCCATGTGGTCATTAAAGTCAGTACTTAAAATATTACAGTTTTGATACCATGCTTTGTGCTTGCTTTTTATATTTTTCTTATGATAGTAAATTGTACATTAATTTTATTTTCTGTTTATGTTGTGAGTATTTCATTGTTTGTTTTTCAGATAATTTTAGATAAATGTTTGTTTTTTAAGTCTAATGGAAACTCTTTACAGGCTTAAGAGATGACTTCATAAAATTAGCAGAACTTTACATTTGGTGTCATATTTAAACTAAAATATTGTTTAGAAAGAGAAAGAGTAGTTATACCCTGCGAGTCATTACTTACAGCAAACGGAAACTGTTTTTACTTTGTTTCCTCAGTCTCAATACATTTAGTTCTCTCCACTCCTCACGTTGTAAACTTCCATCTAAAATCATGTGGGTGAGCTGGTACTACAGCCGGGTGTCACGGGTGTTTACTAATCAGATTAAGAGAAACTGAAATGGAGAAAGGAACTTGCACAGAAGGTCAGAGTATTGTGATAACAGTAATGAAATGTCTGCGTGGTTTGTGTAGGAAGCTACCAGGTTTCAGCTTAAGGCCAGGAGCAGAGTAGGTGCCTGTACCAAGGTTACTCTGCGTGATTGATAGGAGGATTGCTCTTTGAGGGCTGATAAATAAGCTGGATTCTGATCTCTGTAATCGTGTTGTGACCCAGGCTGGCCTGAACAGGTCACAGGGCACCACTGCAGCAGCTGAGCCCTGTTGTTGCTTTCAGCCAGGGATACCACTGAGATGTTGCAGGTTGCCTAAGAGAAGTCTGAGGAGACAACCTGCAACCTTCTGGGTATTCTCACTAGCCTTTGAGATGTGTACTTCTTCTATTTTGTAGTGAACAGCATTTACTGATTGTTACACCATTTCACTAAATGGGATTGTGAGAAACATACCTGAAAAGCTTTATCTAATTCATGAAAGTTACAACTTGCATAATAAAGTTGAATGAATGATGAATTGAATGATAAATGGAATTGTAAATTAATTTTTAAAATTACTCCAAAGATCAAAAGCAAATTGCAGCCACTGAAGCTAAAAAAAAATGTTGCCAAATATATTGGGTGCTTCTTGGAATAAGAGCTGGCTCTGTCCAACATGAAGGCAGCTTCTAGTGTCTTCTCACAGGAGCCACCTTGCAACCCACCTTTATTGCCCTGCCCACAGCTACCAAAACCTTGCCACATAAACCAAATGCACTAAATAACACATCCACTTAGCAGAGAAGTTATTTTAATGTTGAATTTGAGAATGTCTTTATCCAACTTGTGGTAACAACAGCTGTCAAGTATGGCTGTGGATTAGAGAATAGAGTGGTGAAAGATTGATCAGAACATGCCTGACATCAGCACATGGTGCTGATAGTGCAATGCTTTGCATAAGACTCTCTAATGTGAAATTGCCTGAAAGTATTTGCCAAGATCTAGTTTGACTGTTAGTGTACTTAAAGGACATTCAAATCAGTTTTTCAGAGTTAGTGCATGTGTAGCAAGTTTGACAGTTTGAGGGGAACTAGACTTTTGAGTAGAGTTGGTCTGGAAGTGTATGCAGTGCTTTTAGGAGTTCCTGTGCATCTCTTGTAGATTTTGCAGAATTAATATGATGAGTGGGTGCTGATGTCCAGACTGCTGAGTCTGTACAGGAGTTTCTGATGCACATCATGTGAACTGGTACTTACGTTGGGTCAAAAACCCTCTGGGAATTCAGACAGCTGCAGAAAATCCTCAATTTGTGTAAGCAGAATTTCTGAGTTTCTTAACCTGTCATACCACTGCTTGGATCATCCAGCTGAAGTGGGAACTTGTGCTTCTGATAACCCCTTGAATAATCAAAAGGATGTAATAGGCAGCTGGGGTGTTCGGTAGTACACCTGTCTTTGATAACTTGCTACATGGTGGAATTAAAAAATCAGTACTTTTTTGTTACGTTAAAATCACAATCAACTTCAACCACAGTAAAATGGAGTGCAGATTTAAAACATTCATCATGACTTTGTGAATGGCAACACATAGTGCAAATGTTTCTGAATGAAGTAGGAAAAAAATGGGAGAATGATGTTTAATCAAGTTGCAACTGACTTCACTTAGAGCTTTTCTCCCCTCCCTCTCTCCTCTCTCTCACTGAGTCAGCTGGAGAACTGCCTGTCCTGAATTCTTTCTTTCATCATACCTCCTGCTGCACCTGGTAGAAAGGACAACCGGCCTTGATGCAGTGTTTGTGTGTATGACTAATCTTATCCTTGAAGCCATGGGTGGAAAAAAGGGAGAGGTCTAGACTTAAAATTTTCTTCAACTTTTTCTTTCTTTCTTGCAGCTGCAAATGTGGCTCAAGGTGTCTTGCAGACTAGCATGTTGTATTTGACAGGCTGATTAACAAATGTGTTTGCCTGAGAGTGTGGTAAAATTTTCTGTCCCTTTTTGTGAGTTGATAAGGATGTTATTCTGCAGAATTTATCTGAGTTACCTTTTTTTTTGATGGCATAGACTGTGACTTTATACACCAGCAATCATATTTTATACAGTGTACTGAATGGGATAAGTATGTATCATTACAGGCATTGATTTGTGTGTAGCTGCAATGAGGTCTGCAGTTTTTGTGGTAACTGACCTCCAACGTTTTTCCTTATAATAACAGTAGGCAGTAACCCATACCTTCTTATCAATTGTAAACGGGATGTAGAATGAATATTTGAGAAAAACAAACTGAAAACCCCATTACTTTTATGTGTAATTGCTCTTCTTCTGTCAGAATAAGGTATATTCAATTGTTCTTACCACAACTGTAATAAAATCATCATCTTTGAAAAAGAGTAGCTCATTTGAGAGTACTCATACTCTAAAGGTATTGTTAATGTATAATAAGTTACATAATTCAGTGGAAATAGTTAAATTGTATATTAATAAACATATTATTGCAAATATTCCCTATTTGCTGTGATTTGTGATGAATGAGTTGTAGCAAGAGCTGTTAAAATTACTCCCTTATGTTTACTGATGCCAGTGTTAAGTGAAAAGTTTCTGTTCTTAGTTCAGTAGTACAGTAACTCCACCAGTGATGACTTAGGTGGTGTTAAGACCACACAGATGTGTTATTCTTCTTGAGAGCACTCGAGATAGCTCAGAGGATACTATTTACAGGCAAAGCAAAATCGTGGACAGCTTGTTTTTCATTCCTTTCCACCAGCAGTTTAGATCGATTGGGCTGCAAGCTGGCAATTACATTTCATCTTTGGAGGCCCTAGAAGATACCTTTAAGGTACATATATGTTTTAGTGTCTCTCTTGGTACTTTTTGAAAACAATGCTTCTCCTGACAAGTGAGTTGCTTGGAAACTGCTGGATGGTTTGGAAAGTGTATTTTCTGGTTGTAATACTCCTTGGTAATGTATGGTACAGATGCAATGAAGGCCTGTAAATTAGGTAACTGCAACAATTGCACAGTGCTGCGAATAGAAACTTGTAAAAACATGGTCTAAAGCTACTCTGGGTTTGTTCCAGGCTGGGAGCATGCATGGGAGTATCTATTAATAGTTCAGTTTCATTTTATTTGTTAAGATGCTGTATATTGGTTATATATCTTAAGATTTGTAAAACAAAACAACCCAGCTTATGTTGTATGGTCTATAGACATTCATACATTGGTAATAACTTACTGATTTTTCAAGACTTGGTTTTATTTTTATTAATATTGGTGAGTCATTTCTGCAGAGGTTATTTTGTTTCCTTGTGTCACAAGAAATAATTAAAAAACTGCTGCTTCTGCTAATAAAGAGCAAAAAGCTTTATACTGACTCAAGGCGTAAACAGAATAGAGGTCTCAACTGAGCATGCGACTGTTCAGGCATAACAAAATCAAAGCAGCTGGTTGAATAGCTTCGAGGTTTTTGTTTGTGCCAACCTTGCCAAGACATCTGTGTTCTATAAGACATTAAGGGGAGAAGTTGATTTCAAATAGTTGTATGTTTTTGACAGCCTGGCATTTGAATAAAGGGTTTGTGTAAGTTTCCTTGGTCAAAAATGCAGCATGCCATGTACTGTGTCTTCCAGTGCAATCTTTCTGAAATTCAAAGTGTTTTAGTAAGAGTCTGTTTTAATTTGAAGTGTCAATTTTATATCAGCTGTTCTCTTACCAAGCAGGGAGGTATTTGGATTCATTGCAACAGTTGAACCAGCATTGAGTTTTGCCTTGTGAAAACTAGGGGGAGAATCTTTGCTTTTGGGGTTTTAGATTAGTTGTTGTATAACTTAGCTGTGACACTATGAGATGCACAAGTTATTTGGCTTTTAGCTATGAGTTTCGGAAGTCAATGCCAGAAGAATACGGTATGGTAGCTATGAGTGAATCTTTGGAATATCCTTTTTAGAGCAGACAATGACTTCCAGCTAATTGATTAAGAATGCTTTTTCTTTCAGTTTCACAAAGCTTGGAATATAACTGAGATTTTATTTTTCCCAAAGATTCTCAAAATATCCAATACACACATTGTAATCTAACACTCAGCCTAACTCCAGGAGTCTGTGATACTACACTTCATTTTAAATTACACTTGTAGGATTCAGAAGATACTGCTCTGTCCTGGAAAGTGCTTGCTTTCTTGTAAGACTGAGGATTCTCTGAATTCCGTGAGCTCAGTTGAAGTCATTGACACTTTGTTATAGGAATAATACTTTATTTTGGCTAGGATACTGAATTTATAAAGTTACATGCTGGTACAAATGGTTTAGTTCTTAAACTTAGAGAACAATTGAGAAGAAGAGCTAAGATGCTACTAATTGCTATGGAATAGTGATGTTTGTTTGTTTGTTTTAATTTTAAAGTTCCCATATGTAAGAGCATGCATACATTTGTTGCATCAGTTTTTATTACCCAAGTGACCATGAAGTTTTACCTTGTTGTTAAGTGAAGGCACCTCAAGGTAGTAACAAATGTTACTCAAAGTAATGTAACAAACAATCTGAAAAAAATCTTTGGAATTTAAATGTCTTACTTATTCAAAGAAATCTTACTTAACTATTAGCAGTATGAAACATATAAGTGTGAACTATTTGTTTGTGGAACTCATAATTACAGGCCAAAACCTAAGTCATTGTTTTTCATAGTTTCACAGACAAAGTTTCTGTAGCATCTGTTCCTGCAGGGCCAGGCCTGGCAGGCAGCTGAAGGTGCTGTCTCTGCATGAGTCTGAGCAGGGCAGTCCTACCTCTCTTCCAGCCCTGGGCTGCACATTCTGCTGTGCCTCATGCAGGAGTGCATGTGGAAGGTGCAGCAGCAGAGTTTGGGTTGTCTACTGGGAAACCACTTCTGGAATAATATTTGAAAAATGAAGGAAGTTCTGCATTTTTCCTTCCATTTAATTAGTAGTGCCTATAGTAGAACCTTGGGAACAATTCCTTTCTTTGTTTTTTAAAGGCATGGTTTTTAGGTTTGTATTATATCATATTAATTAGTGGTCAGTTAATCTATGAATTCACTCAATTGTTTTGTTAGACTGTGAGTATATGATATGTTCTTTGGTTGGTTTTCAGTTATCTGCTGAAAAAAGCACGTTAAAATGTGTCACCTGTCTGCTAGTTTTTGGGTAGGTAGTGGAATTCATGGGGCGTTTTGGAAGGATATGAAGTTTTCTTGAGCTCTCAGCCAGAATGGCTGCAGATTAATTTGCAGGTTTGCAAGCTGTTTGCAAGGCACAGATCAAGTGGCAGACAGAAGGAGACAATGGGAATAATGGAGAATTGAGAAAAAACCCCATGGAATTCTCCAAGTGAAAGTGGGAGGAGGAGGAGGCTAGGTGGAAGAAAGGCTGGGCATAGGGTGGGTGAGCTTAGACAAACACAGTAAGAATTCAGAAAAAAAGAGGGGCCCAGAGAACTTTACCAGCAGGCAGAGAAAAGGACACGGTGTTACGTGAGTTGGCTGTAGATTTTTCAAGTCGGTAAGTTAAAACAAATGTAACCAATAGGGGATTTACTTTTAACAGCACACAGCAAGGCAGCCTTTGGGGAACCAGAGCGCTTTCAGAGGTGCATGTAATGCAGCTTCTTGTAGTTTGTTGATCTTGCCAAGGCCTGAACTTGGAGAGGGTGAGATTTTCTGGTTTTGCAGTGGGTTTTATGTAGTTTTGGGGTTTTTTTAAAGTTCATTTATTTAATCCAGTCCTTGACAAATTCACTGGTCTCTGGGATACAGCTGAAGAATGTGTGTTATCTTGAACAGTTCTGCTGATAAATGAGTGCCTTGATTTCCTCTAAAATAGCTATGCTGGCTTGTACACCTTCAGCTTTGCTTTTACTTTTTGGGGAGGAGTAACCCTACAGCTTTCCACTTTTAACCTGTTGTCTCTTGAGGTTTTCCCCATTTGTCCATACTTGGCTCTGGCCTTCTGTGTTCTTTTGCTTGTAGACTTAAAAGGAACTTCTTTGACTTCATGTTGTCTCTTATCCTTGCTAGGGACTCCCTATGAGTGTGCTCAAATGTTACATATATCTCTTTCATGCTGTCAGTAGAAACTTGAAAAGAGTGCTGTCTGTCATGCTAGCAAGTGCTGTCTTGTTGTACTCCTCCTCTGTGTAGGAAAATATTTTCATTTTCTTTCATGTGTTGCCTCTATCAGATCAGAGACTTTGTTTGACACTTGCAGAGTTCTTACCCCAAAGGGGTTTGGCTTCTTTTTGGCAGCTTGGTAGTATAAGTAAGAATACTCCTGCCTTTGCAATGATTAACTTTTTTTTTTCTTTTTCATTTTTAGATTATATTATCTGTGGAGAAGTTGTATTTAATTGGTCAAGTCCTTATTGCTGTAGAAATTAATTTCTTTTCTGCTTTTTTTTAAGAAGATAGGGAATGGCATGTACATCCTAACAAGTTTCTGATTATTTGCAAACTTTCAAATAGATCTTTTTTAAACAATAACTTTTTTTTTGTATGGTATAAAATTGTTAATGTTGCAAAAGGCCACTAAGGTCATCAAGTCCAACTGTCAACCCAACACCACCACCATGTTCACCACTAAGCTATGTCCTTGAGTGCTACCTCCACATGAACACTTTTTTGAACACTTTCAGGTTTGGTGACCCCACCAGTTCCCTGGACAGCCTGTTCCAAATGACATCTTCTTAACTCCTTGAGTATCTGAGGTACAAGGTGTACAATCTAGAGAGGTGCAGTCCTCTCTAGCTTTACTCTGAAAGCCGGGGGATAAATTAGGCTGTGTAGTAAAAGGCTCATCTCCAAAACCACAAAGGGACCCAGTGGAATGGTGACAGATGGGGAAATGGAGCATCCCGACCTGGTTCTTCCCAGATCTGCCACAGGAAGGTGATCATTTCCATGAGACTTATTATGAGATGGAGGGGAAGCCCATCCATAAATTCTTCAGGATGTGTTATAGAATGTTTACAGGAAGGGCAAAAGGCAGGGTCTGTGGTTCTGTAGAGGAGGATTTGAGGTAATTTGGAGCAGAAGAAGCATAGGAGAGCAGAATGCGGGAATAAAGGGGCTAGTCATGTATTTCTGGGTGAGGGGGCTCTCTTCTAAATATATTTGTATATATGGAGTATTGAGTGCCCACAGTCCTGACTGAAGAGGGGCCATTGGGTGTTAGGGACCCCTGCACTTTGCTGTCCAGTCAGCTGGAGAGTGTGCCCTATGTGGAGGTGTCAGTGTGCACCAACAGCAGGGCTGGTGTTGGCCTGGAGAGTGGCTCAGAGGCTTGGAGCCAGGTATTGAAGCAGCCATAAATCTGGGAGAGACAGAGAACAGAAGTCTGCCAGTTGGCTGATTGAGGGACTCACAGGTCCAAGCCAACTCCTGCAGACACGATAAGGTCTCGGGCCTGGTTGATGGTTTGTGTGTGGTGTCTGTGCACGAGGCACATCACACTGCAGTGATGTACTTTCGCCCATGTCAGCTGTAGTGGAGCCCAGCACGAGGAGCCCTTTGTGCTCTCTCTGTCTGCTGGAAGTACACACTCAACCTTTGTCCTGGCCAGAACTAGGAACGTGGAACTTCACCTTTACTGAGCTACTGGAATCAGTGACACAGGAGCCATGTGGAGGAGTTTGTGTGTATGGTTGTCTTTTTCCTCTGCTGTCTTAATGGATGTGGCTAAAAATGGTACAAGGTAGACTCTGGTTATATCTAACATGTCCATTAGGCTCTTTACAGATTTCAGTTCAAAAGAAGTTTTTTTGGTAAATTATATGTCTAAGGATAGCAAATCATCATTGAGATATAACAAGTATCTTCAGATTTTTTTTTTTTGTGGCGCCCTCTGAATCCTGTTATCAAGAGGGTCTCTTGCCTCTTCCTGCAGTAACTCAGTCATATCTGCCCTTTTCTGCACAACCTGTAACCCACAGTTCCCCCTTTCAAGGAACAATAATGAATAGAATATATAGAAATGAACATAAAATTTACAGAAGTGGAGGATGAGCAAGCATAGTCATCTTACTATTGCCTTCTGAAAGTCAGACTCATCTAACAGTAAGAAGTCTTTGACAGGGGTCTCAATTTTCAGCACTGCTGTGTTCTAGTTTGGAGCATGAATGTTGTTTTGCATTAAATTTCCTTAATATTCCTCTTACCATTCTGTGTTTTATATCATGGAACAGCTTTATAGAAGACAAAACTGGATTATTTTTGTATGAAAGTAAACTGGAGGATGCACTCTCAGGTATTACTGAGCATTCAGTGCACAGAGCAGTTTAGATCTGGTCTGGAGTAAACCTGCTTCGAAATGCATCTTACGTGGATAAGTTTTGTTTCACAGATCCTATCCTACTATTGGGCTCTACTTGTGGCTATAGATATGTTTTCTGTTTCATGGAGCAGCACAAATATGTGGGATGGTTGTTTGCTTGCTTTTCCTCCTTTAAACAATATCAAAGCTTCACCTAGGAGGAGTTCCCGTCTTTCTGATGTTCTCTAAGGGGCTTTGTTTTTGTGCACCATCCTGATGAGGCAGCTGCAAGTCACATATACACCTTGAAAAAATTCGGGATTGCAAATCAGTTCATCCTTCCTTATTATGTTGTGTATTTAAATGCTTTTCCACTGTGCTGCTTCTTTTTATTCTGTTAGTATTATTCCCTCAGTGCTTATGACTTTGTCAGTTGAATATCTGTAAAATAATCCTTTGTTTATGGTCCTCAATCTCTGCCTTGCATCTTTTTATAACTATTGTGAAATGTACCATACAATCACATCCACCATGGGAGCTGGTTAGCTGCAGTTGCCATCACCTTCTGTATTATGTGACTTTAACTGTGATTTCTATTTTGTATATTATACGAACTGTATGTAACATTGGCATTAAATTAATCTATTTCTAAATTCTGGAACTCTCCAATTTTGTGATTAACAAGTGTTGCCTTTATGATTATTCAGTATATAACTAGAATTTGAACATGTTCCAAATTCGAATGCTTAGAAAAGTAGTTCTTTACTGAATCTTCTATTTATGTTCCTCATGTGAAAGAGCTGGAGGTTTTCTTACTTTCTTCCTCGTATTCAGGCAGAATACAAATCAGCAATAGGATTTTTTTGCATCATTGCACACAGCTTCCTTTTCTACTGCTCCGTTCTATTTGTGTCCTGCCTTCAGCCCTGCTCGGATACAGTCCTTAGCATTCTGTGCACTACTGGCTTGCAGGCAGGCAAACAATGCGACGTTCATGAAAGCTTGGAAAGACTGCAGTTGCCAGGTGTAGGATTTACTCTATTCTAGCTGCGTGCTGGTAACTTGTAATAAGCCAAGACAAAAATAGAATCCTACAATTTTCTCTTGTGAATTCACAGGGAAAGATTTATGGTCATGGGGATGTAAGTACTTTTGCTTGCTCAGCCCATATCTGTCTCTAACCAAGGTGAGAAATGGATGCTTATGGAAAGAGTGTAGAAGCTGTTTGCAGTGATATTTCTCTTGGTATGCAGTTCCACTGGCTTTTGAACAGGGATATTTTCAGCAGGAGTTGCATAAAAGCTGTTGTGGTTAAACCAAGACCTTCTGATATAGAGGTAGCATCACGACCATGTCTTTCACCATTTCTGTTTTCCCTGCCCTCAATTTAATCCAAACCTGTGATGATACAAACTGGAATTTTATTGTGTTTTGTCTGGTAGATGTTCACAAAATTTTTTTTGTGTATTTGTTTGTCAAAACATTCTGTGTCAGGGTAGATACTTCTCAAATGCAGCATTACTAGTTCTCATTTAAGTAAAGGGCTGAATTTACCATGGTAGGTTTCTCCAGTGTCTGATGTACCAAGATTCTTTCCAAAAAAAGTATATATATTTAAAAAAAAAAATCTATATTAAAAATGTTAATCTTAAAAGGCTAGGAGCTAACTTAATACAGTCAGTTCATTTTTCTGTAAAGGATTATGGATTTTATTAAAACAAAATGGCTTTCTGGGAAAACTTTCTACTCTTAGTGTTTCAATTTAATGCATTAGTTCAGTAACTTTCCATTCACTGCATAAAGACTGGATGTCCTTGAGTCATATAAAGAAGTTAATTAACTTTCACTCTTGGTGTGTATAGGGCAAAAGTTACAGTATCAGACAGGTGTCCTTGTAAAGACTGGCAATAAATCATGCTCTTCTTTTTCTATGACTATAAAACATTCTCCAATCTATACATGAAGCAATCAGGTTCTGTTCTCTTTTTAGTTTAAAACATACTGTAAAATATGCAATGGAAATTTGAATGAATTATATATTTTGCTTTGAATTTATTAATTTGATTTTGAATGGAGGACATCAATTTGATTTGTAGAATGGGACTAATGTCTAAGGGGTATGTACATTTAAAAACCAAATTGTATGAAATGTTTCATTGGTGTGGTGATCATAATTGTTCAGTTAATTCCTTGCTACTTAGTTACTGTTAGACCTTCCAGAAAATCTTCTCCCTTCTATGTGTAAATAGAAGGCATTTTGGGGCATTTGCAATGATATCTGATTCTCATATCAGAAGAGGAAAAATTGTCCTAATTTTCTGCAGGACTTTTGTGGGCTTTTTTTCCCATCTTTTTACTGAGGTTTGTCTGTGCTTGGTATTGTGCATATATGTTTATGTACTGATGAATTCCTTCTTGTTACAGCTTACATAACAGAAATGCCATTAGTGAGAGGAAGAACAGCTGTGATGGGGTAGTCCAGAAGTTGGTAAGACCCTAGGAGCTTTTCTGACATTGCCAGCAGTAGAGGATAAGGGCATTAGAGGAAAAGGGCAGAGTTGTAGAGATATCTTCTCCAGTATGACCTCCCTATCGCCAGTAACATGCAGCTTAGGGTATGGCAGAACAAAGGTATTAAATTTATATTTAAAGGCTGTACTGAATTTTTCTTGTATGACTTCACCCATTTTGTCTTCTATTTTTCAAAATACGTATAATTTTCAAATTCACAAGGAGTTCCACAGCTTACCCTATGTGGTGCAAAGCACTATACTTTTCCTTCTTTTTTTTTTTCTTTTAATTTGCTACCTGCCAGTTTGTTTAAAGTACTCTGCCCTTTATGTTGGAACAGACTGTGTTCAGCCATTGAATATCGACCCCACTTTGCCATTTGGGATTTTTATAGGCCTGTGAGGCCAGGCATGGTGCTTGGCCCTCTGTGTTGCCATGTGCACCTCTGCAAAGGTGGACCTTGTGCCTGCTGTGACTGCTCTGCAGAGATCTGAAGGGCTGTGCTTCCTGTCTTGGGTAAGAAGGAGGAATAAGTGAGACTTTTGAAGGAGCTGCTCTGTGAAAGAAAATTCAAGGTGAAGTATTTCTAGAAAAGCTACTGTCAATTTCCCACAACTTCTGTTGCACCCCTTAGTGTTTTCTTTCTGTTTGGTGCTCTGTTGAGGCCAGCATCTGGCCTCCAGAACTAAATTCCCCCTTATTAAATACCACCTTTTTCTGAGCAAGAAGTGTGCTGAGAGGAAATGCTGTCTGCTTGGAGTGATGTCTGGTGTAGTGGATAAATGGTCTTATAAAAGCAGCAGGAGGTATTTAAACCAGGTTACTAGACAGTTAATAAAATAGAACTCTGGAAGTTACATAAAGTGCTTTTCAGATTGTGCTCCATTGATATTGTCAAGTGCAGTAATTCTGTAGCTGCAAATGTAAAACTTCAGACCATTCTTCAGCCATGGTTTATGTACTTGTGAAGATCATGAGAAATGGCATAAGGAACAGCGGTGAGTTACTGTAGTTTAAATAGTTGACTGAGTTTCTGAAGGATAGAACCATTTTAAAATCAAGAGAAGCAATATAAGATTTAAACAGGAAATCTGTAGACAGAGTCACCCCTGCTTGGTGAAGGAGAAGATGGAATTTAGCCTCTGTGCATGGATATTTCTGCCTTCTGACAGAGTTGTTTTCTAAGCATTCTAGTTTTACAGTCTCAAAGTGTATCTTCACAGATCAAAAGTAGGTGGATTGCAAGGAGTGCAGCTTAGATGGAATGGATCTTAATGTAGCTGAAGTATGAAATATAATCTGTCTTCTCAGGTCGCATGGCAATCTCCATGGAGTCCCAGAGTGGGTAAGGCTGGAAGGGACCACTGTGGGTCATCTGGTCCAATGTCCCTGCTCAAGCAGCATGATCCCAGAGCACATGGCACAGGACTGGTCCAGAAGTTTCTTGAATATCTCCAGTGAGGGAGACTCCACACCCTCTCTGGGCAATCTGTACTGGTGCTTGGTCACTGCACAGTAAAGAAATTCTTCCTCATTTTCAAGTAGAGCTTCCTGGACATCAGTTTCTGCCTGTTGCCTCTTGTCCTATTGCTAAGCACCAATGAGCAGAGCCTGGTCCATCTTTTGACACCTCCCCTTAGATACTGATAGACATTGATGAGGTCCCTTCTTTGTCACCTCTTTTCAAGGCTGAACAGGCCCAGCTCCCTCAGCCTTTCCTCCTAAGAGAGTTTCTCCAGTCCCTTAATCATCTTTTTTTCCTTCACTGGACTCACTCCAGGAGT
>VXBC01004526.1:395445-470263 GCA_013399945.1 Ploceus nigricollis
ACTGGTGCTTGGTCACTGCACAGTAAAGAAATTCTTCCTCATTTTCAAGTAGAGCTTCCTGGACATCAGTTTCTGCCTGTTGCCTCTTGTCCTATTGCTAAGCACCAATGAGCAGAGCCTGGTCCATCTTTTGACACCTCCCCTTAGATACTGATAGACATTGATGAGGTCCCTTCTTTGTCACCTCTTTTCAAGGCTGAACAGGCCCAGCTCCCTCAGCCTTTCCTCCTAAGAGAGTTTCTCCAGTCCCTTAATCATCTTTTTTTCCTTCACTGGACTCACTCCAGGAGTATCTGCCTGGTACTGAGGAACCCAGAACAGGACACATAACTTCACGTGAGGCCTTGCTAGGTCTGAGCAGAGGGGCAGGATCACCTCCCTCAACATGCTGGCAATGCTCTTCCTGATGCACCCCAGTATACCTTTGGCCTTCTTGGCCACAAGAACACACTGATCTGTGTGTGCAAGTTTGTGCATCCTTTGAAGGGGTTAGAGCCACCATGTGTGCAGTTGTGCATCCTCATTTGCAATGGCCAGAACCCACCAAAAAGGCAACTTTAGTCTGATCTAGTTCCTTGACTTGATCACTAGTGAGCTGGTACAAAGAAGGTAATGGGAATGAGTGGTTGGAAGAGGAGAAACAGGAAAACCATATTTTTCAGGAACTGACCACTCTAGCTTTCCACTAAAATCCTCAGGCATTCCTGTTGTCCTGTCCAGCTGGAATGTGGAATGCTATTGATTTCAACCTTCATTTGCTTAACAATTTCATCTTTCCTGTCCAAATTTTTGTTATATTACTCACCATTTTTTCTATACATTCATTTTGTGTTCCAAAGTGAATCTTTTAACCATACACATACATTTGGTGTATATTGTAGTACATCTATTGTATTTTTTGATACCTGAAACAGTTGTTACTTCCTAAGGAAATGGAGAACAATCCATTTTCATTCATATGCCTCCAATGAATTAAATTGCATTTGGAGGTATTGAATTTTTATCAAAAATACTATAAGAAAGCTGCAGGAATGTAAAACTGAAGAAAGTGTCTGACTCACTAAAAGTAATCATGAAACGGTACTATATTTATTGGTGATAACATTGTGTCATGTCACATAGCATCAAAGTTTGAAGGTGTTTGTCAAGTGAATACACTGTAGCATAAATTCAGAAGTTTCTGTTGTGTTCACAGCTTCTTCTTTACAACTTTGTGAGAGCTACTGTGCTGTTACTTAATTTTGAAATATTGCAGCCTGTTAATGTATTATTTTTCTGATATCTTATTCTGTCTAGTTTTTATGTAAAATTATTCCTTGATTGTGGACACCTCTTGATTGTCTTTAAGACTGATGTTGACTGAGGTTAATTTTATTTAAGCACTAGCTGCATCCATTAGATTTAGCTAATACAATATTTAGAGTGGGCTGAAATGAATAAATAGTTTTTGCGAACCAAGATAACTACCAGATAAATGCTATAATTTAATGGGGTTTAGTATTAGTCTTAATTTTGTACTTTGGGGGGGAATGTATGGTTAAAAGAAAAAAAAATTAGACTAAAATATGAATAACTTGGTTTCTGATTAAATATACTTCATTATGTAATTACTGCTCTTTTGGATGGATTTCAGATTATGGTATTACTTTGTCCTATGTTTAAATGTAACCTATATGTTCTAGTTGCGTATTATACAAGCATGAAAAAACTACATGGTAAGAATCAAATTTGTCCATGTACTCTTGTTACCCTGTGGTAGCAATCCTGGTTTTCATTTGCTTTCCCACATTCCTTTCTCCATTCTGAAACATAAATTATATTCCTTATTTTAGAGAAGGATATTGCCTTATTTTAGAGAAGGATATCAAAGCCCCATCCAACCTGGCCTTGAAGACCCCAGAGATGGAGCACCCATAACCTCTCTGGGCAGCCTGATCCAGTGCCTCACCACACTCATAGTGAAAAATTTCTTCCTAACATCCAAACTAAATCTACCCTCCTTCAGTTTAAAGCCATTCCCCCTTGTCCTTATCACTCCATTCCCTTATAAAATAAGTCCCACTCCTGATCTCTTGTAGCTCCTTTTGGTACTGGAAGGTGCTATAAGGTCACCACAGAGCTTTTGCTTCTTCAGGCTGAGCAGCCCCACCTCTCTCAGCCTTCTTTACTTAGACAGCTGTTTAGATAAAACAAACCAAAATAAACACAGCAGAGTTCGTTGCACAATTATTTTGTATTCATTGTGGATGTCTAGTACAAGTGTTAGCAAAAGTGTTTTAGACTTGAGGAAGAGAAGGATGATTGTGTGTGGGGTCTTCTCTACCTCCACTGAATGTGAACCTTATCCTTCAAGTCCTGCATATATGGGGAAGTTGTGTTCTCTGACTAACTTTTGCTTTTGAATCTGTGGAATGTAAGTGCTTTCTGTCTGAGTATTTTTTAAAAACTTGTTGCTAGTGTAATTTAGCTATGTTTAGGATCTTGGCTATGAATTATGTTTGAAGAGTGATATTATTAAAAAAAATTATAGAATATTCTCCAAGGGCATCTGTTCTCTAATACAGTAATAAAAGAGAAATAGCATGGGGCTCTTTTTGCAAAACACAATACTAAGTTAAAAAATTGCTGTGAAGTAAATAGCAGTTTGCTTGCAAAGTACCCATAATGTTTCCTAAAATGCTGAAAATTGCTGCCAAATTCTTCTAAGCTTCACTGTGGTTTTAAAACAATACCTTTAAAATCAGCACTGTATTTAAAGTGTCCTTGGTATGGAAGGGAAAGTTGTAGATTCTCTGCCGTCCCAATGACTTTGTCAGGTCCTAGATACAATTTGGGGAATTTAGGGTTACCTTTACACTGTAGGATTTCAGTGGTGTTAAAATATCCTCTTCTTGCACCCTTGATTGATTGCTGTCACTCATACATTTGTACATGAGTCAAAAATTCTTTTCTACGCATAACCAGTTTGCAAGTGGTCATAATGTGTGCCAGCATCCCCAAAATAAGCCCTACAGAGTATAATCCAACACAGATCTTTGCTTTAGTTTTGATATCACTTCTCATTTCACTTTTTTTACTTGTATATTGAGGAAGCAGATTTTATTCTGCTCTTAAGTTGTATATAGAATTATTCTGATAATTAAACATATATATAATTAAATCATACGTGTTACACACGTATCTATGGCTTGGTTTTCTTCAGCCTATATAGCTTTTAGAGGTCTGTAGGTTTTCTGTACCACAATGAAGATGAGATATACATCTTCATTTTCTACTGTGCATTTATGGTATTTTTGCATGTTGATTGAAAGGCAATGTAGAAGAAAATAGAAGCTTTGAGATGAGGCTTTTATTAAAATACTGGACTTGACTATCCTGATTCTTGTGTTTCCTTTTCTATAATTTTCCCACTAAATTATATATGTCCAGAGAATATATTTATATTAAAGAACATGACATGGAAATTAAAAAATTAATGCTTCACATCTAAATTATACCCTTGTGATTTTATTTTTCTTTTTTAAGGGGGTGTCTCCAATCCCCTCATTTATGCATTTTGTAAAGTTCTAGTCACAGGCTAAGCAGAATTAGATTAGAAACACAACTCCTACTATATATAGTAAAACTTCTGATTTCCGTTTTTAAATTTGCCTTAAAAACAGCAAAAAAATTGAATGCATGCTTATTTTATAGATTGGTTCTAGACGTGTTTTTATTCTTCTTTCTGTTATTATCCCATAGTGTCATTCTGTGTTATACCCTGTAATGAGTATTGCTTGTAAGATGATAGACTCTCTTAGCTGGTTACATGAATGTAGCTCTGAATTTCATAAGTGGTGGTGGCTGAAGTTTTAACATGATGTAGGATGAAATCTCACTGAGTCTGCCATCATTGCAGTCTCCACAAGCAGAACAAAACTGGGCTGTAACAGTGTCCCATAATGTTGTAGTAGTCTTCAAGGTCTGTGTTATACTGGAAATTCTTTTTTTTATTAACCTAATGAAACCCTTGAAAACTGCATCCTGAAAAAAATAGACACAATTAAATTTTTTTTTTGCATGAAACAGTGCATTAATGTACTTTTTTTCTCTGAATGGAATAATTCTGAAATGGAATATTGCAGTCATCCATCAATGTATGCATTTAAATATTTCTTCAGGAGTTAGGAGGAGAAGGAGCATGAGTTGTTTCTGTTCTCAAGAGAACATGCCTCTTCCCTCACCTTAGCCAGGGCAATTTTCTTTTTCTTAAGAGGATTTTTGATAGTAGTAGTAATGGCTGGTAGAAGGTCCCAACAATGCCACTTGGGGTTGGAGTTTATGGAACCATGAGATGTGAGTGTGCTGTGTGCCTGCAACACCATGGAGAGGCTGTATTTATTCCTTGGTGTCACTTTTGACTTTTGTAGCATTCACAGAAATTGTGTACAATATTTGTAGAGTTTTGCTGCCAGTAAGAATAACTAGTCCAGATCAAGTGCATCTTCCCGCCCTGAGTAGAAAATGCCTGTCAGTTACTGGGATAACAGCTTAAATGCAGAGCCTGCTGCAAAATATTTTGTGGCTTCAGAAAAAGAAGGAAAAGAGTTAACAGGGGACAAAAATATTTTGTAGTATTTAACTCTGGTGCTGCAACTGAAGAGCTCTCCTGTTAGTGAAATTTACAATATGGTATGGTGGGGGGGAGCAATTTTCCAGAGACTTCTGTACTTTTTTCCAGTTCAAGTTGCTAAGAATCACATTTTTAATAACACTGTATCTGTTAGCACATCTGTTGAATGTGCTTGTGTTTATGTAGTTTGTATGTCATCTTCTCCTCACTTTGTTTCCTTTTGAAAGACCTTGCCTCAAATATTCACTGTCTTCTGATGAGTTTATTGTTTGATTGTTCTCAAAAATAAATAACCTTGTTCTATTTTTTTGGGGTCTGTTAGCATTTAGGCATGTCTCTTGCATATAACCTTTTCAGATTAGATTTTTGTTAAATGAAAATGGCACTTCATAATGTCTTGGGTGTTTTAAATGACTAGAAACTTCAATGAATTATGCTGGGAAAAAAAGTAATTTTGTAGGGTAGTATTTGGTAGCCAGTACTCATACCCAAATCAACGTATTTCCCCTGGCTTTTGTAAAAAGTATAAGGAGAGGTTTGCAAGAATGCAGGGAGAGAATAGGCTTTTATTAGCTTAGGATCATTCCCTTTGTGCTTTTAAAACAGTACTTAATAGATTGCTGATGTGGCCAAGAAGAATCAAGTCACAGGAGAAAAGACTGACAATATGCCATGACTTGCTAAAAAGTAGAGTGCAGCAGCACTCATTATTTTTAAACACAGGAGCATTGTAATGTAGGAAGATTCTTGGATAATGTTCTGTGCAGCCACTTGCTAGTGCTATGCAGCCTTGATGCTGTCAAATGCCATGTGTGCAACTGGGAATTGGGGACAGTGGCATCTTCAGGAGCTGGGAGCCTGGCTGTGGGTGTGCTGGTTTCTGAGCTGTAGCTGTATTTTATCCCAGCAGTCATGCCAGTGTGTTTATCCACCAGCTTGGGTAAGAAATAAGTAAGGTTGTGCTGCAGTGACATTTAAACTGGGAAGGTTTTTTCACTGGTTTTGCCATTCTAGGTTTCTGCACTATTCAGCTTCACTACTGCTGATTGAAGAAGTGGGTTTGTATGTAGTGAATGGTAGCTGTTCCAGCAGTTGTAGCTAGCACAAGGTGTGTTGTTGCCAGTGTAAAGAATGTTGTCACTAAGTATTTGTGGGTGCCCCATTGTGCCCACGGAAGCTGTGGATGCCCTATCCATGGAAGGTTTCAATGCCAGGTTGGATGGGGCTTTGAGCAACTTGCTCTAGTGAAAGGTGTCCCTTCCCATGTCAGGAGCATTGGAACTAGATGATGTTTTCCCCCAAACCATTCTCTGATATTTGTCACCAAGATTAGTTTCTATCCAGTGAAGCTGGTTTAGAGCCTTTGGGAGAAACTGTCACTGGATGGTTTCAAGTGTTGTCACTAATTGTGGGCTTTTCAGCATCTCCTACACAACAAAAATTAGAGAATAAATCTGATCAGTGTGATCAACATTCCTGGAAACAAATCTCTTAGCTTATTTTTCAGATATCTCTAAATGTACCTCGTGCACAAAATAAGTTAGACTCAGAAGTATTGATGTAACTCAACTGAGAACTAAAAGGAAGAAATTGCCCAAAATATTGTTAAGCTTTCCCAGGTGTGTCAGAGCGTGCACAAAATCCAACATCCACACCATGGTCATTAGAAAAAATGTGATGCTAACTTCATTTTATGCAGAAGTGGTCATACACAGATATTGACTAGTGTCTACATTCTTGCTTTTGCAGAAGAGGCTGCTGGGTAGGTTGCAAAGAAGGATCCAGTTGTCAAACAAATTACAATTAGCAATACTGTGCTTTTACAAGCAATATCGACTGTGCTTCCATTTGAATAATACTTGGAGAATAATTAAGTGGCTAACATTTTTGCAGCTCTTTTAAGAGCCCACACAAATGAGCTGGCTCATCTATTGTTTCCTTTACAGCACTGGACATTGGTGATTTTTGTCACATATCCACATATGTGACCACTCCACATATGTGGAGTTTGGGGAGGCTCTTGTGTTGCATCAGACCATGTAGCTAAGAGCAGACGTGAGGAAAGTTCAGCTGATGAAATCTATGTTAAATTTTGACATTACCTGAAAAAATACTTTTGGGGAAATACATTTTCTCAATTTGATCACTGAATGCTTTTTTTCATTAGGTTGTGCTTAAAACACTTGAAGCTTGAAATTTTCAGAGAAAAGACAAGGTTTTAAAAATAATGTTATTTTAATTGGTCTTCTTTTTGGACCAGCTGGGAAATGGTGATGTATGAAATGATGCTGGCATCAATTATTACAGTGATAAGTGCTTGTTAATGTGTTGTTTTGGTTTGCTTCTTCTCATTGGGACCCTTTGGGGTTTTCTTAAGTAATTCAGGACAAGTTCAAGCTGGACTTTTGTACACCTACCTTTTACCCAAAGAGGTCTCTAGAAAATTCTTAACATTTGAACACCCCTATTTTTGTCATGTAGACATGTGCTGAGACCAACAATTGGAAACAATTTTCATTCTGGTGACTGGCAGGAACATTGTAAATTGAGTGGAGAGGGAAGGACAGGAAGGGTGGTTTGAATCACTTCTCTGTGTTCAGAATTAAGTGGGTTTGGAAGTCTGCTCATTTCTGAGTGAGTGAGCTACAGGAGACCAACACTTGATGCTAATCTTCTCTTTTGGTTCTGTTTCACTCTGGCAATTATAGGGGTTTGTGTTGTTGCAATTTCAGTGGCATGCAATAACTTACTAGCTGTCTAGTCTGTGTTTATTGTATATCCAATAAAGTCTGGACTTTATTGTGAGGAAAGCTGATACAGCTGCTGAACAGCCATAACTTTGTAAGGTGCTATTACTCTACTTCATTCCATGGGTCCTGTAACTGGGACTTGAGCAGAGGGCAAGCATGTTTTATAGTATAGCCAGCAGTAACTTCTGTGCCAAGGTTAGAGAAGTGTGTAAATTGGTAAGTGAAAGATTTACTCCTTTTAGTCCCTTGAAGGTGATAAATCATCTGTGTGTGTTTCATGAAATAATTATTCTTATGTCTGACAATACAGGCACATGACTAGCAAGCATTCATTACACCCATTTGTGTGTATAACCTCAAATATTTTTATATTTCACATGGATTACTTTTTTAATAGAAGAAAATAATCTCTTAAAATACATGGAGGGAGGGGTTTTTTAGGTGATGAGTACATAGGTTGTGCATGCTCTAACCACATTTAAGGTTTTGCCATGGGTTTGTCTTGTGCAAAATGTTGTAATGGTTTAAAATATTTCTTCTCTGGTATATTAATTTTGTGGGTGGGTTCTGGTAATGGTAGGATATGGAATCTTTTAGGGCAAACCTTCTACAAATGGTGAATTTCTAAACTTTCTCTG
Organism: Ploceus nigricollis; assembly: GCA_013399945.1. NCBI lineage: Eukaryota > Metazoa > Chordata > Aves > Passeriformes > Ploceidae > Ploceus > Ploceus nigricollis. The sequence continues at coordinate 403,446 of VXBC01004526.1, forward strand.
ATATAAGCATAAGGGGTTTGTTCCAGTTGGAAAATGCATCTCCTTTGGATAATAATCTACTTGACAATTGATAATATTCCATAATATATACTGACATATTAATGTGATAGTCAGTATCTTGAGCCACTTTTTTCTTTTGTTATTGTTAGGCTGAAACAGAAGTTAGTGGGTTTTTTTACCCCTCTTCAAATTGCAAAGGTTTGAGAGGCACACAAAATGTATTTGATGTTTTAGTATTCTAGTGGGCTCAATGGGCAGTAGCATCCTTTGTGCAAATGTGTGCCTCTGGGTTGGTGCTGATTTCTGGAAAAGCTAAATTTAATATGTGTGCAGAGCACTTTTGTGGTTGGTTTCTGGACAGTAGTTTTGTGTTAATAGAGAAATAAAGGTTTATGTGTTTTTTAAACCATGATTTTCATGTGTATTAGCAATAAGCACCTCAAATATACATAAGTATGGTTTATAGTATGTAGACTTCTGTGTACAAACACATCAGGACAAATATAGAATCACAGAATGGTTTGGATTGCAAGGGACCTTAAAGTTCATCTAGTTCCAACCTCCCTGCCATGAGCAGGGACACTTGCTAATACACTCTAATATAAGTATTTATGCACACACATGCCCATAAATATATACATATCTATACAGAATCAAAAGACACAAGGTTTTAAAGAAACAATTACTGGTTTATCTAAATGTGAACCTGCCAGTTTTTACTACCTCAGAGACAGATGGCAAACCAGAATCTACCACTTGCCACACTGTACTGTAGTATAATTCCTGGTTTAAAATTTAGAGATTATTAAATCGGAGCGTGGTCCCACAAAGAAATACCTTTCACTGGGGAGAGATCAGGCCCTTGAGGATTGAGGAGAAGCAAAGCAGTGTTTGTCAGTGTGAACAGCAATGGAAAATGTGTAGCAGAGAGGATTGGTGTGGGTTAGGGAATGTCAGGATATACCTCTCCTGACCTGGCCCTGATCTGTGTGCTGTGGTTGGCTGGTGAAAGTGCAGCTACCCAGTGATCTACATCAATGAAATCACCCATTGGGAGAACTCACCTTCTCTCCAGCCCAAAGTTAATTTGGTTTTATATCCTCAGGTGGACAAATTTTCCATTCAATGGTATGAATAGCTACGTGTGAATGTACATCTTAGGAGGGAGGAGGTGCCTTCTTTGAATGTGAAATGATAGCTGTAAGTGCAAATGTCTGTCAGTGTGTATTGCACTGATGGAAGGTGTGCTAAAAAGGAGCTTTCACGGGACTGTTGGCAGCACAGCAGCTCCTGAGCTGGGTCATGGTGTAGCCAACAGGAGTGCTCTGGGGTGAGGGAGCAGAGACATTGCTTTCTTCAGCAGTGCAGATTTGAACCAGGTTGGTGGCTTGAAATGGCAGGCTAGGTTCAAAGCAGCCATATTTTAGCAGAAAGGAGAAATTATATCTGGAGTAACTATGTGGTGAATTCCACACTGATTAATTAGGAGAGCTGATGTTGCATGATCAGGAGGTTTTCTTCTTGAGCATAAGCTTTAATATGAGCGAATGCAGCAACCTGAAACCTCAACAAAGCCAGAGAATCTGCTGAGAAAGAGGAGCAAGGAGCTTTCCTTGCTTCATTTTATTTAAGCAGATTAAATATGGTAGTTGTTTTGTGTTCTTTCTCCTTTTTCCCTTTCAGTTACTCCTTTTTTTTGTGAAAACTGATTTTAGTTTATTTTGAGCTTGTCTCCAGAATGAGCATTTTCAAGAATAAAGCTTTATTCAGCTAATAAGGTAGTGAATCTGTGGTGTAGGTACTTTTAAATGATTCATCTTTCCAAAATGCATGAGAGGGTAAGAAAATGTTCTTCTGTGGAACTTATAAAAGCCTCCTGCAAGATGGTATCATGGAAATGAAGAAAGAAGCATTTGCCAGGAGTGGGTGGTGGTAAGGAATGCCACTGAATACTGAGAGATTGTCACAGAAACCGCTTGGCTCTCTAAGACATTCCAATTTTCAATAATATAAATGTATGCCACTTTTAATGGAAGATCAGATTTTGTGTCTTCCACGATAGGCAGTTCAAGTATTTAGTATTCTAAATACTCAAAATGAAAAATAATGGATACTGCAAAAGCTTGTTTTCACCTAACTAGGGAAAGCAAGGCTGTTCCTGTCTAACATGCTGAGAATGTAATATTACTCTGGAATAGTAATTGAATTGAGCATTGAGTGCAACTTAATTCCTTTGCAGCAGAGGGCAGCTAAAAATTATAAGGAAAAGACATCTAAGAGAAATGTAATATATTTGGAAACAATCTGTCTCCAGTTATATAAAATAAAACAAAAACAACCAACCAAAAAATCTCAACACCCAAAAGCACCTAAGCAGCCCTAGATAACAGGTTTTGTGTACTTGGTATGTAAGTATGTTTTATTTATAGTTTTGGACTATGAAGAAGTAGTTCATGTAAAAATTGTATTTGCAAATATAAAAATACAAAATTGGCCTGTGATGTCATTTTCACTTAGATCATTGGCTCCTTCAGGCTGTGGATGTCATCTTTGTATATTGCTTTACTCAGTGATTCCTCTTTTAAAATAATGAATGTTCCCTTTCCTCCTGCTCTCACATTAGTGATTACATCTAATTCAATAGCAAATCCAATTTGGAAAATTTTTCTAGTCTGCTTGTCATAGTCTTTTAGGTTGATAACTTCTTCCTGAAGTTTCCTGGAGTTTTTGTATTTGTTTCTTTCTCCGGAGTGTCCAATTTGCTTCAATACTAGACCTTAGCACAAAGTTTTATCTCTCAATCTCATCAATGTTAACCATTGTCTTTCTTTCAAAATATTGGTTTCAAATTCTTATCCTGTTTTCAAACTCTCAGTAGACAAGTGAGTCATTATTTTTTTCTGGTCATTGAAGATGGAGAGAACTTCAGTAGAAATGTATGATAGCAACTGCCTGACGTAGCAGGCAGGCAGGAGCAAAAGCTTCTGACAGCATTTGCAGAGGAATCAAAGAGAAGCACTTGCTGTGCACTGTCTTGGAAAGGAACACTGAGTTCCCAATATTTTATTACATTTAAAAATGGTAACTTTTCCTGGCAAGATGTAAGTCAAGTCAAACCCACTATTTTAGTGGGGAGCAAAAGAAGCAATGATGTTTGCAGTTCTTAATGTTTTAATCCATTGTTCAGCTGTAAATGGAAAAAAAACCCAGAGATAAATAGCCTCAGAAGGTATTTTTACAGCTTTTGTGGTTCCAAACGTTCTAGTTTTAGCTGCCACAGGAGTGGTTGTATGATTTGAGAAAATGGTTGTTTCCAGTTAAGGAACAGAAACATTCCATTTTATTTTGTTACAGATTATCATGTATTCTCATGTATTGTTCAGCTATAACATTTTCCATGGTTAAAATTGGGCTACTCAAAACAGAACCATTATATATTAATTGGTTTCTCTCTGTATGGATTCCTACTGTGAGTGTTCACACACAGGAACACTCAATGTTTGGAACTTACTGATGAGCAGAACCCTCACGTTTACCTGTCTCTAGTGCTTAATGCTGTAGTTGACCTGGAGCTCCTGATGTGGTTTTCAGGAGCTTCTTAATGCCCAGTGGAATATTCTTCAATTATAGAATCATAGAATGGCATGGGTTGGAAGGAAAACTAAATATCTTCTAGTTCCTACTCCCCTGCCATGGGCAGGGGCACCTTCCAGTAGAGCAGGTTGCTCAAAGCCTCATCCAGCCTGGCCTTGAACACTTCTAAGGGTGGAGTATCCACAACTTCTCTGGATAACCTGTGCCAGTGCCTCACACCCTCACAGTAAAGGATCTCTGCCTAATATCTAATTGCAACCTACTCTGTTTCAAGCCATTCACCCTTCTCCTATCACTCTATGCCCTTGTAAAAACTCCCTCTCCAGCTGTCTTACAGACCCCATTTTCCAGGTATTGGAAGGTGCTATGAGGTTTTCTAAGGCTTTCACTGCCAAAACCATCTCAGTTTTGACAGTGGGTGTTTTATGGGGTGTTTATGTCTGCTTATGGGGTGTTTTCAGTCAATGTTGCTGGTCATGTTCCTCTGTGAGGAAGTAGGAGTAGCTGACATTGTGCCTTGTTCTGCCAGTCTTCAGACCTCGGGGAGCTCCAGAGTTTAAACTTTTTGGATAATAGGGCTGTGCAAGGGTCTCTGCAGTGTGAATGGTATGGTCTCTACCAGGTCCCATGCTCAGTTGTGCTGCTGTCCTGACAGTGGCTCTGAGTACAAGTTCTCCAATCTCCAGTGATTTGAAAGTGAATATAGTATGGCAAACACTGCCATACTGTTTGCCATACTGCAAACACTGATCTAACATTACCTAGGTGATGGGAAATTGCCTATGATCTAAATGGGGAAAAAATATAGCAAACTGTTTAAACATTTCTGTGTATGATTGGAAATCTAGTCCTCAATTCATCATTACTTAATAACATTTTATACTGGATTTTGGAACTATTGCAGAAAATTTGAAATTCTTAAAGATGTAATCTTGAAAATGCATATTTGATGATGATGATTATTATTCCTTCAGTCCCTTTATGTTGCACAAAATCAGATATCATTCCTTTATTTTAATTTACTACTTTTCATCTGCTGTACTTTTAGAGATATGTTGTGGAATTTGGTGCAAGGGGTTAGTGTGATAGTCTGTGTCTATAAACACTATTACTGTGGGAGAACCACAGATGTTAACAAGCAATTTAGTTGTAGTAGAAACTGTAGGGCTAGTATAGAAGCATCTGCTATTTCTTGTTTTGGGGGTTTTTTTCCAAAATATAATGCAATTGAATAAATGCTTTGTCCTTTGCAAAAGTAAAATCGTGTTTTTCTTCTAGTGCTGTCAGTACTGTTCTACTCTGTTGTCAGAGCATTTTCAGTTCAATTCTTTAATTCATCCTGAAGGGATTGAATGACCCCAGACCTTCCCACAGGCTGAATCACTTGTACCTGCAGCTTTTTCCAGCCTCTGAAACTACTTCTTTTGTGGGTTTCTTTTTAGTCGTTAAAGTATATTCTGGCAATCAATGAAGTAAATATTTAAAGTTTGTTTACTTCCTGCTGTTGTAGGCATTGGATCAAGACAGAACTGCACTACAGAAGGTGAAAAAATCTGTGAAAGCAATATATAGTTCTGGGCAAGGTAAGACATTGTTTTCAGTTTTACACAAGAACCAAAGCATTTAATTTCAAGTTTGAGATGTCTTGCAATTCATCCTGTTGAAATGTATAGCATAAGAAATGCTTATCTCTTTAGGAGTGCTTGGGCTTAAGAATTTACTTTCTTTTCTTCTGATTATACATTAGATTAATATGCTTTCCAGTTCTTTTGCCCTCATATTCCTTCTCAATGGCCTCTAGGAGAATCCCATGGGTAAATTTTCCTGCTGTTGTAATATTTCAAGCATTTACCTTTAACTAGAAAAATGACAAAAAAGTGTTCTCAACTGAATTTTTTGAAAGCACTTGTAAGTGAAATAAGATTTAGAACTTGTTTACAAGTTTAAAAAGTAAATAAAAAGAAATATCTGGTTTTGTTTTGTCAACATGTGCTCTCCCTTCATAATGTGTTTCTCTTCTTACCTAAAATCAAAATTATGTATTTCCCTTCTTACCTAAAATAGTATAGCTATATAATCGTTTTGCTTGCTAGAAGACACTGTTGATGTTTTACTGGGACTATAATAGTTACTTTGATGGAAGGTTATTTGGTTAGAATATGAATTGATAATCAGTTTGAGTTCAGTAACAAATGGTGATCAAACACATCAATAGACAGATTTGGTTTTAAAAATGCTACAACTCTAATGCTTCTACCTCTTCTTCTCTTAAGTTCTAAAAACTGTGCCAAAGGCAGATAGGGTAACAGAGCTGTGCACTTGCCAATAATCTTCTGGATGTAAATACATTATTTTAGAAAATCCCAGTTCCAATTTCCTAACAATAATAATAATCAGTTTAGCAAATATTTTCCATATACAGAGCTACTTTTGAGTGCTCTTAGTTTCTATGTTTATGGAAGTGTCTGGGATTTTTAATATCTTAACTATACTCATTTGCCAATCACTGATGTTGGTTTGCTAGCACCATGCTTTAATTAGATGTAATTTCAGTTGCTGATAAATGTTTCCCAATAGACTCTGAAGCCTGATATAAAGTGAGAATGGTTTTTGGTGCAAGTGTATTTAGCTTTATGCTTTGAGAAGTATTCAGATGCTCCCATAAGCTTTTCTATTTGAGAGTACTTACTTAAACAGAGTTTTGAAAACTGAGTTTCAAAACTGATGAAAAGTGTAGAACACGTTAAAGGTGTTTCTGCCTGTTTTGAAACTATAATATAAATAGCTATCATCTGAATCTTGTGATAAAAATAATATTGTTGTCAAGGCCTGTAAGTAAGGCAGGACTATATGATGAATTAGTTGCATTGAATAAAAGCAATAGAGGGTGGGTTAATGGCTTTGATTGGGTGCTCTACACTTAAAAAGGAGCAGAGATGGGTAGCTGATTTTTAATTTTTTTTTTTTTACATTTTAAATTTTTTTTTAATCAAGCCTTGTTTCAAAGGTACAAGTTAGTAGGAATTATTTTGGCTCAGGAAAGCTTTATCCATAATCCTCTGGCTCCCTCTTCAGAATGCTGCTGTCATAGGCTCTGTTACAAGGAAAAGCTCTGTGCAGGAGGCAGTTCATGCAGTGACTGATAAACTGGGATTAGTAAAGCCAAGACCAAAAACGTGTTACACATGTGAAACCTTACAAAAATAAATATGAAGTGAATCAAAACTCAAGCTCATTTTGTCTGCTTGTACAAGGAAAATTGCTGAACCAGCTATATTCTTGTATTTCAGTGATGAAAATGGATTTTGTTGATATTTAAGTAAAGCATTCCAGAAACAGCTGTAAAAGGAATTGGAGTTTATCAGTTCAAGAAAGTATTTTGTGGCTATTTTTATATTTCAAAAGAAAGTCTCTAACTACATTTTGAGAACCCAAAATTGGAATTTTGTTGTTCAGAAATTTATTTGTTTGCTAGAAGTTAAGACCATATTTAATTTACTAGAATAGGAGAAGGTTTTTCAGTACTCCTGTGCTTCATAATCCCCTTTGAGAACTCCAGCTGAACTGGTGAGAAAGAGTTATTCAGGGACAATAGAAATTCTTTTTTCAGTTCAGTAATCCAATTCATACTCTACCAAAAGCCATAGCTGGGTTTTTTTGGGTTGTAATGGTTTTGGCTTCTTGGGGTTTTTTTTGTTTCTTTNCTTCAGGAAGGCTGAACCTTATGGTGTGTTGGTTTGTTCCTCTCCAGTGCTGAATTATCAACCACAAGGGTCTCTGGTCTGTTGCAAAGAGCTTTAACATCACCCAAATACTTTCTGCTCTTCCTGTACTTCCCTCACCCGTTGTCATATTTACAGTTAGAGCTACTCCGGTGGAAATGGAAACATACCAATACAAGAGTATAGAAAACTCTTAGGAATGTCCCTTTCCTATTTTCATTTTTGAAAGTGTTGCCTAGGAAAGGACTGTTTATGGAATCCAGTGAGAGCTACAAACAGACACCTCCTTCTCACCACTTGCTCCCTGTCTGGCTGTCTTCTGGCATGATCGATTGTGTCTATAACTAGGAACCCATCTTATGGCAGGGGTGCTTGAACTTAATGGAGAATCTGTTCTGTCTTCCTTTCCTCTAAGATTTGGATTAAATTGTAACAGCAGTAGATGGCACAATTATTTTTGCTGTACATTTTTCAATAGCTCTTTTTCATTATTTCCCTGGGATATCTCCCAAATATAATCAAAAGAGTTTACAAAATGGAGAAATAAAAACATAAAATCCATACAAGACCAAAGATACTAAGATGGATCAGCAGTCCACATGGTCTCCCACAGTGTTCAACCGCAGATGCTTGAGGAAGAAGAAAAATGGTTCAAAGATGAAGTGTATTTGAAGTACTTTGTTTAGCACTTTCTCAGCTCACAGTGACATGAAGGCCAGGAACTACCATGAGTCAGAAATTATATCGTGATGTTTGATACTTCTTAATGGACTTCTGCAACTTATTTTGTCCAAGGAATTTGAATTAATATAAATCTTTATCATTCACAGTCTTGCATCAATCTAGTTAAATTCTCCTGTGTAAAGTTTCCCAGTGCATGTTCATGGTCTTCAGATCTTAAGGGACTTGAGGAGGAGAGTGTCCCTGCCCATGTCTCACAGCATTGGCCTCAAACCCACCAAAATGACTTATCTAATATGAAATTGAGGGAATTTTGCATGTTCTGGGCATGAAAGTTTGTAAGAGACTTTGAAATGCTAAAGCTTGCTAGAGTAGAGCCAGAGGAGTTTTTGGTGGGTGAATCCAAACTTTGTTCTGTGGACCATTCTGTCTCTTAAAATAGGTTTGAGTTGTTTCCATTATTACTCACAGTATCTCTCTTCTGAACTCGGCAGCTGTAGGGGGTTTTGAGGGGTTTTTTGTTGTTCTTTTTTTTTTTTTTTTTTTTTTTTTTTTTTACAGAAACCATCACATTTAATCATCCTCACTTTCTCTTTCTTTTTCTAAAATGGAAGATGGAAGCATAGACTTCCTTTTCTAAAACAGAGAAGAGGAGGAGTGAATTTTGAGCAGCAGGGACAGGAACTACACACAATATTAAGGGTTTAAGTCCACTATGGCAATATTTTGATATTGCTCTATTGCATGCTGTATTTCTTCATAATTTCTATTGTGCAGCTTTGTTTTGCTTGGTACAGAATGTCAAGATGATAGAACTCCAGAACCTTTCCTTGTGATGTCTAGTAATGCAATAATTTCCTTCGAGTTAGGAGTGTTTTCCCTCATGTGCTGCACTGCCTGTAATGCACGCATGCATGCATTGGCCATTAAACATGAGATTCCTCTAACTTGGGAACTGCTCTGGTGGGAGCCTCTTGCTGCAGACTGCACAATTATTGGGTGTATGTAGAGACTTCTGGTTCACTGGTGACCTCCCTCTGGTGAGAAAATTAACACTTCATTCTTTCCTTTCCTCCACAAATTTTTTTGGCCTGCCTTTCCTCCTGTGAGGCTCATCCTTCTTCATCTTCTTAGTTCCTTCCAGTGTTTTTGTGAGGGAGAGAACTTCGTGGAAAATCAATAATTTAATGTGGACTTCCTTTCCTATATGCTTGTTGATGTCCTGAAGGTGGGAGTTTTTTGATGTAAAATTTTCTTAAATAAAACCTGTGTTTCTTGTTCAGCATTTTGTATTCATCCACATGTCCACCAATTCTGTTCTGCACTGTAGTTCCTACAAATAGCCTGGGGAATGTATAAGCAATATTGCTGCTGGTGCATGCTTGAATTCTCAGTTCTCTCTGGAGCTTACTAAAAATAGCTGTTATATTTGCTTTTCTTTGTTCCCGTAGTGTTACGGCTGGTATAAATAAGAGGCTTCACTTTGCAACTGTGTAGTTTGCCTATTTTATTCTTCTGTACATGGATCTAAGTGACTTGCCATTGCTCATGTTATCAGATTTTAAGCCCTCTACTGTTAGATTTGGTATAAATCTTCTGAAGCAGAGGAGAAAGAAAATTCTTCCATGAGAACTTCTTCAAGCATGTCAGTGATGAACAGAGATGCAAAAAGAAGTCATTTACTTTTCTGGGCTGGGTTATCGCTCAGTGCTCTTGTACTGTGATGATCTAGAGAACCTTGCAGACTCAGTGAGATGTTTCTTGCTCTGAAATATGGAAAGAGGCTTTTATTACTTTTCCCTTGAACAATCTCATTCCAGAAGGCATTATTGTTATCAAGTTCAGACAGTTGTATGATGGTCAAATAATTTTTTTCTATTATTTTTTCATTATATTTCAGCTTTGTGAAGAATGAAATGAGAAAGAGTGGGTTTTTTATTTCAAATAATTTCTGCCATCCTTTTTAACCTTGCCAGCTTTCTTGCTTTTCTAAGCCTTTCTGAGTCATCTTTCATTCATAAATGCATCTTGGCTCTGACCTTGGTTATTTTTTCTCTGGCTATCCATGGAACAAAGCCATTTTAGAAGAAGCTTAAAAATAGTTTGAAGTTGATCAAAGTTCTGAAATATGATTTTTATTTTTGTTAACAACATATGCAGAATTACTTCTTATTAATTTAGACATTCTTCAGGTTTCTTTGGGCATAATCGATGACAAAAGTAGTGTTTTTCTTCTGTAAACTATTTAATTTTTTGTGCTTGTGTTCTTCAGTGTTTGCAGGGTAAAATATCTGAACAAAACTCTTGTAGAGGAAGGAAATTTTAAGCCTTTAATTGCAATGATGTGTTTTGTAGGTCCAGCATATGAAGGCTATCCTTTAACCTCTCTCCATAGTACTTCTGTACCTTTACTTAATATGCACAAGTAGAGAGATATCTCACTAGGCTCAGAGGCATATGCTAAAATTCTGATAATTTTTGAGTGGGAAATAAACATAGTATTTAATGAATGCTGTGGGTTCTCATGAAAGAGTACAAATTCTGGGAGTCTCATTTAAATATTTTCTGTTCATCCTGGTGAAAAGTTTCCCACAGGGTCACTTTAGGCATGGACAACTGCAGGTGACTGCCTGGGAATGCAGTGCAAGGTGGGATTCAGCCCTGGGAGTCCTTCAGAGCTCTGTGCTCCCTGCTTCTGGGAGTGATGCTTTGCAGCAAAGGGCTGCTGCAAACCTGCTGTGGCTGCCACTCCTTCCTGAGCTGCTTGGATCTGCATGTCCAGAGGCATTCCTGTTATTTCCTCTTAACACTTAACATTTCCTCAAAATACATGTTAGAGCTCAGACATAAGGGATGCCACAGCATTATTGTGCACTGGGAGCTGTGCGGGTTTTCTCAAGCCAAAGGTAAATTCTGTGCTGAGCGTTGCCCAGAGTTGAAGGTGTGGGTTGTGGAGGAGATGCACAGCTTCCAGCTCAGAAAATGCACTGCTGTATCCAGGACAGTATGCTGCTTTATACCACATCTGCCACACTCTGGTGGCATTCTCAGCATGGGCTCAGGTGCTGGTGGACTTGCCAGGTCCCACTGGGAAGGGAATGATGAGTGAGACCCCTTTGAAGGGAGCTACATTCATCAGTGGGTGCAGAGCCCTTCCTCAGTTTTCTATGATTCTGGCGCGCCTCAGGGAGCTGCTGAAGGAGCAGGATGTCTCACTGGGGAAGTTGTTCTATTTTCATCGCAGTGCTGAGCATTGCTTACAATATTGAAAAGACATGATTCAGTTCTGGAAGACAAATCTTATTCCCTGTATGTACTGCTGTCAGCGATCCTGTCTTACTCTTAGGGTTATTAAAGTCTTGTATGAGGACTTGTATCTAAGAAAGTGAATATTGCTGTGCCTGTTACAGATTTCTGTATGCAAAGGAAGTTCTATTAGGACACTAGGAAGTAATTTCTGAGTGCATGAGGCACCTACAGTGAGATTAAATAATGCTCTTTGCTCTAAGCATGTCAGGTTTCACATTCCATATTTTAGTGTAGACTACACTGCAGATTTAATTTTTCAGCTACATGCATTTACGGTCAAGTAGGGAATTGCCTTACCTCTTCAATAGAGAATATTTAATCTCCTTTTGCAAGATTTACATTGATACTTGTGTAGGAATTGAAAATTTCTTATTCTTACAGAGTACTTGCATTTTGTGTGCCTTTGTGTGGCAATTACAGAAGTAAATACAGGAGTATTCCTTTTGCTTCACCATCAAAACTTCATTTCTAGATTTAGGTGATTTGTAGTCTGGGATTCTTGAGAATTTCCTCTATATTGTTCTAGAACAATGATCTGCTTCCTGCTTCCTCTTTCTGACCGGGAATTTCTTTTGCCTTTCTACAGATAAAGGAAACAAACTTCTTCAGCTCATTTTCACTCTCTTTATGAAATAATTTTTAAAAATGCTTCATGAAACAATACAGTGCTTAAAATCAAAATGCTGGGAAATACTATGGTGGAAAAAGCAAGGACAGGGATTCCATGGTCTAGCAGGGCTCTTTCTGACCTTCCATTATCCTTTGTTTTCCTTCAGCGCAGCTGGATATGCTATGCTTGAGCTTTACTCAGTCAGGACTTAAGCTAAAGCTCCTTCACAGATGAAGTCCTCAGTGTATATTTGTGCAAAAGCTTTTACATCAAAACAAAATGCATATTTTGTTGTTATGTAGTGGTTTGCTTGAGTTCAGTGCTAAGATATTTGATTAAAACTGTATGCTTTTGGAACAGTTTTCTTAAAAACATACGGCTTGAATTGCAACTCTGTATTAACATATGAATAAATATTTGGCTTCTTGAACACCTCAGTATTAATGTCTGATTTTTTAGAATGTGACTGGTGTGATGTGTGAGCTTTGGGGCTTGGTATTGGTAAATAAGAATTGTAGTCTTTTTTTTTTTTAACAGGTTTTGACATTTTTTTGTTGGAGCTTTGGTGCACTGTTGAGTATCCGCAATACCTTAGGAGAGTTAACTCTTTTAACTCTTCACCAGCTGTTTGCTAAAGTCCAAATAGATTTGTGCATTGTGAGATGTTATTCATGAGACATTATTAATGAGAAATTATTTGAAACTTAAGTCTTTTTTTTCCTTTTCTTCTGAGTCATAACTTCAGATACTCTCAGGCAATATCATAACTTGAATAAAAAAAAAAAAAACTTGGAGAATTTGGGGGAAAAAACCATGGTACCTCGTGGCAGCTATTTTCTCTTTCCCTTCCTCCCTTTTGTTGCACAGAACTTGTGCTGTAGCTCTGTGGTTTTGTGTTTGTGGTTTGCAGAAAAAAGCCCACATAGTAAGCCTAGGCAATTCATTGAACTGAAATATTGATTTAATTAATTCTAGTAATATCCTCTAACAGAGATAATGGTGATAAAGCTTCTCCCAAAGGGCTGTAGAGGTAAATTTTCTATTTAAAGATACTAAAATGGAAGTAACAAAAATTATGCAAACACATGCCATAAAGGAAACTAAATAGAAGCAGGAAAGACATTTCAGATACAATTCTAATTCATTCTTGAGTCAGGGATTTTTCTCACTTTCACTGGCTTCAACTGCATTGTCTTGGTTCTGACCTCTCTGTATGTCCAGTTTGCTATTAAATACATTGGAATGAGTCTTTGGCTGCGTACCAATACACATTCTGTTATCTGGGATAACTCAGTGTACAAAGCAGGCAAAAAGGGAAACTTTTTAAGATATTTCTTCTTTTGAACTTACAGTCAGATTCAGACTTGGTCTCCTTACTTTTATATCTGATACTTTTGACTTTATTGTTCTGTAAAAATGTCCAACATTTCAAAAGAAAAGTTCATGTTTGCATGAAAGTTCCTGTAGTGGGCAGCTAAAAATCCCAATGTTGTTTACAAAACAATTTTATTTCTCTGATGGATTTTTGATTTTATTACTCTGTCAATAGCTACAGAGTTTTCTTCATCTCTGTATTACAAATTTCGGCTTGCTGATTTAAAAAGCATATATATGCCTATTGCTAAATAATTCCTTTTAATCTTAAAATTATTTTAATTTTCAGTAAATGTGTTGACTTGTTGCTTTTCTCAAAGTATTGTTTATTAGTTTGTTATTAAGTTGCAATAAGCTTAAAATTATAATTGACTGGCTACAAAAAAACTGACTTTTGATTTTTCTTTGCAGATCATGTTCAAAATGAAGAAAACTATGCACAAGTACTAGATAAATTCGGAAGTAATTTTTTAAGTCGGGATAATCCAGATCTTGGCACAGCTTTTGTAAAATTTTCCACACTTACTAAAGAATTATCAACACTGTTGAAGAACCTGGTGAGGAGTTTCAAACTTTCTTAGCTTTTAACTTGTTTCAAAATAAAGTATAATATAAGAACAGCATGATCACAGCGACTAAGGATAATTTTTAAGATGCTTTCAGTTTTTTTCCAAAACAAAGCCAACAGTCTCTTCAGAGAGGATCTCTAAAGTGTGTTGTGACACATTCTGTGTTTGATTGTTAATTGGCAGTTAAGAAGGTAAATATAAATGATGAGATATCCCTTGAGTCATCATTCACAAGTGATTGATGGTGATATATACCTCATGAACCTTAATTTTAAATCATCCCTTAACCTGAAGTCTTTCTTGTTAAAAATACAATATTATTAGTTATTGATGGTTTGTTTTACCATAAAAGTAGAAATATTCACTTTTTGGAAAAAAAATAGCAATTTGAGCATGTTTAAATGGTGTTAACAGTCCACTCTCCCTGTGATATATAAAGCGTCCCTTGCTTAAATACCAGGTTTTTAAAGGTGATTTAAAGGTTTGTCTCAATTAAAGTTTGTCTTAGGCCTTTTATTTCCGAAAGCTGCATAATACAACTACAGTCATAGCAAGTATCTTTGAACACTGAAAGTAATGAAGCCACATTTCTTGTGAAATCGTTTTTCATGGGCTTTGTAGCTATTATATTCAGAAAGTCATAGCTTCAGTTTTACATTTTTCTTACAGTTGGGTGAATTTCCAAGCTTTTTTGGTGTGTGAAGTACAAGTGATATTACAGACTTGTCTTCCTATAGTCCCCAGCACAACCATAACTGCTGTAGATCACACTAAAGGTCACTGTAGCAAAGTTCCCTGGCTTTGACAGTTGCCCAAGACTGAGTCTTGTGCTTTCCTCTGTAGAGACTTCTGTCACTCTGGATTAATGTGACCTTTAATTTAAATTTAGCACACAATTAAAAGTAAGTATTTTAAACTATGAATTAAAGTGCAGTTTAAGGACAGTTTGGGACTAGAACTCAAGTTTTTTGGAAGCTTTCTGGAATTTGTCATTCCTAGCAGGGCATCCACAGAAATTTTAAACTTATTTCAACTAGCAAAGATGTCAAGGTTTATTTATTTATTTAAAATAGTGCTGTTCAAGCAGAAAAAAGTGCTTTTGATTTAAGAAGCCACACTTATTTAAAACAACATTATGCTATTTCAGCTAGATTATGAAGCATTATCTACCCAAATTCATGTTGACAGGATTCAAAATAGGGTGTTCACTAATTTACTTCATTCAGCAGTCTCAAATAGACAACAAACTTATTTTACAATTGCTTCAGCATTTTAAACCATTTATTTTTCTTATTTTTTCTCCCCGAGATAGAAAATTCTGCTTTGTTGTTCTTAAGCATTATTTTGTTTAATAAGATTACACTGAAAGAAAAAAAGATGTTTATATCAAAATAGAAGTTGAGGTCCATTGAAAAAGCAGTTGAGAGAAGGACTCTGTTGTGTCACTGATAAAGCCTCAAAGTAGGTGCTGTGCCTTGTGTTGATAAAATTATTGGAAAAATGGCACGAGTTATTAAGATGAATGGCAGGATAAGAGGTTTTGAGTTTTTTTTCTTTTTTTACCTAGAACAGATTGTTGATGCCTTATTTAATAAAGGTGCAATAAAATAATGATTGGTCTTCAAAGACACAAAGATCAAAAAAGTGCTTCACGAATTTGGATCCTTTTTGTTCCATCTTTGAACTTTAGCTATGATTCATTAAAATTTTCATATGAATTGTGATAATATGGATATTTCATAAGAAGGAGGGTACAAAATAATTTTCTTCTTTGTCAGTTATGGACTGACTACTTTTAGAGTGATATTCACTTACTATGAAATAAAACCAACAACTTTTATTACATACACAACTTTTGGAAAGCATAATTTTGAAATGATTGCTCAGCATACAAGGGCAAGAATAAAAGCATGTCCATTAATCGTTTTAACAAGGCTAAATAAGTTGCTGTGCAGTTTTTACTGTTAACTGTTGATGTTATCATTAAATATAATGTCTGAAACTTAAAATTTATGAATATAATTTTTAAGTTGTTGAATCATTAGTATTATTAAGATTATCTTGTAAGAAGGACACACAATGACCCTTCAGTAAGATTTTATAAAGGTAAAACATTGGGATTGGCCATTGCCAACCCTCGTGTATGTTTTTACCAAACTCTCGAGTGTCCCACCAGAATCAGTTGCTCTGGTTTTTTTTACTTCCACCTCCTTGACCATTTCAGGTTTCATTCTTTATGCAGTAATTCATTATAATAGTGCATTTAAAAGATGCATAAAGACCTATGTATATGAAAATGAGTGTGTCAATATCTTTACATTGATCTAGATGAGATTTTGGCAGAACGTTTGTAGCAGTTGCAGATTATTTATTTTGAAAATGTACATGATTCTTGCCTTTTTCCAAGTGTTTAAAGCCTAAAGTGTTTAAAGTGTTTTTCTTTACCTCTCTTTCCTGTAAATATCGTCAACTAATCTTTGCAGGCAAATTATCCTTTGTTCACAACGCTCACTAAATTCTCGTATGTGTTTCCATGTGTTAAAGGGTTTTTTCCCTTTATCTTGTTCTATATGTGAAACTGTTTTGCTTTATTAGATGTTTCCACTTCATTTGGGCTACTGTTTTATCAAGTTTTCAGTGATGTAATAAATGATTGCAAATCCTTACTGTATTGAAGTAATACACTGCTATTTAGCTTTGGGTTTTTTGGTTTTTTTCTATAGTTGACATACTCGCTGGCTACTGTTCAGTCATTTCAAGCCAAAAAGTAATGGTTTGAGTTGGTTCTCCTTCCAGTGGGTACACCTGGAAAAAGGCAAAAAAGGCTACAGTGTCTTTAGAATATATGAGGAGTTTGAGTGGAGCACTAGACCTGTTTGAGTGGTTGTTTTGATATTCTTGTCAATAATCAAACAGGCATGAACTCAGTGAAATTTAAACTCATGAGAGTTTAAGGGGATGTCAGACATACACAATGGACAAGGAAAGGAACAGTGTTCCCCAAAAGGGGGGAATATTCAAAGAGCTGGTGCCCCTGTTTGAATATTCTGTTCATGGTTGAATTAACCTGTGCTTTGTGTGTTCCCTGCCTGTGGCACAGCAGGTCCTTCTTACTCAGGAGGCTGTAGCCAAATTTGTACCCATATGTTTGCTTCAAAAGGATGAGTATTGCCTTGAAGTGCTTTCAGAACTTTGCTTACATGCTAGTTGTAAAATTCTGGGTTTATGTCACCTTAAGTAAACATTGATTATAATGTTTCTGTGTCTCCTGCAAGTAAATGTTTATTAATTCTTCCCAGACTTGAATTTACTATGAATTTAGAAATGTGAGGTGATTGCAACTTGATTAGTGAAGTTCAAAGAATTGTTGGCAGTAGTTTGATAAAATCATAATAAATCCTTTTGAATATAATGTTTTTGTTTTTAGCTCCAGGGTTTAAGCCACAATGTTATTTTCACTTTGGATTCTCTCTTAAAAGGAGACTTAAAAGGTGTTAAAGGGGTAAGTGTTGCAAACTAAATTTTTGCTTCGTGTTCATCTGTCTAGTGACTGTTTTCCTTTCACTCATGAGAGTATTTCTTATGTTGACATTTATTAATAATCTGTATTTCGTACAAAGAACAAAATTGGCATGACTGCAATGAAATCTTGAAAATTTCATTGTAAATTGCAGTTTTAGTGTGCACAGGAAATCAATACTTTACAAGATTCAAACCCAATATTTTTTTCCAATTGCTTTCTGAGAAGTTTTGAAGAAAACAATATTTTTGTTGCTATTCATTACTTGATAACTACAAAGAAAAAGTTTAAAAACATTCTAAGACAATTTTCTGTTTCCTAAGGACCTCAAAAAGCCTTTTGACAAAGCCTGGAAAGATTATGAAACCAAATTGTAAGTATTTGTCTCCCACTTGGCTTTGTTTTTTGTGGTGTTGGGATTTTTCAAATGAAGTATT
Source organism: Ploceus nigricollis (assembly GCA_013399945.1). NCBI lineage: Eukaryota > Metazoa > Chordata > Aves > Passeriformes > Ploceidae > Ploceus > Ploceus nigricollis. Next base: position 421,262 of record VXBC01004526.1, read on the forward strand.
ATTAGCAGTATTATTTGTATTATTAGTATTATTATTAAGATATAATTATTTCTTGTTTTCCCCAAGTAACACACAATCTAGAGAACAGAGTTGAAGGCAGTTTCATGGCCCAATAGCTTCTGGAGACTTAAAACATACAGGGTTTGGTAGAGAAGCTAATCTTCAAGATGTCTTCTTTGATACTTCTTAATTATTATTTTTTCCCTAAATAATGCCAGATCACATTTTAGTGGAAGGAATCCTCTAAAATGTTTTCTAATTAAAATTTCAGCACAAAGATTGAAAAGGAGAAGAGAGAACATGCGAAGCAGCACGGGATGATAAGAACTGAGATAACGGGAGCTGAGATAGCAGAGGAAATGGAGAAGGAGAGGCGGCTGTTTCAGCTACAGATGTGTGAAGTAAGAAACAAATTTCAGTTTTTAATTGCAACACTAGAACTTATTATTAATGGACTTTGTGGGTCTTTCTTGAAGGTGGTGAAATCTTTTTGTTGTTTAATGGGGGTGGAGGAAGGAAATTGTTTTAATGTGACACAGTACAGCAATATAAAGATAATTATTTTAGCAACTCTTGTACAAAACTTGGCTTCTTTTTATTTTATTCCTTTTCCTTGTTTTTAGATTATTGTGGGAAGGTTCTTGGGCTGAAAATACAATGTGGAAATATTTCTTATTTTATCAGGTTTATGGTTTAGCAATATTTTGATATCTTTCTTCCAATATGCTTTCTGAAGCCTTTGAAAATTTCTAATAAAGTGATAAATGTTAGTGACACATTTAGTTCCATAAAGGTGATTTTTTTATATTAATAGTTCTTTTTATTACATTTTAGTGGAGATTACTTTAAATTGCACAGTGTTTGTACTGTCAGAATGTTTCAGTAATGACTACAGTAGCATTAAAAAAGGGAAATCTTTAGACAATTGTAAAGGATGAAACTTTTTCTTGAATTTGCTTTATGTTTTGGGGTGTTTAAATTTTATGGAGTGGCCAGATAAATTGTTACCTGTTTTAAAGTTAGTTTAGCAGTGGTGGACTGGTGTTTTATTGCTCAGCACCCAAATTAAACACAGAGTTTAATTCATTGAGCAAATGATGTTTTATTGTTTGAAAACTGTTGAAGTTTGTGATAGATAGTTGTCAATATGTTGTCCATTTTCTATACAGTATCTTATTAAGGTCAATGAAATCAAGACAAAAAAGGGTGTGGACCTTCTGCAGAACCTTATTAAATATTACCATGCACAATGCAAGTAAGTGCCACAATGCTTTAAACTTTTAGTTACAATTTTGTTTTTTGCACAAGATTTTGTTTCCCTTTGTTTGAATGTGTCAGGGCTTTTTTCATGACTGTGTTGTGCCAGGGGTCTGAATCTTCCTCTTCTGAGGCTGTAGACTTCCAGGAGGGAGTGTGTGAGTGAGTTTGGGGGACAGGGCAGTGATGGAAAAAGAGGCCAAAGGAAAACCTTGCATGTTGAATACAAAAATTAGTTTTATTTCCTGAGGCATAGATCTAGAATGCATTTTTATAAACATCTTTTTTATTCTAATTAATAGTTTTTAGTCTTTGTGTAAATTTAAAACCACTGTGAAAGCCAGTAATTTCTTTGGATTGCCTTGAGGTGAAACTGGTGAGATACAACCTTGTCATCATTAGAACCACAAAGGCAAACACACAGGAACTTCAGTTAAATACAGAAAAAAGATTTTAGAAGTTACTGTAGGAGAAACACGTTGGCTATATTCTCTCTAAATTCATATTTGTTAACGTCACAATGGTGTATCTCCACTGTTGAAAAATACTCTAAACTACTCGGAAGGGGCTTTTTGTTGAGGTTTTTACTTATTTAATTACTTTGTTCAGTTTTGAACATGGAAGAAGCTGAATATATTTTATTGGTTTTGCTATTTTTCTACACAAGACAATCTCCTTTGTGTTGTGAACTCTATATATTCCTGATAAATCAAAGGTATTTTTCATTCCAGTTTCTTCCAAGATGGCTTGAAAACAGCTGATAAACTTAAACAGTATATTGAAAAGTTGGCTGCAGACTTATATAATGTAAGTTTACTTACAAGTAGCTTTATATTTGAAAATGAAAATATTTTGTTTATATAAGTACATTTTAAATATAACTACAAGGATCTATATTTCGTTTGCATCTTATAAATGAAAAGTATGTTACTTGAAACTGAACATAGATACATGAAGAAAAGACATCTTGACTGTTAAACTTCATAAGCAATTTTTAGGGCTATTAGGAAAAGTAGCTTTCATTCTACTATTAATTCAATCATACATTAAGATAAAACTACTTTTAAGTGTGAATATTGGAATCAGCTTATATTATTAACATTAATTTTAGTACCATTTTCACTTTTTAAAACGAAACTACTTAATGATAGCACCAAGATTTTAAAATTAATTAATTTGTAACGTTCATTGAAGAAAAGTAATAACATGGAATCAAAGATCACTTGTCACCCAAGTGTTTTTGTATTCTATAATCAGAATTACAGTAATCCCATTTGCTATTGTAATTTATTGCTAAATTAAACTGCATTTTCATTCCTTAAGTAATATGTCAAATTTATTTGAGTTATTTTAATATTTCAGAGTACAATTTAGTTGCATTAGATTTAGTAAGCTGTGACAATATAACAGAATAAACAGTGCATGTCAAGTTATATATTAATTTTCATTTGCTTTTCAAGCAGTAAATGCATAGAAGGTGAAGATATAAGAATGGGCTGGTATATGAAAATAAACTCAACTATTACAAAAACACAAAATAATTGAGCTCGTTGTTCAGGACATCTAAAATGGTATATTAAAACGCATAAAACATTAAAATTAAAGTTGCATCCAGCAAGCATATAATGGCAATCTCTTTCTATAGATAAAGCAGACACAAGATGAAGAAAAGAAACAACTTACAGCTCTGAGAGATTTGATAAAATCTTCTCTGCAGCTTGATCAGAAGGAGGTAAATAATTTAAACATGTTATTCTTGGAGCTAATGTAAATTTGTGAATTTTATATTCAGAAATTGGTTTAATTAATGTTAAATTTGTGTAGTTATTGGCTGAAAAGAGTTGTACTTTCAACATCATGACAAAACTAATATTTACAATGTTCAACTACATAACAACAAACAATGTCTTTACATTCATTTTCTGTTTCCATTTTATGTACAAAGAGAAATTATTCTCTTTTTTGTGTACTTTCTTAATGTACTGTAAGAAGAGTTGTAATGGGTCAGATAAATGCTTCATCTACCCCAGCATCCTGTCCTTGACAATGATAAGGAATGATTGTTCAGGGAAAAAAAATTAAGAGAAGGGATGCAAAATTCCATCTTGTGTTCTGCTATCCTTCAGCCAGTTTGCGTTCAGGATTTTCCTGACCCAAGTGATCCCAAGGCAGAATGAAAACCAGAGGTTTGCCTTTAGCTGTGGTTTGCACTTTAGAGTTCATCTGCTAACTCACATGGATTTTGGGCTGTTGTTCTCCTTTCCAAACTCCTTTTTCTAATAGTATATAGAAAGGAAGAAAATTTCTTTCAGGGCAGTTATAAAGTGAAATTCATCATCAAATGCACTGGTATCTGGTATCCACTGCAAAAGTGGAGGGAAGCACATGTGATGTCCATTGCAGATATTCTGGAATACTTCTTGAACTAGAAGATAACATAATAACACACATCACAGCTTTTACCTGAGATAATACTCTGACTTTTCAAAATCATAGTGCCTGACAGAAATACTGAATAGCCCATGGTGACAGTGACTGTTGGGAAGGTCAGTGTAGCTTTCCTTCAGGAAAAATTTGCTTACCCTCTCTTCAGTAGGTGTATAAGACATTCATATTTACCAGGTGTCTATTATTAAATATGAATTATAACTAATCATGAGACAGATGCCATTCTGCTGAATATATATGATCATCCAAATATATGATCAACACTATTGCTAATGTCAAATATACATAAAAACATAATTTACAACCAAGTCACTGAGTCAGCCAAGTTTTTGATGCCAGTTTATAGTGGGTGTTGAGAGTAAAATGCAGGGCAATAAACACTGATACTTCCCCAGAATACCCTCTTATTGGTAGCTTGACTGGCTTGGAAGTCTTTGAATTTGTGCAGTTGCTTTTTGAAGAAGTGTAAATCATCACCTTATGTTACAGCTGTGCCTTTCCCACCATGGCTGCATGTTGTGTGGAAAAATCTTCCTGCTTTTATTTGTTTTGAACTTTTAGATCTATATACCCTATTCAGGATCTGAGTGGGTGTGTGAATTTATGATAGCCTCACTAGATACTTTTTTGTTATTTTTTCTTTTTATTTTTCCATATAAAACCTTACATTGCCATGCCTTTTGGCCAGAGGAGGTGTGTAAGTTTGATCATCTATAAAGCTATAACCATATCATCCTGTTTCTGAATCTTCATGGTGAACTCACAGTATCTTATTCTTCCCCTCTGCCTCACTTGGCATTTTTTTATGCTGATCTTCACCTGTCATTTGTTGTCAAGCTACTCACTGTTGTTGAGTTCCTGAGAAATTCTTCAGTATCCTGAATAATTTAATAGCATGTAACAAAAGTTGACAGTTTGCTGTTCAACCTTTTCCATATTGTTTGTGTTAGACACCATATGTGCTGGTGCAGCTTTCTGTGAAACTCATTTGGCTGTTTCATGCTTTTAAGCTGTTATGTCACCTGAGGACTTTTCCTCTAGTCCTGTGGCAGTGTAATTCTTTCCCTTTCATAAGGAAGAATAAGTGCCAATTGAAAGTCCAGGTATGCTGCATCAGAATCATCTGCTTACTGATTCTTCCAGGAAACTCCAGGAAATTTTGGTACACAACCTTTCTGTTCAAAAGCTGCCCTGATTTTACAGTGTATGTGATAATTAATATACTCTTCAAAGTAGTTTTCATTAATGTCCCTTCTGTGCTGTGAAGCTAAAAAATCCTTAATTTCCTGGAATTCTTTTGAAACTTTTGAAAAATAAGACTTTAGTAACTGGTGCAAGTATTTTCGTGGGCTGTCACATAATTTTATAGATAGCCCATTGTGATCATGGTCACTATGTGTAGATGTGTGGCTTGAAGTTAGTAAATTAACTAATGTGGAATCACAGTTAATAAGGAATGATGGATGAGTAATTCCTTACAGTGGTGTTTTTTTTTCCTTTGAATGCTTGCTTACATGTGCTTACATAACATAGGTGTACATCATATAGCAGACAAACCTTGGTCAGGAGGCTGTTCCTCTTCCTGCATCTCTAATCCCACCATTCTGAAGGACAACACAGCCTTACAACACACTCTACATGTTTTTTAGAATGTCTTTCATGGCACAAATGCTGACAGGAATACCACAGAGCACCTTTGAATAGTTCCCAATTTACTGTAAAAGGTGCCAGCTCTTTCTAGTGCTCAGTTTTCCCTTACCTCATACTTTACAGTCTCACCTGATTCTCAGTTTGGTATTTTTTCCCTTCCATCTCCAATGTGCACATGGACTTACCAGATCTCTTCCATAACACTTACAGAGCTTTCCATACAGGCATTACATTTGTCATCTCCCTATTACCTAAATCATTCTGAACATAATTCCTGCTCATTCTTCATTGGGAATTGATTCCCAACACACATAGCAGCAAGACTTGCTCTCCTCTCATGTGTCTTTTCTTCCACAAGCTGATTATCTGGGAAGCAAAGAAAAACTTCTCCTCCTCTCCTGGATGCTGCATGTGTTGTTGAGTTCATGCTTCTTGACAATCAGCCAGTTCTTGGAAATAAAGTAGGACAAATGCGTGGATGTTCTTCACAATGTACTGTGCATTCATGGCTGCCTATGGTACAGTCCATACAAGTCAAGTTTCAGAATTGCTCATAGATTATTATGAGGCAGAGTAACAATTGAAATATAATGCTTGGATTTTTGGTTACCTATTTCCTGGATGTGTAATAAAAAAATATATAGCAAAAAACATCATCTAAAATATATAAATAAAGTAAAATTTAAATGTGAAGTCAAATTTTGAAACTTGAATACATGTTGAAATAAAGAAGCTTCACAGGCATCACCAAAATAAACTGTGCAATTGTTCTGGCTGCAATTACAGCCTGGACAAATTCTAGGACTCTTAAAAAACTCTGTGTTTCTATATATGTATAATATATGTATATAAAGTTATAAATGTAAAAAATAAGGTCTTCGTTTTGAAGAGAATTTAAGTTGTGTCTTAGAAGAAAAAGGAGCAGTACTGTGATTCTCAGATATCCAGGCAAATCACAGGAGAGAGATAGAGAAATGCTGTAATGAAAGAATCTGCTTTTTTTGATACAATAACCATTTGATCACATTGATGTTCAAGTTTCTCTCTCAAAATCAACATGAGGACTTTCAGTCATGAGTTTCTGCTACATGACATGAATCAGAGTGTAATGATGCTGGCAGAAACTGAGGAGCTTGATAAAACAATGTGTTACTTAGGTATTCAGTGTTTACTCCTGAAGCAGCATGTCAGCATTCATTACTCCTTGGTTGAGAGACAGCAAAGCCTGATGTGGCCTGAGTTTTCACCAGTCAGCCTCCATCACTGTGTGTATCCAAATCTTCAAGTACATGAAGCTGGGCTTTATTATTGTGACAGATGGTCTGGTGGATTGTGATTAAGTATATATTTTCCCACTTATATTAGTGCACAATAATCTCATTGATGGACTAATGCAATTATTGAAGAACATTAAATGAATGGGATTTTCTCCATTGGATTTGTAAAAAATCAGAAGTATTCTTACTAAACATTGCTTTGGCAGGGAAGCAGTTTGAAATAATAAAATTGATGCCCTAGTTGTTCATAGTTAAAAGTTTTTTTGATTGAGAGAAGGAAACTGAAACTAGTGATTCTTGTCCAAATTGTAAATTCTGCCACCTTTAACCTCTTTAGAGCTGCTATGAGAGAAATGAGACATTTTTGAGGTCTCATAATGCAACTCCTGTTTCACTGTTGTGCTTGTTCAAGATGTTTATTTAGCATTATGGGCATCTGTAATGACCTTACACATTTTTGTGGCATACCTGTCCTTTCATCAGTGAAAGAGATATTACTGTAATCACTGCAATTACCTGGTTCCTGGATGTCACGATTGCTAGGACAAGCGGGGTCGTGATGGTTCGTTTTACCGATCCCAAAAGTGCAAAAGACAAACAGCAGGGGACTATCAGTTTAATCACAACAAATGCACCTTTATTGAGTGCCCATAGCAAATGCAATAGAAGGATTTAGAAAGGAGATAAAGGATAGAGAGAGGAAGAGAAAGAGCGGGAGGGGAACATAGCTACCAACGGAGAGACTAAATCCTTGTGGTCCAGCCAATAGATCCACCTTGTCACACTGGGGAGAATCTCAAAGTCTTGGTTAACTCAGGGGTCTTTTAAAGTCCTCTGCTGACGGGGGGGAACAGGTAAAAGGCAATGGAGAAATGAGTCTATTGAATAAATGGGTACAGACAGTCCATGTTCCAAAGCAGGCAAGTCAATTTCAGCAGTGAGTGAGAGCCATTGTTTTCTTTGTCCAGCAAACACCAAACATTCTGCTTCAGTGACGCCAGTGCCCCTATGTTAGGATTATAGGGGTCTCAGTCCTTGGGAGGGAGCTTCAATCTCCATCCGTCACAGTGGTCGTGAGGCAGATGAGGGATCTTCCATGGGAGATCACCAAAGTTACCCCAGAAAGTTCATTTGGCCAGGAGGTGGGAAAGTTCATGGGTTATTGTGATGAGCAGGTATCATGAAGCAGGTGTAAGCATATAGAGCAAGCTGCTCCTTGGCAGGCCCTGCTCAAAGCAGTGTAGCGTGGCGGCACAGCAAACACACCTGCAAAGAATCACTTGGCGAGCATCCACCTCACCCAGGCCAGAACTCCAATCGGGGTCTTCAGGATCTCAGTCTCTGCCATTGCGACGATTGTGAGGCAAAAATGCGGGGCGCTTCGGACCATCTCTTACCCCGGAGAAGCACATCTTGACCGTGTTTGAATCCTGGGCTGGGCAGCAGTGCCAGTGCTACAGCTTCATTGCAGCAAGCACCACTGACATTACAGTTACTGGCAGTGTCTCTTGTGGCCGCTCTTGTGCTGTCCTCATGTCAAGCTGGGGCAGATTCTGTTACCTTGTGCAAGAATTATCTCATTTTGGAAAATTATTATGGTTTATGGCTTTTGGAAAAAGCATTTCAATGAATGCTGCTGTACTTTTAACTGTGTAAAGCATCTGATCTTGTATGTTGCAAAATGCTCATGTCCTAAGAAACTTCAATTTTAAAAGAAACTGAGCCTTTAATACAGGCTTCTGTTCCCTATTTTTGTGAATTATTTATTGCTGCAAATGTAACTTAACAGCATTAAGTTGAATGTAGCTAATTTTTGGAATCATGTTTTGTGTCTGTTTCGTCAGTTATTTCTTTACATTTTGATTTATTTCCCCAAATCTTCATCTCATAGGCTACTTGCAACAAGAACTATATCTCATGTTCTTTCCTATGCTAATACCAGCAGGACTAATTCCCTAATTCCCATGGGGATTTGAAATTTGCTTTTAACAAATGAGCTGCTGATTGTGATGGTGTGATCACTGCTGGCTGCACCCAGCTTGCAAGAGCCTCTGTGCTGCTTCCAGCCACAACTGCCAGTTTTACCAAAGCACTTCTCTAAACTCTGTGGCAAACTTGTTACAAAATGAAAATCAATTGCAAGCGCTCTGGATAAACCAACAGGGAGTAATCTTCAATATATATTGGTTGTGGTAGTAAGAAACGGCTTTAGAAAGGAAAGGTTATTGAGAAGGGAATAATTTGAACTTCCCATTCTTTTGAATTTTTTTTTTTTGGTGGGATGTTGTCACATGTTTTGCAGGTTATTATTTCACAGTTATATTCAAAAACAAATTGATGTGCCCTTAATTATAGCTTTTTGCATACGCTTGCAAAAATTAAAAGTTAACTTTGGGCCTGCTCTTTTTCAGTGGAAATTCAGAATTATCTCCTATGGTGGAGGATACAACATAATTATCATTTTAGGCAATTTAAATATTACAAAGTTTAGAAGAGGTATTAAAATTTGATCCTGCAGTCCTCTTAGTTGTTTTATGAAGCCAATGTCATATATGCCAAGTTGCCTGGAATTTTGTTACTGGATGAGACAAAACACCACTATGCCTAAAAAATAGTTCTTGTCTTCTCTCTATTAGTGTCTTTAGAAAGGGGAAACATTGTTTTAACAGTGGGGGCTGTAAAATTTATGTTCAAGGAACATGTTTTTTTAAATGAATAATAATTCTTGTTTTAAATTATTTGCTTTCTCTTTCCTCTATTGCTTTTGCCTTTCGTGATCGAAGTCTAGGAGAGTAAGTCAATGTTTTAATGAATTTGGGGGATTTTTTTTTCTGATGTCCTTGTAACAAGTTAATCCATTTCATTTAATTGTTTCACTAGATCAGGCCAAAAGTTATTTCAGCTGACTTCATTCACTAAAACTCATGATTTATACATATTTTTTATTTAGACAAAAAAAAATTATCATTTGTCTTTATATATGTGTTTCTGTATATATATGCATGCTATATTCTGTTGTTTTCTTTCTGAAATTTTACCTTAGCCTTTTACTTTTGCTTATAAGATTGTGCAATATTAAATATCTGTATTCTAAAAGTCTTTGTTTTGAGATGCATATTTGCATCAAAGGCCTAATGTATCAATTAAATCTTGAACATGCATCTAGTTCAAGATCACGTGATGTAAAAGCAAGCTCTCCTATGAATGTAAAATGTGCAGTAGGAGTTCTCCTTTTTTAATCTTTATGAATTTGTGATGTTGTAGAGAAGAAAAAATAAAATAGGCTTAAAGGTTAGGAAAGTTTTCTGTGCACATCAGGAGAATGTTAATGTTGTGTTTCCCTTTTTCAGGATTCACAGAGCAGGCAAGGAGGGTACAGTATGCATCAGCTTCAGGGAAATAAGGAATATGGCAGTGAGAAGAAAGGTTATCTTTTAAAGAAGAGTGATGGGTATGTTCTGGTGGCACATAATAGTGAAATCTACTGCTATGTTCAGGCTCTAATTTTAACAGCTTTCTACTGTGCTTGCTTCAGGCATATTTTCCTAATGCACGTGCCACAAGTACTTGTGAGTTCCAAAGTTCAAGCCTGAACACAGAACTGAATTTAATGTAGCAAGTATAAAAAGCATGACAAGCAAGCATAAAAAAATAGTCATAGTTAAAAGAAAGCCATTGTCTTTATAACTCTCTAAAAGATGATTAAGATTTGTCACAAATCTCCAAGTTTCTTTTGATGAAGCACTTAGTAAAATTTTGACTGCATCTGTTTGTTTTTTAAAGCTAATCATCTCAAAATGATAATGATATTTACATGTTTTGAAGTCACATCTACTTACTAAAATTGATGTGATATTCTTATGTAGGTTAAGGAAAGTGTGGCAAAGAAGGAAGTGCACTGTTAAAAATGGAATTCTTACCATCTCACATGCAACGGTAAGTTATTTTTATACCTTTACATGAAAATAATAAATAGCATTATGCTTTCCTGGTGATTCTGTTACTGCTAGTGTGCTATTGCAAAAAGGATGTTACTTCAGCTTCTGACTGTTGAAGTTTTGTGAAACTGTAGCTTATGAAATGAATTTATCAGTAGTTTAATAAGAAAATGGCAAATGTATTGAACAGACTTATCAATTAATACTTCAGATGGATTTGCTTATAAGGATTATCATGGTATATATGTGAACCACATAGTTTGGGAACTTGGGAAGTATTTGGTATTAGGCTAGAGTCTGACAGATGAGTGAATGTGTTTAGTATTTTGAGTGCTTTCAATTAAAAGTTTGGAATGCTGGGAAGTTTTGTTCACAGTGAGTTCTTGGAATCAGGCATATATCGGAAGGATTTTCCTAGGAATGCTCAGTCATGAGGTAGCACCCCATGGGGGAGGCAGTGCTAAAACTGCCTTGCAGGAGTGCAACATGGACTTGTTGGAAACAAGCACAGGAGTTGCTCTTGTTAAAGGAGATTGTCCCATTTCCTCACCTCTTTTCCACCTTTGCCCCAAATTCCACTGACAGCCCTCAATTTCTAAAGCTTACTAACTGTATAAACCCCAAAGTCCTCAAAGATACATTTAATTATCATGTCTTAAGTGACTTAATTACAGCACAGAATATTGGTATTAGTATTTATCCTGAGTTCTGAAACTCCAGATCTTCAGCTTTCCACTTCCATTTTAAAGTTTTAGGATTATATCTTTGATTTATTTAAAATGGGAAGAAACTTGGAATACAGGTATGCTGTAATGAAAAACTGCATTCTAGTTTTGCCATTGTTGATGAAATGCAATTAAAAACTATTAATATTAGCATATTGTAAATTTAAGCTTTTTTTTATTTTCATCCCTTTCAGATAAAGTGAGACCATGAAGATTTTAATTTTGTTTAGATTTAGCAATGTGTCCATTTTGAGAGACCACATCAGATCAAGTGATGCTGGTCTCCAGCTTTTTGAGGGTGGATATGTGTGCACGTCCAAGCTTAAAGTAATATCTTACATGCCCATTCCCCAGAAAGGGAAAATAATCTTAAATCAATACATTTTTAAAATAAAATAAATTTTCTTTTTAGTCCAACAGGCAACCAGCTAAACTGAATTTATTGACCTGCCAGGTGAAGCCAAATGCTGAAGATAAAAAGTCCTTTGATCTAATATCACGTATGTAGCAGCTTTATTACCATCTTGTATGATGTGGGATTTCTGATAATGTCATTGCAAGATGCTTTGAGTAGAACTCAAGGCTAGAGCTCAAGGTTCAGGTCTGTATCCAGACACACACAGTGTCTCATGAGTGTTCAGAGCCTCTGTTTCTGATGGTGAGCAAATGGATGTAGAACCTTTCTCTGTGTAGATGTGACATAAATACTGTGTGTTTGTGACAAGCCATGAAATGTAGCATATTAAAATATGTTTCTCTTTGAAAGTTGGTAATGCCTTTTCTTCTCAGCATTAAAGCTCCTGTGGTTCTTCTTCTTCCCATTTTGGTCTTGTACAGCAGGTATTTGTATCCAGTCTGGTTTTAAAAACTCTTCTGATGAGTCAACTTAGTGTTTTCAGACTTTACATACAGAGTATTAACCAACAAACAGTTCCAACATTCTATATTGAAAAGGACAGTCTAGGAGACCTTTGATTGTGGGAGATAATAGCCACTTCATGTCTTCATCTGTTGGTTAGTAAAACATTTTGCTTGGCTCAACTGGAGGGGAAGAACTATATAAAAGGAACAAATTAATTTTGTCCTCTTCTCCTAATTATGTTTCAGTTATGACTTCTGAAAGGGTAAAATTTTATCCATCTGTTTATTTTTCTTAATTATTTCAAAACTTAAGACTTTTAAAATACATAAAATTGGTGTGAATCAAAATTTTAAATTTTTTTTTGGAATTGTTATCTATAGCTATGAATAAAAGATTAATAATGCCTTTTAAGAGAAATTGGTGTTGAAAGCTTTAGTTACCAAATAGGTTTTAGTACCAAATATGTAGACACATTAACTTTCATCATGTGCCAAATGAAAATATGTATTTCTTTATTTCAGATAACAGAACATACCACTTTCAAGCAGAAGATGAACAGGAATACGTAGCGTAAGAATATTTACATTTTTTCAAGTTTATTTTGCCAATAGAGATGTATAAAATCACACATAACATGTGGAAATAATTTTCTCAGCTAATGCATAAGTAGTGCCTACTGTCTCTTTTTTTTCTGCTGTTATGAATCTGTAAATGTAAACTATTTTCTGTCACACTACAGAGCTCTTTTAAAACCTAGTAATGTTGAAACCAAAACTAAACCAAACCCAACTAACCAAAACCCCATTTAGATTGTTTATTCTGCCAGTACCTGGTTTGTGTGAAGTGCTTGGGATGATATTGTAGATCAGATTATTAGGATTCAAATGAAATATTTTTAAATTGTTCTCAAATCTTCCCTGTCAACCCTGTTCTGCAGTTACTTCTTTTCCTCTTGATCCTACCTTTTCCTTGAAATTAGACATAATAAATAGATAAAAGATCTCCATATGACACATAGAAAATATCTACAGGCAGTGCATTTTTTCTTCTGTAGGTCTAGAAATAAATGGCAAAGCACATCTCTGAGATTTGTGTACTTCAGAATCCAGGAACTTGCTTCATTAATGCATATTTCCAATTAGATTATCTCCTTTTAAACAATCTTTCTTCCTACTGCATCAGAATGATTTCCTGAGAACCATGTAACACTGGTTTTTCCTCCTGTGTTACCAGATGTGTGTTGTGCATGTTGTCTAATGCTCAATACCTAAAAGTGCAAGGAATAAAGTCACTACTGAAGAGGACAGCAAACCTCATTCTTTCTTTAAATATCCATATTCCACATTCTAGTGGAACACTGTGTTGCTCTATGTGTATTTTAAAGGTACAGGGGATGTTTGTAGGGTGTTTCACTTGTTTGTTAGTGTTGGATGGCAGTGGCATTGACAGCTCAACCTTGGGAGTCATAGGTGTAATAAAAGGGCTGGAGAATTCTTTGTTGTGCAGCTATTTCCTTCTGGGCTTTCACAGCTTTATGTTGGCTCTTATGATGCAAAGCTGACTTGCTAGTCATGATTACTGCATTCATCCTGGAACTTAATTATTCCAGTAATTTTCTTAGTCAAGAAGAAAATACTGTTATTTCTTATGATTCATAAGTTTTTGATACTCTGCCATAAATTAATTTTTACCCTATTAGTTGGTTTAACAGGTGAAGTGGTTGGTTTGGGGGGTAGGGGAAGAATAAATTAGTAGTATCCTTCTTCTGAGAGGCAGATAAATAAATTTAGTTTAGCAGGCTGCCTGTTTGACTGTTTTGAAATTCCAGGCTGGTTTTATTTTCTCTTAGAAGCACTGAAATTTTGTCTATCACTCTAAAGTCAAGTGTTTGAGAAAAATTATTTACCTTGGAACCCTAGAATATCTCAAGTTGGAAGGGACCCTTAAGGATCATTGAGTCCAACTCCCTGCTCCTCCCATGGCTGCCTACAACTAAATCATGTGACTAAGGGTATTGTCCAGATGCTCCTTTAGCACAGGGTTCCCAGCCATTTCCCTAGGGAGCCTGTCCAGTGGCCAGCCACTCAGTGACGAACCTTTTCCTGGTGTCCCATCTGAACTTCCCCTGGTGCAGCTTCGTTCCATTTCCTCACGTCCTGTTTCTGGTCACCAGAGAGAGGAGTTCAGCACCTCCCTCTGCCCCCCTTGAGGGGGCAGAATGAGTGTAGTAATTGTGCTGATGAGAAACTACAATACAACCAAATGGTCTGTTTTTCTTGTGCAGCCACTGAGTGGGCCCTAAAAAGCTTTATTATCTAAGGTGCCATGGGAACAGCACCCTGTGGACTTCCAACCTTAGTATTTAAGGGTGTTCTGCAGGAACTGCTTGATGTAACTCCTCAGTTAGAGTTGTCATCCTCTTATTTCCTCCTGACTGGTACAGAAGTGCCTCTCTCTTGATCCTTTCCTCCTGTGTTTTTAGTGCTGCCTCTGTTCTGTCCTTTTTACTTTGTGAACCAATTGAAAATATGTAAATAGAATTTCAAATCACCTTCCTTATAGACTCATATCTAAATAGAGAAAAAAGCAAGATGTATTTCTTTTTATTCTAGTTTAACTGGTCTTGCATACATTTTCCTAGTAATCATTTTACACTGCTTCCATAAGTAGCTCCTCAAACTAAATAATAATAATTTTTACAAGGAGATTTTTAAAGAAACACACATACAAAGCACTGTTACTTTCTGTTACAGGTTTATTTCTGCTTCCCCTCAAACATTTTCTTCAGGCCAGTGCCTGTGTTGATTTTTATCCAGGCAGCTGTTTGTTGGCCTTTAATTAGTGATTGACAGTTCTTAAGTTCTCAATTAGTTTCTCTAGTAGATAAAATATAGTTGTTAGGGGGAAGTGGGATATGGGTAGTGTGTTTCTGTATGTGCACGTAAATATGTATTTATGTGTAGAATATAGGAAAAATAACCTGATTTTTTTGACAAATACAATAATTGTTGCTTTCTGGGTTTTTTTATAATTTTGGATAAGGCCAAACATACTCTGGTGATGAGCTTTGGGCTCTTTTCTACCCTGTTTTTGAAGATCAAGAGCATATTCTTACCTGCAGGAAATGCCTGGATTATAAACTAAGCTAGATTTAGAAAGTCTTCTGTGAAGAAACAGACATCTGTTTCTAGTTTTTAACAGCAGTCTTTAGACATTTTTCACCTGGGAAAGACTGAGTTTGAAGGCATTGATACTATCTGATGCTTCTTCCATACAAAAAAGTTATATATCAATATTTGAAAAATATTATGCAATTCTTGTTCTGATTATGCATTTACCTGGAAATAACAGTGTTGCAATAGCGATTGTCAGGAGAGACAATTAAATTTTTACTGCAAAATGAAAAAAAACCCCAAGACTATTAGACTGGTTCTTATTCTTGGGGGAGGGTTTTTTATTGACTTGAAAATACTGAAACAAAATAAGAGAAATGTGAATGAAGTCTGGTCCATGAAACATTAACAAACTGCTATTTCCTGAAGAGGCACCTAAGATGCCAGATTTTTGTTTAGCCTTGTTTCTTCAAAACTGTGAACCTCCAGCAAACAAAATGCCATAAAGGATGATAAGAAATTGCTGGTATTCAGACAAACAAGGTTAACACATGACTGGACCACTTATTTATTGTGTTAGCTAGAGTATTGTAGACTAGTTTAGGTTGGAAAAGACCTTTAATATCATTGAGTCCAACCAATAATCAAACACTGCCAAGCCCACAACTAAACCATGTCCTCAAGTACCCCATCCACACATCTTTTAGAGCCCTCTAGGGATGGTGGCCCAGTCTCTTCCCTGGGGAGCCTGTTGCAGGGCTTAAAAACCCATTTTGTGAAGAATTTTTCTCCTAATATTCAATCTAAATGTCTGCTGGAACAACTTGAAGTCATTTCCTCTTGTCCTAAAACAAGAAGACAAAGCAATTCTGTGAGACTTGATTATTTTTTAAAGTATTTGAAAGAACACTACAAAGTATTACCAGAAGGTTTTTGACTATTCATTTGGCACTGGCAGTGTTGTGAAATAGAGTTAATATTTTTTTTTTTAATAAAGAACAAAAAAGACTAATACAGATAAGAAAAAGAGAAGAAGAGCAGTTAGAATGAATTTTATAAGCTTTTAATATTTAATTAACATTCCATATTTACTGAATTTTTGAGTGTGCAGCCTGCCAGGAAGGCCTGGTGACCAACTGGGCACTTCTTGATAAGCAGCACCAGTCATTCAGAGAAGTCTGTCCTTGTGCTTGTGAGGGAAGAGCTGCCACGCTGGTGCCTCTTGCTCTCACTCACGGGTGCCCCAGTGACAGTCCTGGACAGAGGGTTCCTTCTCCCTGAACAAACACAACCAAAATAATGATTGCTCTGACAGTTTAGGTACTTGTAATAGGGAAGTCTATATCAAACTAACAGCTGCCTCAGTTGGGTTGTGTTTGTTGTAATTGCATCTAATAATTTTTTAATTGTTACTGCTCAGTTGAGTTTTATTCAAATTTTGCCTTTTTAACAAACTAATCGAGTTGTAACTCTAAAAGAAATTATCAACAAATGTCAGAATAAGTGTTGTTTGTCTGAATTTAATTATTACATTACTTTGTGTATTTAACCAAACATTGTTATAATATTAGAAACAAGACACCATTGCCTCTTATTTTTTTAATAACATTGAATTTCATCATTAAAATTGCAGAAGAATGCCCTCTAGTGTGGGTTCTTCTCATGTAATGAGAAAGATTAATGTACCTTCATTGTTTTCAGCATGTAAACTTTGGAGCAAATTTGTGCTCAAAACTTTCAATTTCTCTTTTATTCTTAAGGTTGATTTTTCAAGATTTTTAAAGCATTTTAAGCTCTACTTCCTAGATTATTTTATGCACATAAAAATTAAGAAAAAATATGTGCATGAAGTATATAATATGGAATGCCCATATATTAGTTCAGGCTCTGAATCTGTGTTCTAAGATTAAACACATAAATTTCCCTCTGAAATCCTTTAAAGCTAATCTTTTCATTGTTATTTCAGTGAGAAATTATGAATTTCAATCTGAAGTTCTCTTAGTTTGTTTAGATGACCATAACCATTTCTGCATATTTCAGAAGACTGATGATTGCAGAATATTGTAAACATGAAATGCATTGAGCATACTGCCAATTTACAACACTTCTGCATTAAAAAAAATAAAATATTTGCAGCAGATCTAAAATCATCTAAAAGCGCTTTACCTGTGAGGATTTCTTTTTAACTTGCTCTTTTTTCTAAATTGGCAACACTGCATCTGCAATGTGCTTGGTCCTTAGTGGAACTGCTTTCCCCTCTTTACTTCCACATGGAGCACAGCAGCTGCTGAGAAGGGGTTTTGTTTGTTTTTAATTAAAACATTATGTGTAAACAACAACTTGCAGAGTGATTGGGAGGGGAGGAAATATTGCTTAAGACACCATTAAAAAGTCTTGATTTGTTGCACTCAACTGTTGCTCCTAAAGTTTTATGTTGGCTGTTGGCATCGTTGCTCTCCTGTCATCCTTCGCCCCTTGGTTGCTGTGGCAGTTGTCATTAATTTGGGCTTTACAGTCTGACTCTGATTAGTGCACAGAGACCTGCACATTTAAAAGGCAACTAGACATCAACACATGCACCAGGGTGCTTGCTGTTTCCTCTGTGAAGAGAAAGATGCACACTGGAGAAAGTAGGGGTTATAATTTTCTCCTGGAAGGAGACTATAGGAAGATTTTGGGCACCTTTTGAAGTAGTTAAATTTACAGGAGCATAATTGCCCCTTTTCTCTTTCACAACTTCTGCTTATTTGAGAAACCTGAGAACTTGGCTTTAAAATTGTTCACCAAAGGGATGTTAAAATTAAGACTGTTTCTCTTTTCTCATTCTTACTTATCTTTTCTTAAATCTTTCTTTTTTGGCTCTCACTTTTCCCCCTCCTCATTCTCTCCCACGATACAGTCCTTTCCTGTAGTCCCACTAATATTTTGTTCCTGGCAAGATTTCTACAGTTTATAGATTAACATGTATTTGCAAATGCAGATCTTCATTAAGGTCTTTATCTTGTGCTAGATGGATATCAGTATTGACTAACAGCAAAGAAGAAGCATTAAATATGGCATTCCGTGGAGAGCAGAGCACAGGTGAAAACAGTTTAGAGGATCTGACAAAAGCCATTATTGATGACATACAGAGATTACCCGGAAATGAAGTCTGTTGTGATTGTGGCTCACCAGGTATCTCCATTTGTTCATGTCATCAACTTCTTGTTGGGAGCAAAGTAATTTCTTCAAAGAAGTATTTGTAGAGTGCAAACTAATTTTCTAAGTGATGTTTCTCAGTCTTCAACCTGTTTTTAAAAGAACAAATATGACTTTCCTACATTAGTTCCGTTTAATTCACTAAAATATTTTTGTGTGTTGTCTGTGCTTACTTCCAGCAGTTCAAGCCCCTCTGGAGTTTGAACTGTTCTTGTTGCACTGTGTCTAGATGCTTGTTGCACTTGAATGGAAGTTGCTTGGCATCACTGATCCTGTGCATGCTACTAAGTAGAAGTGAGTAATATTTAGACAATGATTGTGGAAAGATTGACCTGGCCAGGATCTTGCTCTGAGGCTTTATCTTGGCATGAGACTACTGGAACTGCAGCATCATTTTCAGAGGTGGAATAAGTAGTCTTGTGCAAAGAATGAGACCCTGAGTTGAAATCCTATCAGATAATATCTTCAGAAATACAGAGTTACAGGTCAGTTACGTGGCACTCAGAGCTTGAGAAGGGGCAGCTGGTCACAGTACGACTGAGCTGGTGTGGGAGCTGTGGGAGCTGGCAGCTGTTGCAGCTTTCTCATCAAAGGGACACTTCAAGAAGGTGATGCTCATTTGGAACTGAGTAGATTGTATGTATCTTGCAGATGCTTGCTGATGCAGAACTGATCCAAATTTGAAATAACTAGATAAAATTACAAACTGGGATATAATTATATCAAATCCTGGAATTGGTTCATTCAATTTTTTCATTATGTAAAGCTATAGAAACTTCAGATTACAGTTCTCATTCATCTTTTAATTTGTAGTAAAGTTTTAAGCTTCACCTCTGTATTCCAGCTTGCTGCTTTAAAACTCTTGGCTTAATGCTTCAGCAGTTACTATTTAAAGTCAAGGAAGTGATTAATTTCTCCACAAAGTATGTCTGAAGCTTTTTCTTTTCCTTAAAAACTGGTCATGCTTCTTATGTAGCATTCGTAGTATAAAATCTATTCTAATATTACTTGCAGATCTCCTCCATGACAGCATTTTTTAAGGTTTTTTTTTTCCTGGTCTAGCCAGCATTCCTCAAATTTTCTACAACATGCTGCTGTTTTACATACTGGAAAGCACTATGATTAATCTTTTATGAAGGACTATTTAAAGTTTAAAAAGTAAATTTTAATTCAGAGGTTGTCAAATTTAGGAGATCTGTTACTTTTAAAAACAGGAAGTAATTTTTACAGGAAACAAATATGAAATGTATTGAAATACATTCATTCAGTATGAATGAATAAGTCTAAATTCAGTGCCTTTGGGTCTGTTCCTAAATCTGAAAAACTGCATTCCATTGGTAGCAATTTGTGGTTAAATTTGCACTAGAGTTTGGAGAAAAGTATGGAATGTTCTTAGTTTATTTTCATTCTTTGAAACATTAAATAAGGAATCATTTCAGAATACATCTCTTACCACCATTACAAACCTTTTCTTGGACTTTGATTAAATACTTTGCTTTCCAATTGTGCAGATCCAACATGGCTATCAACTAATTTGGGCATTTTAACCTGCATTGAGTGTTCTGGAATACACAGAGAAATGGGTGTCCATATTTCTCGAATCCAGTCTTTGGAATTAGACAAATTAGGAACATCTGAACTCTTGGTAAGTTTCTTTAATTTATATTGGGTTTTTTTAGTCAAATGTTGACATATATCAGAATGTACAAGTTACCATTAATCTTTTTGAAGGAATGTGTTTTTGCAGAATTTCTTCTTCATATTTCTGTAGATATTTTACAGATGCATGGTTATATATTATTATATATTATTGATGCTCTTGTCACTTCTCATTTTGACATCCATTGTAATTAGTGCCATCAGAATTTTGCTCTCAATAGCTGATCTTGACCCAAAATCACGGCAGTCTAAAAGCTCATGCGGTTTAAAACATGAAACTAATTTGACTTGGCAAGGGAGAATGACTGTTGCTAATTCTAAAAGAAAAATATTGTAGGAATCTTAATTTGATGGATGAAATCATGTAATATTGAAGTTATGAAAATAATCAGATGTGAGACTACCAAAAAAAAAACCAAAGGAAAAATATAAACAAGTCAAAAAGAAATAGTTGCAGTAGTTTTATCTCCCTAGCTGTGTTTGGCGTGAAAGAAGACACTTATTACAGAAATTTTGTGTAGGAAAATTGACAGAAGATGTAAGGCAGATCTGGATTTGGGTATAGGTTCAATTTTACCACTTTCTCTCTTCATAAAATATTGAGTTTTTTTGCAAAGTTACTAGTAATCTAACTCAAATGTTACTAAGCATGATCTTCAGTAGGACTGAGCTTCTTTCCCAAAGCAGCTTCCTGATCAGTGTACCAGCACCATTTCACTGTTCATGCTGCTGGTTCCTCATTCTGGTTTCATGTAGGAGGTAGATTGTCTTGAAATGCAAATAATTCTGTGACTGTGAAGTCTATTGTACAAGTTCTGGCATAACAGAAGCATTTTCTTTCTTTTTAATTGCTCTGTATCTGCATGTAATCATTGGGGTTTAATTTTTCAGTCCTTGTTTTTGCATCTTTTATTAATAATGTGGAAAATGCATGTTAATACTCCTGGTGTTAGATTGCTGTTAGACCCCAAAAGTCCTCACCTTATTTTTTCTTTTTCTTATCGCAGCTGGCCAAGAATGTAGGAAATACTAGTTTTAATGATATTATGGAAGGGAATTTACCTAGTCCTTCACCTAAACCCAGTCCATCAAGTGATATGTAAGTACTGAATCTTTAAACTCTAAGTTTTCTGTGGAATATATCTGTGATGTAAAGTGTCTTAAACAGTAACCAAGCCAGGGGAGAGCATGGATGGCTGGACTGGAGGTTTTTATTCCCACTGTGGTGCTTCTTAGAAGTTCAGTCTCCAGTCATATAGTCACATTTTAGCTACCTCAGCTTCCCTGTGTAGAAAACTCTTAGTTTGGGTTTCAAGGTGCATTATTCGACTCTTGAATGGTGTTGAGTTATGTAGTAAACCCTCAGATGATAAACACAGTGGACTAAATGGCACTAGCTCTGCTTTTTCTTTGGTCTTAGTCCCCACAGTCAGAGTAATTTTTGTATATAACAAGAAGACAGGATAAAATTGACAATGTCCCATATTTGGGGCTTGTTTGCAAGAAAGACATGCAGTATAACAATAAATAACACACTTTTTATCAGAGAGTTTTCTTCTTCCCTTCTCTGCTTCCAAGTTAGACAAGGTGATTTTGAATTATAATCATTGACCCATTTTTCTAAAAATTTCTAAAGCAAGCTCTATTTTCACACCCCACAGGACTGCACGTAAAGAATTTATCACTGCTAAATATGTAGATCATAAGTTCTCTAGGAAGACTTGTGCATCTGCAGCAGCTAAACTGAGTGAATTACTTGAGGCTGTCAAATCCAGGGATTTACTTGCACTAATTCAAGTCTATGCAGAGGGGGTAGAGCTAATGGAGCCACTGCTGGAGCCTGGACAGGTAAGCTTATCAGGTAAACAATTACTATTTTAAATCATGTATATTTGTAAAATGCCCAGGATCTGGGGCTGCTACTTTAGATGGTAAAAAAAAAAAATAACAGATTAAAATGATGAGGTTTTTCTTCCTTTCCTTAATGTTACATCCTTGTAGGGAGGGAAAAGAACACTTTACCTTTGGTCATCAATTGGTCTAAAGGAGTGTGAAATGCAATAATGATATCATACACTGTTTTGGTGCCACTATAGTGTGTTGAAAAGCACCTGTTCTGCAGTGTGTCTCTTTAGAAAAGGCCCAAAGAACAGACTTTATAGCCCAGGGTCACCTGGTACCACATACAGTATCATGCCTGCTTTTAAAATAGTGGCTGAAGGAACACATTACTGAATGTCTGCAAGTCTCTGTTTACTGTAGACAAGGAAAGAATAAATCTGATGACTTCAGAGCTTCTGATGAGGCATTTGCAGAAGTACAATTTCGTTCAACCTCGAAGATTCTTTTGTGTGTGTTTGTGTATCAAGTTCTGAGTGCCAAATCTTCCTTCTGAAATCAGTAACAGTTTTTTGGAAAAATCAGTCCAGGTTGACCTCACTTATCCATGGATAAATGTTAATCATGAGCAAAGTAACCTGTTTTTATTGATAATAGATAATTGATGCCATGTAACCACTTGCTCAGCAATGTTTTCTCCCAACCTGGAGACATGTCAGAGAACGTTTTCAATAAGTTGTGTGAAAATAGCTAAGTTGGCAAAGGACACAGTGCCTGTCTGTGTTCAGTGAAGGGGATAAGTTCAGTATAGTCTCAGCACTTGAGCTATCACAGAGTGCTTATCATGGAAACACATTACAAATTCTCTGACTGCAAGGCCAGCTTTCTGTATTTGTCATCCACAGCAGTTTCCACAGAATTAGCTCCTCAGTCTTCCCAGCTATTACAGGCTGTGATATTTAGAAAGGTATGAGCACCAATTGAAATGTAGTTTGCAATTAGGACATTTATAGCAGCATTCTCCTCTTTACTATCAGAGTAAATTCTCTGATGTTTAATAAAATAATATTTTTAATTAGGATTTTAATTCTAAGTATATATACTGTAATATGCTTTTTTAATTGTCCTTTATGATCAATAGGAGTTAATGAAATCTAAATTTAGATTAACTTCTCGTGTAACTTTTAAGAGGAAATAAACAGCATTTCTGTTTCTATTTCAATGCATTAATGCATATGATAATTATAGAAAATAAAGTATGATTCAATTCAAGTTAGACAAGGAGAAACCATGTCTATGGGGGAAATGCCCCCATGCACCAACTTTGTGCTGAGAACCACCCAGCTCTGCCTAAAGAGACCTGGGGGTCCTGATGGACACCAGGGTGAACCTGGGCCAGCAGGGTGCCCTTGTGGCAGAGTTGACAGTGGCATTCCAGGCAGTGGGGACACATTGCCAGCATATGATGGGCAGTGATCCTTCCCTGCACTCAGCACTGGTGAGGCCACAGCTGCAGGGCTGTGCCCAGATCTGGGCTCTCCACAACAAGAGTGTCTTGGACATTTGGAGAGAATGCAGTGAAGGACCACAACGTGTCTGAGAGTCTGGAGCACCTGGAAAGGCTCTGAGATCTGGGACTGTTCAGCTGTGAGGAGGCTCAGGGGCATCTCATGGGATGGAAATACCTGCAGGGAGGGTGGAAAGATGGAGGCCAGTGGTGCCCAGTTGATGGGACCAGAGGCAATGGCACAGACTGGGGCACAGGAGGAGCCCTCTGAACACCAGGAAACCTTTTTGTGTTGGGAGAATGACCAAACACTGNAATACCTGCAGGGAGGGTGGAAAGATGGAGGCCAGTGGTGCCCAGTGATGGGACCAGAGGCAATGGCACAGACTGGGGCACAGGAGGAGCCCTCTGAACACCAGGAAACCTTTTTGTGTTGGGAGAATGACCAAACACTGGCACAGGTTGCCCAGGAATATGGAGTCTCTGTCCTTGGAGATATTCCAGAGCCATCTGGACATGGTCCTGGGCAACTGGTCCTCGGTGGCCCTGCTTGGGCAGAGAGGTTGGTCTACATGACCTTCACAGGTCCTTTCCAACTTCAACTGTTCTGCAAATCTGTAAGAGTTTTAATGTATGTGGGACTGTGATTTTTGTGATGCTGTTTTTGTAGGAAATAATGTTGTGACTTTGCTTGGTGCTCATCAGGCTGTTGTAAAGCAACAAGTACTGCAAACATACTCAGTATTCCTTGACAGGATCCCTTTCAGTTACTGGTAGCTAAAATGGTTAAAGGCTCCTCAGGATTGTTCCATCCAGCTGGGAAAAGTGAAAATTTGGTTTAGGAAAGCTGAGCTCTCGGGAAGTGTTATGTGATTTCCTTTGAAGCACATGGTGTCTTTTAGAGGTAAAAAAAGACAATAATAATTTTCATCATAACTTCCTAATATTTTTCTTCTGAAAGACTTGTAAAGAGTGAATGAGATGTATCTCATAGGTCTGATATACAAGCTTTGCAGAAATAAGACAGAAATCTAACTTCTCTTTACGTGTGTTTAGGAGCCAGGTGAAACAGCACTTCATTTAGCAGTCCGGACTGCTGACCAAACCTCTCTCCATCTGGTTGACTTCCTTGTACAAAACTGGTATGGATTGCTAACTTTTCATTAAATTGTACATACAGTTGTGGATGTTCAGAGTTATCCTGGCAGTGCCTTGGACAGTGTTTGCTCATCACTTATCTTTCTCCTTAGATATGTTTCAAAAGAGAATAATTAGTACCTTTGAGTTGACCTTTGTGCTCCTGATCAGTAGAGAGAGGGAAAGATGTGTAAATTAAAAGCATTGAAAGCAGTTACATAAAAATAGGATGAAAGGAAAAACTCTGTAGTGCACGAGAGAACATTGATTTAGAGCACATGATGACATGAAGCCATGCAAACAAATAGTTCAGGTACAGGAGGGATGGCAGGTAAATGTTTCAAATACAGGACACATGCTAAGGAGTTGTAAGAGTAGAAAACAAGGATCTTTCTCAGAAAATTGTGAACAGATGATAGATTGACTTTGAAAAAAGTGTTCCAGTAGTTAATAAACTGTATTAAAGCTATTGAGAGCATAAACTTCTTAATTAGTAATTTTCAACATCTAGTTTATTGGCTGAGTTGTTCTTTGTTGTCAAGGGATGTGTTCATAGAAGTAAAAAACCTTAATGAAAAGTGTGAGTGCTGATTATAGGAGAGTGTTATTAAAGTAACAAATGAAAAATAACATTCCAATATTTTCAAGCTCTTTGAGATCATAATTTGAAAAATGTTTTAGAAGCCCAAATTACTATTTTCAGCATTATTAAAGGATTTTTTTATTTTGAATGATTATTTAGATTTTTTTTTTTTTTTAGTTATGAAGCTTCGTTGTTTCTTCAGACGGCTATAACCTTGTGTGTGTTTCTGTCTGCTGTGTGGGTTTTTGTGGCAGTCTCAAAGTTAGGAGCATCTTTACAACCCTGTGGGCTCTTACTGTCCAATATGGATAACACTGGGAAAAGCTGTCATTTCCTGAGCTTTGCATTTCTGGTTTATGAAAATATTTTATTGTTGCCAAAATGTCAGTAACATTTTTTGAAAAACCTGGATTTAGAATTGAAAAACTGAAGAAAGTACAGTTTTTAAAAAGCCCTGTGAGCCCCTTTGCATAGCTGGTTTTTCCCTAACTTGGTGTGTTGTCCTTACATTCATTCTCACAGCTGCCCTCTTGATAGTTCCTTGACTGCATGGGATTTATTAACCTATTTTAACTGTATCAGAATTATTCAGATATTTCTATTGGGCTAATTTAGCATGTTTAGAAAAATAATTACAGTGAAGTGGCAACTGGCATGACCTTAGAGAGGTCTGAGTCTCTGAGTTTCACATCTTTAGTTTTTTGAATGAACATCTGTAGTTTTTCAGTCCTTTTCAATCACAGCTCAGGTATTTCCAGTGTCCTTGGAAGAATTCTTAATAGTCTTTCAAAGTAATGTTTGATTTAAAGTTTTTTTTTTGTCCTACTTCCTATTTGTCCATTAAAGTTTTTGTTTATATGGATGCTGGATCTGAAATGAATAGCACAGCTACTATACTTTTCTTGATTGTTTGCTTTTTTTTTTTTAGTGGAAACCTGGACAAACAAACAGCATTGGGTAATACAGTTCTACACTACTGCAGTATATATAATAAGCCTGAGTGTTTGAAATTGCTTTTGAGGGGGAAGCCAACTATTGATGTAGGTGAGTTCATTATTTAAAACCAGGAAATACAGATTTCCTAAAATTTCGTCCCATTATTTTAGCCACTTCTGTTTATTTTTCTATGGTAAGTAAACTTCTAAAATAAAACAGTGGTAGAAAGATGAAGACCTTGTCACAACAAGCCTAAAGGAAACATTCAGTTAAGAAATTGAATTCTTAGAAGATAATAGTGACAAAAACTTCTAATATGAAATACTAATGGCAAACCCTAAGCAGAGTTCAGAGTTCTGTTTCTGACCCATTTTAAACTGCCTGGAATTTAGGTTTATTGTTTATTCTAGAACTTGTATTTTATAATGCTTCAAATGTCTAATTCCACTCTTAGGTACATGGGCTTTATGTACACAGCACTTAATTCTTCTGTTGATGTCAATGGCAGCTGGTGCTGTGGTTTCATCCAGCACACCCCAGCCAACACTGCCTCTGATTAGGGAAGGGAAACCATCCAGAGAACAAGAGAGTATCCTGTGAGCAAACAGAGATTCTATTTTCAATTAAACTTTTGGTATGCTATTATGACAAATGAACTGATACAGGTCAGCAAGTGTTACACCTATCTCACACAGAGGTAGGTGCAAAGAGAAGCTGAAAGGCAGCTGAGAAAGCTGATCCCGTTTTTCCTGAGTTAGGAAGGTATCCCGTGAATCCAGCTTGTTCAGCCCAGGAGTTAAATGTGATCAGCATGTCTATAAAACATTTACATTCAGTCAGTTAATGGTGTAGGAGAGAAGTTTTCTTAACAGCTGATGCAAACTGGATTTTATTTCTCCCTTTTTCTTCATCACCATTACTTTCCTTCACTGCCTGGTAAAAAACTGCTGTATAAACTGAAGTTCATAGTTTAGTGGCAGAAGTCACTGGTTTCCTTTGCCTTTTTATAGACCTTTAGAATATGTTCCAATATTATCATAAATCAATTTAATGTGACCATTTTTGGCAGTTATAATGGGAAAGCTATCTGAACAAGTTAAAGTCCTTTATTGGTCCTTCCTTTGAATTTTCTCCTAGGTAAATGCCAGAGGAGTGTTCACACCTTTTTGGTCCCTTGTTTTTTTGGGTTTTTTTGTGGGAAAGAGGATGTTGTGCTCTTTTTATTGTTTTTTTTTTTGAGTGATCTCACATAGACCTTGAAATATCAGGTATACTTAAAAGTTGAAAGTTTGGAATTTATGTAGTGTTTAAGCTATCTGGGTATTAACTTCGCATAAGAAGTACTATGTTTTCATTCCTTTTCATATTGAACCATCTCTGATAGATCTTTCCATAAGTAAATCCTTCTTCTAGGGATCTGAATTCTTTCAAAGTCACAGGCCTTTCTAAAGGACTGCTTTGTAAATTCTAGGATTCCTAACTGGCATTCTCTGTGTAATATTTCACACCAACATTATAGATCTCAGTTTGATAATTTTCAGTTCCTGATCACAGAAGTGCTTTACAATCTGGCTGTGCTATGGAGCATTCTCTGTTCCAGCTCCATGGCATTTACTGATGTACTGTGAGAGTACATTTTACCTAGTGTTTGTCTACATCAAATGTGGGAGTTGTTTTTGTTTACTGAGACTTGCTGAGCATCTAGGAAAGATTCCATTAGATGCTGTGCCTGAGGACCTCCCAGCAGCCTCAGATACCACTTTCTTTCTTACCAGGTGTTATTTTAAATTGTAAACCATTTTATAGCTTTGATAAAGACAGAGCTAGAAAGTTTTAAATTTATTCTTGTTCAAATGTCTTCAAATTAAGGCTTCAAGCCTCTACATATTAATCAAAGTAAAATCTGCTTTGATCAACATTTACCCTTTTTTTTTTTTTTAATTTAAGTCTTAGAATTAGTTTTCTTTTTTGAGCTATTATACCCTGCCTGCTTGCTTCTCCTGCTTATTCAGGTAAGAATTTTATTGGCAAAGGCATTGAGTGGAGATTGAGGTGACTACATATCTTTGTATTCTCTGCTAGGATGGTTAGGAGGGATTTGGGAACTGTTGCAGCAGATGCTGCTGTTCAGAAATAACGTGATGATACATGAAATGCATGAGCACTTAGAGTGGAATCTTAGAGCTGCAGCTGCTATAGAGTAAACAGACGTTTTTGATCACTTTTAGAAGTTACTGTGCTACAAGTAGTGAAATACAATAAATTGTATCTTAAGACATCTCAAAGAATTGCACTTTTTTGTATTGTTAATTTTGTAGTAAACCAAGCAGGAGAGACGGCTCTGGACACAGCAAAAAGACTGAAAGCTGTCCAGTGTGAGGAACTGGTAAGAACCAAACCTGGGTGCAAAAGCAAGGGGGAATGTTTGCTTCTTTAAAAATGTGATATATTTAATATATCATTACCATTGTATCTCACACATGGTATTGCTGCCAGCTGGCTGTGTGTTGATCTGAAGGCCCTACCACAGGTGTCTATTTTCTTACCTAAAACACAACAGTAATTTTCTTTGTAACAGTTTAAGAAAAAGATCTTTTTTCTAGTGGCAGTACTAGTCATTTTAACCAGTGTATTTGAAGACCTTAAGTCCTGGAGGGTCAGATGTGTCAGTAAATACATCTTTCAAGGAGATTTGGGCTTCATCACCTCAAAGCATCTTAAAAGCTTTTATATCACAAGTTTTAAACAACCCCTGTAATATTAAAACTGTCAAGATCTTTTAGGTCGGGATCTTTGTTTGTCTTTTTATGCTATGGCTTTTTTCAGCTATTTGACAGGACAGATAGTTCAGAGATGGTGAAAGTCTTTTTATAAGGAGAATTGAAACAACTTAAAATTACTCTCCTGAAAGGAGGAAGAAGCTTAAGTGTAATGTCTGGAAGTTGGTGTATCAAAAGATGTAGAACACCAGCTTCTGTGGGAATTTGTCCTTCTACTGAACATGATCAAAGCAAAAACCTCCTGGAATGTTGAGAATGTGTGAGGGATGTTAACAGACACCACTCAAAAAAGATTATTGGTGTTCAAGAAATAAAGGTGTTAAGGATTTCCCCAGGTACTCCTCTGAAGCATTTAGCCAGGAATAAGGATTTTACATCAGACCAACCAGCTTGTTTGTTCTTGGCCCTCTAAGGTGCCACCAGCATGCATTTAGTAGGCAAGTGAATTTAATTACTATCAAGGTATTAAAAAGTCTAAGTACTGTGGCAGTTTCACATCCAAGACAAAACCAGGAGAATTTAAAAAACACTTGCCGCTTATTTCTATTTCTTCTTTTTCCTAATTTTCATGATCTGAGGATATCTACTTTAGCTCTGCAGCTGGTAATTTTAATACCTTTCCTGTGATAATTGAAAGGTTTTGTAATGAATTAATTATCAAATAATCAAAAGACCTTGTCCTTCAAAATCAAAGAGATTTTCCATGTTTCTGGGGTTGCAAGTCAGCATTTTGATGTGGTTGATAAGGTGGGACTGACTTCTCAGTTAATGCCATGTCTACTCTGTAAGTAGGTGCTGTTTCCAGTGGTTTGAGTATTCTGTCAGCTGGATCAAGCAGATCACCTGTGCAGCACACAATTGGGATGGATTGCTTTTTTCTTTATAGTATTGCTTTTAAAAAGTTACATCTGCCATTAATGTGGACCAACTGGCTGTGTTACAGAGCAGACAGTCAAGTGGATGTTGCCTAGCAGTTAATAATGTTATCAAGCTTATCTAGCAGTTAATCATTTAGTTATAGTGATCCAAATTCCATGAATACCTCACTGATTATTTCACTTAACTCTCATAGAGCATTTATGCCTTTTCTTCTTCTTTTTTTTTTTTTTTTAATTTTTGAAGAGGAAAATTATTTCTGCATTTTTTTCCAAAAGTAGCAATGAGTTAAGAGTGAAAAAGAAACATGAATGAGCACACTGTTTGCTGTGGGCAGTAAAAAAGTACAAGATAAATAACTAGGTATTTGCATTATGATAGCTGTACTAAACTCATTTCTGTTGCATAACTGGAGTCTTAACTGTGTAATTAAATTCAGTTTCAGCTCAAGTGGGTTCATGAATACTTACATAACAGATTGGAAATACTGTCTTTATTCCAAATTTTATTTCAGGAAGATGGTTAAAGGCACTCCTGAATCAACTACTATCAAGTAGACTACATTTTAAAGGATATGAAGGACTAAATAATGTTGGAAGATCTAGGCACTGAAAAGGAGAATTTATCTCCTCAGAATAACCATGAACTGCTCTATTAGGTTTTTTGCTGATCATTGAGGTAGTTTTTTTTAAAGAATATGAAATACATTATTTGGGCTGGCAAAGTCAAGGAATTTCGTGCTTAAGACAGATTAGCCTCATCCAGGGAGAGAGAGGTAAAATATCTAAATAAAGAGTAAATATCTTTTCATTTGATTTGAGTACAAGTATTGTGATTTTGATGGGGTGGCAGCTGTATGTACCAAAATTTATAAATAGGTTTTGCCTTTCCTTTTTGGAAAGGAGGGCTCCAGATAAATTCTGCTTTTGTGCATATACCTTCTCTTCGTGTCATCTTTTCAAATGCTTTTCAAACATGGTGACTTCTGCCCATTTTGAGAAAATCTTTCCTTTTTGCCTTTTAGCTGTTTTTCTGTACCTCAAATAAATGAAGGGTGTTTGTGTGATCACCCTGAAATTACTTTGTTCTTTTTTCAATCTGGAATAATTTTAAACTTCTAAATATTCCAGTTTATTTCTTGCCATTACAAAACTAACTTAGTTAACACCAAAAGAACAGCAAGTATTTTAACAAGACTTTTTATTTCTTTCAGCTTTCTCAAGCCAAGGCAGGAAAGCTAAACCCACACGTGCATGTGGAGTATGAGTGGAATCTTCGGCAGGAAGAAATTGATGAGAGTGACGATGACTTGGACGATAAGGTGAGTGTGAATTACTGATACAGCTTTGCACAAAAACAGTCAACACCTCTGCTCCCTGGAAATAAATGGTAATAGAGACCCACTTTAGCCTTTTATTTTCTTACAGATATTTTGAGGGGGAGAAAAACCTAATTCTGAGGCGTGTGTTAAAGACTGTCTAAGTGCTTTTTGAATATACTTTCAACCTAGTTATTATGGGCTGTTTCAGAAGTTTGACTTTGACAAGACATACAGTATAATATAAATCAGCAAATCTGGACTATTTTGTTGCTTTATCCTCTTCAGAATTCTTGGCTGTTAAATTTTAGCTGGAGGAAATCCAAAGCTTACATACTTAATTTTTTTCCATAAATTAATTAAAAACCTAGTTATTGAATAAATAACTCTGTTTTTCACAAACCATGCTATGCTATTTATTCTTGTTTTTTTTAAAAAAAAAATAGAAGTAATGGAAAGGCAAAACTTGAGGGCATAGAATAATTGCCATCCTAGAGCATATGAAAAATTAGCCTCAGTGTCCTACTTTAGCAAGTCAGTTAATTACTGTGTGCTCTATTTCTGCAATAAATGCGAATACACCTCTCCTATTTTATATGAGTGCCGCAGAAAGAAATGTGGACAACTTCTCATTTTCTGTGACACTTGGGACTGAAAAATTCAGAAACCAAAGTAATTTGCATGTCCTCAAGGACAGTAGAGAACAAAATAATCATCTGTGTGAGGAGCCTCTGGAGGATGAGGGATGCTGTGCTGGAGATAATAACCTGAACCAGAGCTGCAGGGAAACAGATCGTGCTCCATATGCACCCATTAACGTACAGCAGGCAAAAACTAATGTGTAAAATTTCTTCAAAGAGCAATTAGACGTGTTTAAAAAGAGCTGTATCAAGGATTATATTGCTCGTTCAGGGACCAAATAAATCTGATCTGTCAGAAGTGTTTGTTCATTTTTACTAGGCATCAGTGGGGTAATATACTTGATTCTTGAGGATAATTGTCTAGTCTGAGTAATGTGCTATACTCCCTGAAAATAACTCTTACATTCTAAAACTTGCCAGGCTTTTATTGGCATTTTATTTAGTATATTATTAGTGTGTATTTCCTGCTTTAACATTAACTCTAATTTTGTGTTGATGATGATTTGTTGATGGTACAATCTTAATTTTCATTCAGAAGAGAGGACCTTTCAGGTTGAATTGCTGAAAAAGGGAGGAATGGGGGTTTATTTGTTGAACAAAGAAAAAAACTAGGCTCATGTTCACTAAATTATGTTCTGGTATGCTATTTTCCAAACATATTAACTATAATTAGTATTTAGACAGCTGTATCATATCTTTGTTTTTCTATTCACAGCCTAGTC
Organism: Ploceus nigricollis; assembly: GCA_013399945.1. NCBI lineage: Eukaryota > Metazoa > Chordata > Aves > Passeriformes > Ploceidae > Ploceus > Ploceus nigricollis. The sequence goes on from VXBC01004526.1 coordinate 453,728, forward strand.
CTATAAAAAAGGAAAGATCTCCAAGACCCCAAAGCTTTTGTCACTCCTCAAGCATTTCTCCCCAAGACAAACTGACTCACCCTTCATTTAGCACTCCCAGAGACAAGCAAAGACTCTCCTATGGAGCCTTTACCAACCAGATCTTTGCTTCTGCAAGCACAGACTCACCCACCTCTCCGACGTCTGATGCTCCTCCTCTTCCTCCTAGAAATGCTGGCAAAGGTAAGTCTCTCTCCAAACTACACTTGCAGTGATTTTAACACTGTTGCCCTTCCTTTAACCAAGGACATTGCAATGTTTCAGAGTGTTCTTCTTACTGATGCAGTAGTGTGGTACAATGCATGGTCTAAACTTAAAAGACCTGGGGGGCACTTTGTAATAGACTCATTCATAACACTGAACATGAATGGGTGAGGAATAAACTAATACTCTGCTAAATTCAAGTCACTTAATTTTATGAGACTTACAGCTGCAGTGGATTGTGATGGTTTGACCTAGATATCTTCAAGTTTAGAGGATATATTTATGGAACAAAACTCTTTACTGTATTATAATTTGTGCAGGTCTACTTTTTAGGACAAAGAAACCTTTCATTCCTTTTTACATGTTTAATTTAGAAATTGATAAATTGTGTTTTTACAGTACACTTGTTAGAGAAATCTTTAGTTGTGGTGAGGGGTACAGTACAGTTTAACATTTCAGCAGTTATGCTGATGCTCCCTTTTGTTAGCACTACTTCATTTGTCACCTGGTAATTGACTTTGTTTAGGAAAAATGCAGAGATGCTCTCACCAATATGTGAAAGAGTAAAAGGGACAGGACAGTGTGGGCATCATGGTTCAGATGCTGTGCTTAAGCACTACTGTTCCATCAGTCTTTGTCATGTACTGGCAACTTTCAAGTGGATCCCTTGGCTCTCTTTTAAACAGGTTTGTTTCCCATTATAGGGCAAAGCGATTTTGCCAGGATTTGCATTTTTCACATGAGGTTTTGTAATCCATCTTTCCCTGGGGACTCAGTTGTATTCCTTGTAACTTTACTGTGTCGGCCTGATTGTTGGCATTACAAGATTCTACCTTTTCCTTCCACTCTCCCATCCCTTCTACATGCTCTGTCTCACAGTCTGCTATGGATTGTTCATTGCAAACACAATGTACTGGCTTAGATGTTCCTTCATGACCGAGGATAACTTCTTTTTTTGTCATGAAGTTGCAAGACTTGGAAATTAATCATGTATCCCATTTCCTGAAGAAGGTTAATGAGGTTGTGTCTGGTATCTGTACACACTGCTTAGTATGTTGTCAGCTTTCAACAGATTTTAATGAATTTTATTTCTTTGTCAGTATATAGTGGAGCTCCCATACAGACTTACCTAGAAAATTGTCTTTTTCTCCAGGAAGGGGAATATTTATGTTCATATTTCATTCTAAGTATGTATTTTGGTTTCTGAAATGTTAGGCATTTTCCTTGCTGTTCCTAAACCAAGGAATCAACACAACACCAAAGCTACTCAGAAAGAATTGAGACATTGAGTTTTCATGTGTTTTCATGTCACAGGTTATGCAAAGAAATCCTTATTTATATCACAATTAAATAATATTATAATATCACAAAATTGTCTTCTAATGTAACATTAACTGCTTCATCAGAGTGGAGAATGTCAGATTCACAGGGTAAGTCAGAGAAGTTGAATGGAACTGCTGTTACGTTAAAGTCACTATGCTTCTCTGCTTCAAACATGCTGAAATTCTACAGTCTGTGAGTGATGCTGGAGTGGAGTTTTGGTTGATATCCACTCAACAATACTGTGAAATGAGAAACTGCTGTTGTATACATGCCTGTGTTAAAAGTTGGGGAAAAAAGTGACATGCATAGGACAATTCATCAGTGTGGAAAGGTTGCTGTAGATGCATTATTTTCAGATGCATTTATGATTCATTTTAAACCGTGCTGCTCCTTGTTATCTCCCCTCTTCCAGCTCTCAGATTATTTAAAAGAAAACGAAGCAGAGACTCTCCACTTCCATAAGACACCGCTGACACCTCTGAATTTTGAAACAGTCAATTTTCTTTGTGTAGGAAAACATAAACCTGTAGAATTTTTCTCCTCTTTTGGATGAGTAGTAATAGAGTACATCTCTTACAACCTTACTTGTCACATATGTGTTTTTGTTTAGAAAGTTCATTTGAATATCTTGTGTTTAAGATTATATGAAAACACAGTGTTACTTTTTTCACTAAGCTCCCTAAACAGCAAGAGTAACAAAAGCACTGAATCTATATTTAAATTTAAGCTTACCTTCTGTCAGAAAACAATCTGATCTTTGTCCCTGTGCTGCTGTGAGGCCCTGGCAGATAGCATGAGCCCCTGCTAGGACATGGAGTCTGCAGGGAATGGATAGCAGGTGGATCTGCATTTTAGAAGGAGGTAGACAATTTTTAAGTTTTGTAAGTTTTCATCCTTTGGGACATGCAGATGAAATTATCTTCCCAAAACTTGTTTTATTTTTAAGAAAACTCCTTCCCTGTAGCCCTCTGTTTCATTGCCCAGTGAAGTTCTGGGTAGCAGTGTTCTGTGGTGTTCCTGAGGGGCCACAGTGGTCAGGAAGCCATCCACTGACTTCTGCTGGGGACAGGAGGGAAGTTTAAAGTGATTTACATAAGGCACATCAGTCTTGCTCATAGTTTTCAGTGGACATGCTGGCTAAAAATAATTTTATAGGTAGCATAGTTGGAGGAGAGGATATGGGGAGGTTTTAAATTTCTCCACACATCATTATAACTCATGTCCAGATTTTTCATTTGATAACTTTTCAAAATTTTCCTAAAAATGCTGGAACCTTCATGTATTTTACCCCACATTGTCTCATTTGTGGATATATCTTACTTGCTGCTATCTCTGCTATAGATTTAGTTAATCCTAACAGAATGAAAAGTACAGAAGGAATGCAGTGGCTGCCTGAGCCAACCACTCTGTGCATTTTTCAGTAGTTTATCTAAGCTTATTCAGGGTCAATTTACTTGTGTTCTCAGTCAAATCTTTAGCCTGTAATATTCTCAAAATCATCTTTTTTTTTGCTCTTTTCAACTTATACCTGCATTATGGCTCCAGACATCTAGCAGGTCTTCTGCCTATTGTTTTACAAAAAGCTTTCCATGAAAAAAAAATTAAGTAGTTGCATGACTTGCCTCAGTAGCTAAATAAAATTTTGCACAACCTTCATTGCAAATCCAGTGTGGGGGTAATGTTGCTAACTAGCTTTGGAGGAGTGTTAGGCAGTCTCATCCAGGTTTCCTTCACTTCAGCTGAAAGCTAATTGATTTTAGTGGTTCTGCCTGTTTATCCCAGATGAACATGGAGGTCAGAGGGATAAACTCTGTATCATGAAGTTAAGTCTGGATCTTCAACACCTACAAGGTTGCATAGTTTACACTCTGTCTCAGCTCTAACATGAGGTACCTAAACCCAAAGGCATCTCCTTTGTGGTTCCAGTCCACTGTTACTGCAGACACAGTCACATCATCTGCTCCTTCACTAGATCAGACTCAATTGCTAACCAAATTAGTTCATTTGAATTTACTAGTAACTTCCAGAAGTTGTCTGACTGCCTTGCACACAGGATTAGGAATCTTCTTGGGTTCACTAAATTACTTTGTGCATGTACCAACATTGCCCTTTGGCTTTGGTGGTGTTTCTGTGGCTGGTGACCACGTCAAGGCACTGCCTGGATGGAAATCGTACAGGTCTCCATGTCTGGGGTGTTACACTAAACAAACCAAGGGTATTTTACCTTACCTGATTGAAGAATATTTTCATTCTCCTGGGGTTCAAGTTATCCTTTCATCACACTAACTCTTCTCTGTACCTTTGCTGTTTAAATCAGATTTCTGAAATACAACTGGCTGGAAGTGTCGGGACAGCAGTAAAATTTGCTGTTTCTACTGGAAATGCCACATCAAAGAATCCTTTGGTCCTAGGTTGTTTTTTTTTTCCTGATTGTATCATACTGTGGCATAGCTGGCATTACACAGTCTCTACTCATTTGCAACTGAAGTTCTTAATTTATAGCACAAATATATTTATTCTCATTTCCATTACCTCAGCCTTTGAGGTCATCCTGTTTCTTCTGAATGCTTTCAGGATTCTGTACTTCTCTTGCATATACTTGGAGACTTTGTTTTAATATTTTTATAAAGGTGTTGCACATTGTGATTAAATAATGCTACTTATTCCACTAAGACTTTGTATGTTTTAATACCATAATAGGAAGGGAAGAGTAGCTGACAACTACTGGTTTCATGGGCTCTTCTATTTCTGAATCAACTCAAACCACAAAACTCTTTAGTATAACTTTTATCTTTTTCTCTTCAAACTGAACCTTTTTTTAAGCATTAATTATCTAATGTATTTCAAATACTAATGTTGACTCAATGCATATTCTTAGCTTTCTTATTCAGTGATCATGATCATTTTGTCTTTAATTATGCTCTTATTTTCAGTACTGAAAAATAAATGATATTAAGTAAGACAAACTGAAAAGGCTTTTAGTAATATCTATGCAATAAGTCACTCATGAGAAAATTTATCCTTATTTAAAAATAAGGATAGCAACACTTGTTAATGAAAATACTATTTTTAATATAAGTTACTTTCCTTTGCAATGTCCATTCTACCATTAGCAGGAATTCTGTGTCTTCCCCCTATGTCTCATTAAGTGGTAAAAAAAAAAATTACACATGTGAAGTTTTTACACTCTACACCCACCATTTCTTGATTAAGTGGCAACAGCTTTGCATGGTTTCACAAGTACACAAATGAATTGTTACTACACTAACTGCACAAACCCTAAAGGGTAATGTACTACTAATTGCACATCTTATCCAGTTATTTACCTTAGTACAATACTCTTTACACATGAAAGCCTGATCTTGGTAATATGAAAAAGAGATAAAACATGACAACAGTTAGTACTGTTGTCAGTTGTCAAAAGTAAGCATTTATACACAGACACGTGAGGAAAAGAAAGCCTGACAGAAGTAAAAGGAAAAACTTCTAGGTCAAGTTTTTTGGGGTTTTCTTTTTGATTTTTGGTTTTTTGCTTGTGTTAGGAAAATGTCCTTTACAAAATGTGAACTTCTCAGCTATGTGAGAAATCATGATTAACGCATCTATTGGAGAGGAAATGACTGTCTCAATTGCTGCCTGGTTAAAATCACAAAATAACTTCGATCTAGTAACTGCTCTGATTGTTGCTTAAAGATATCTGGCCTAGCCTTGTATAATTAAGAATATCACACAGGAATTGTTTTGAGCTGTTGGTTTTACACACACATTTATGTGTATATATGTGTGTGTATACACAGACACGTGCATACACAGTCATGGTGAGCAGCCCTGGGCCCAGCACAGGAGGGATTCCTTAGCCAGGGGAGCCTCAGGACAGTGAGAAAGCTGCAGGAGCCACAGCAGCTGAGGGGACATGGGCAGGGCCAGGGGCAACAGGGCCCAGCCCAGATGTGTGTAAAGAACTCCTGGAGAGCGCCATGAGCAGTGCAAGTGAGCAGGGCATGGTGTCCAGTTTGGATGGCAATTTGCATGGAATGGCATGCAGGGAAGGGGCTGTAACTCTGCCAGCCTGAGCAGGGAGCAATGGTATCTGCCACTGACTTATCAGGGCACATTGAAAGAGCTTTAAACTAGATTAGAAAGGGGAAAGGGACAAAACCAGGCTTGCTCAGGGTAACCATGGAGGCAGCACACCACTGAGGGAGTGTGTGTGCCAGTGAGGGCTTTTGGGCTCGTGACTCAATGCAGTGGGGAAGCAGAGAGCCCTGTCACAGCAAAGACATAAGGCATGGAAATACCTCCAAAGAGTCTTGTATAAATTAGGGCTTCTCCCCCAAAAAAGGTGTCAGGATCAATATCCCAACTGAAGTGCAGCTACACCCCTGCACACAGCACGGGCAGCAAACAGGTGGGGTTGGAAGCCATTGTGCAGCAGGAAAACTGCAGCTGCCATCGTTCTGGGATGGCTCACACAACTGGAGTGTTTCAATGGATGGCTGTACACCCTTCAGAAGGGACAGGCAAGGAGGGAGAGGCAGCGAGGCAGCCCGGTAGGTTAGGGACTCTTTTGGGTGTCTGAGCTGGATGATGGTGGCAGTAGTGTTGAGTGTTCAGTGGTAGGAACCAGAGAAAGGCCAACAGGCAGATGTCCTGGTGGGAATCTGTTAGAGACCACCCACCCAGGATGGAGAGGCAGGTGAGATACTCTGTAAGCATCTAGGAGAAGTCTCACAATTGCTGGCCCTTGTTCTCATGGGGCAGGAATGTCTAGGATGTGTCTGGAGTGAGTGGAAGAGAACTTTCCTACTCATCTGGTGAGGGAGCCAGCAAGGGAAGGGACCTGCTGGACCTGCTGCTCGTGGACAGAGGACTTGAGAGTGATGTAGGCTGTCTGGGGCACAGGGAATCATGAATTCTTGGACAAGTAAAGAGGGGGAGATCAGCAGAGCTGCCACCTTGGACCTCCAGGGGACAGACTTTAGCCTGTTTAGGAGCCTGGCTGACAAGAGTCCCCTTGGATACTAAAAGGAATCCAGGACATTCCTCAAGAAGGAAACCCCAAAGGCACAGGAGCAGAGAGATGTGGTTTAGGGGAGGACTTGGCAGTGTCCGACTCGATGATGTCAAAGGTCTTTCCCAACCTAAGTGATTGTATGATACAGTGTATTTTACAATAATTATACAGACAGTTCATGCATCATCAGGTCTTGTATTATTTCACCAGTTGTTTCCATAAAATTATTTTGATTCAAGCACTTTCCTTATGTTTTCTTTATTCAACGCATGATGTCATTTTATACCTCTTTCTGAAATGATGTTTTGAAGTTTTCCTTTGTTTTTATTTGACTGTAAGCTATTTTTGCATTTCAGCTATGTAATCATTAGTGTATGACTTTTGTATTCATATTTATTCCTTCTGTCAGTTTAATACAGAAACAAATGCTAGGAGTCTGAAAGTATGATTTGTAATACCTTAAACACCTTTTCCCTATCACTTTTGTATGCCATGGGAACTTCTGAAAGCTGTGAGGGTATTTTTTGCAACTCCTCAGTAATGTCTGGATATGTATAACTAATGTGAAATCTAAAACATGCCATATAACCTAATTTAAGGGGTTTTTTAAAATTCTACTACAGTTTATTTTTGTAGAGAAGATTTCTTCATCTTATTGGCAACTAAAAGTACTAATTTCACTTCATGTCTGAAGCTGAATTTTTGCAATAAGCGCACAATAGTATTTCAATGCCTTTCCTCCCCTTTTTTTCGCTCTGAGCCAGTTTTGGGTGGTTTGGGAGCGGTGGGTGCGGGTGCGGTGGGGCGCGGTGCAGTGTGCGCCGCTGCCGCCAGGGGGCGGTGGGACACTCGCACTGCGGGCGCGGGGACGGGGGACCAGGGACAAGGGACAAGGGATTGCTGCTGCCGGGACAGCCCGGCTGCGATCGCCACGTGCTTTAAGAATTACCTTACTGTTAACAGCGGATATTGACTATTCCTGCCCCCTTGCCATTCCTAGATACATTGGCATTACATCACGGATCAAAACAACTTTTGATTCGTATTTTTGAAAGAAAGAATTGGTAACTTGCAGGAGTTTAAGGGATTATCAATCAAAATTTAGAATGAGAAAAGTTGGTTTTGCTTTCAGAAACATCTCAAGGCATAGTTTGAGTTATCTTGCTTATGTAAGCTCAAGGAAGAAATTAAAATGAGAAAGGGTGAGGATGCAGACTGGGGAACAATCATTAAATGCACTGGCATTTGACTTGTTGTCAATTAATGTTTTTGTGAACTTGGAAGTAAATTGAGAGGAACAGTTGCAAAATATATAATTTGATTTACAAAAGTAACCAATTAATTAAGCCAGGCCCAAAATCTCTGCTGGGCTTGTGGTTGAGAGATTGTCCTGCACAGCAGAAGGCCTTCCAGGATTGAATCTGGAAGAGAATAGATTGAATTATTGACTCATTAGGGGCAGTTCTATTAAATTTTTCTTTTGTTTTTAAGAAAGATAGAGGTCACCTGCTGAAAATATCTGACAAACAGATTAATGCTTATAGAATCATTGAAGTTACTTTTGTCAGTGTTAAATGTTTCACCTAAGGAATTTTAACAAATATTATTTCTCACCGATTTCAATATTTCTATAATATATAATAATTTGGGAAGGAGTGCAGGTATTGATAATTTCCAGGCTACCTATAGAGAATATTCATAAATATTTTTGAAGAAGGCAGCTCTAGTTTTGTGTGCTGCATGGTAAGATATATGTCAAGTAACTAAATGAAGGTTTTGTCTCAAATACTGTTCAAATAAGGTAGCTTTTCAAAAATAGGCAAGTTGGTTCTACAGTGCTAAAAAATAGACTGACAATAGACTTGAAATTTCAGGTATAAATAGACTTTGCTTTTAAAGTTTTATGTCAATTTTCTGCATTTATCTGGACTGATGGCAAAGCTGTCTGACATGCAAAACTTATTGCAAGTGAAGACTGCAGTGAAGTCTGAGTTGTTGGTTAGATTAAAACAAGACAAAACCGACAAACCCACAAACTAACAAAAACCACCTCAGCAACAAACCTCCTGGAGCTGTTCTGGCCTAATGCAGAGATTGCAGAAAGTGTTACAAGTCATTTCTTAGGGCAGTGGTGGCAGCTGACTCCAGCAGCCGTCCCCTCGCTGCCGGCTGCACCCTGCTCTGCTTCCTTGAGCTTCTTGGTAGAGACGTTTGTGAAGGTCAGTGCTGAAGCTGATTAGGAACATCTCCTGTCTTCCTGCTGGGTTATTTTGTCTTTCAAGCTGTATCTGTTCCCATAATGTGTCAAACATGCATTGTGTTGAATAATACTTGTGCCAGCATTAAATCAGAGGGAAATAAAAGTATTTAAGGGTAGGGGTGACTGCACAGGCTCTTATAAGCAATGCTACCATGAAATATCTAATCTCAGTCCCAGAAAGGACTTCTCTGATGTTGTTTTTATTCATACCATGTACAACAATTTGCATTGCTTTTGGAATGCATAGTTTGATGTATTTGATCTACAGAAAAAAGAAAAAATAATTAGAGAAAATCTTCTCAAGCTAAAAATCCTATTTTGAAAGTGAAAGCAAAATTTGTAGGCATATTTTTATTTCTTTCCTCTTGCCTTCCAGTTTATTAACAAAATTTGTATGAGATGGTCTGGAGGGCTAAAAAACCTCCCCATATATTAAAGCATATAGAATGTGCTTTCATTCTGGTATAAATTAACAGCAATTTTAATCCCATGTGCTAAATATTACTTACTTTTAATATTTCATTATGCTTTTTTTTTTTTAACAGTACCTAAAATTAGAAATCTTGGCACGATTAATCCTGTATTTTTTAAACCTAAGTACACATGTCATTCTATTGTCAAGTTGCTTATATTCCCACAGCTGAGATGGTTAAAAATGTGGTGGATGTGTCATTTAATCTAAACAGTGTTTTGGCATGGCTTGTCTTTTTATTTTAGTCTTTTGCTGCACTTCGCTGTGGGTCTGACTGTGAATTTTTCAGTGCTGCTTTGACGTTTATGCACATGTATTTGTAAGAAGGTTGTTTGTTATTTTGCAGGCCCACCTTCAACCCTCCCTCTAAGCACTCAAACCTCTAGTGGCAGCTCCACTCTTTCCAAGAAGAGACCACCTCCCCCACCCCCAGGACACAAAAGAACCCTCTCTGACCCACCAAGCCCACTACCTCATGGACCCCAGAATAAGGGCCCAATTCCTTGGGGTGAGTTTTGAAATGCAAAACAAAAGGGCAGGGGAAAACCTTTATGATGGCTGATATATGATCTTTGGTTTCTTTTTACCTGGTGCTTGCTTTCCAATGATTGCAGCTTGATGTAACGTCAGCTCAGATAAATCAGCAGTTCTAGCTCCTGTCACTGCCTCCAGGCTGCCGCAGCCGAGTCTCACTTGAGAAAGCTGAAAATCCTCCACGCTGCCCTGGGGCCCAGTCCAATCCCCTCCACTGCCTCCCTGGCTCTGCCCTAGCTGCCCAGGCTCTGCCCTCACCCCAGCCCCTCAGCCACTGCTCTCCTCTGCCTCTGCCCCTCCTGCTGCTGCTGCTGCACCCAGCTCAGGAACCAGGGACACCCAGAGCAGCTTTGGGGCACCCAGAGCCACTGGGTCTGTGCAGGTCTCACAGCTGCCACAGGAGCTTCTTTCCTTGGGCTCTGGGCCATGCCTCTCCTGTAAAGTGTTCACACCTCGCTGGTGGGAATGTGTTGTCTTAATATGTATTTGGCTTTTGTGATGTTGTCTGTACATACACAAAGACTGATAGGTTTGCATCCTGCTACCAGCAGAAGTTACACAGAAACAGTGCATTTTAATTTTTATTTTTACCAGTATACCTTTCTGACAGATGCTTTTTGGAAATTATTTTCCAGACTACTCAGATTCTTCCTGGTTTGAATAAACATTGCTCTGTGCAGTCAAATTCTCTTGGTAGTCATAAATCTCAGGCCCACGTAATTTTCTGTGATTTTAGTTTTGGTGCCAGGATTTCCATGAATCTGTAAATTTTTAAACTGGAATCCAGTGCTTACATAGGTGCATCATCCATACATTACCTGTATTTTAAGAGAATCCTCTCTCTAATCTAGTACAAACACACAATTACTAGCCTAAAATAAAAAAATTGCTAGACTAAAAGCACCATTTTTTTCAGCAAATTGAGTTAAATTTAGTAAATCATGGAGTACTCATGTGTGATTTAATCTAGGATTCAACATGAAGAAAAGTGTAGAGTCCAATGAAAAACAAAGACTTTTTCTCAAGGGATAAAAATAAAGGAATCTTTTCAGTTTTCTACTTATCAGAGGTCTGGGATATGGAAAAAAAAATGTTTCCTATGTTGTGGAGTCCAACAGCCCTGTACTTTTTCAGAGGTAGTTCAGGTATTTTGAAGAGCTTGGACTTTAAATATGTAAAAAATCCCAAATATTTAAGTCCAAAACAGCACCTAAAGTACCATATATGAGAATACTGTATAAGGTAGCACTGTTAGGATGAAAGGTGTGATAGGACTAGGTGCTAAGCAGGTTTCAACTTTTCCTTAAACACATTAGGCAACAGATAAAGGAAGAAGAAAATATGGGAAAAGTGCAGGTGTGCAGTTGAAGATGAAGAAGCAGTAAAGCACCTTGTCAGAGCAGAGCCAGAGAAGAATATGGCTTTTCCTGTCTCTTCACTGCTTTTCAGGGCAAGCCAAACTCCAGTGGATAGAAGAGGGGCCTCTTCTCCCCATTTTTCTTAGCTGAGATCTGTACAAAAGTTTGTTTCAAACTCCATTTGGATTTTTAAGCAAGTATTAAATTTTGTGTTTATAGAACAGGGAGTTTCGTCTATCTGCCTTTGTGTTTTTTGCTTAAGGATATTGTCAGATGTTCACTGCTTTTCCTTTCAGAAGCTTTCTTCTGTGTTGTTATATTTCTTGCTATGTGGAATTTCAGCATTTGTCTTCTAATCTGTGCATTAATTGAAGTTTCAAGCAGAGCAATCCTTAGCTTACTTATGTCTAAGCAAATTGAGTTACTATTCAAAGATGTTCTAAAAATGTCATTTAGATTATTTTGTATTTCCATAGCAACCATGAGATATTTTTCCTTCCTTTATCCATAGGATCTACATGTTTGCTGTTTTACCTTAGTTCCTTTTTTGCACCACTTTTAAACACAAACATATTTTTAGCAAGGCACAGCATGAGCCTTTTCTGCTGTTTCATTTAGACATCAATGCGCCAAGAATGGTATTTAGAAAAATGTGTCATTCTTCTGAATGAAAAGTATTTTGTGTTCTTGGATCATTAAATGTCATTTTGCATCTATTTCAATGACAAAATTTACTAATGGTTGTTGAAGCTGGTTCTGAGATTGACGTGCTGTAAAAGGAGAGGCAAAGGGGATGAAAAGGCACTAAACCAAAAGAGTTGTGTCATTATACCTTGAAAATGGTGATTGCTAATGAAGAGAAGCTTTCTGCTGAAGGAGTCCAGAGCACTTGGGTTTGGATTTTGCTGCCTTTTGACAGAATTCTGTATACCCAGGATCTTTTGTTTTCCAATGGCTAAAGTGCAGATTATGGAAACATACAAATTTAGTCACTAAATCAGTAAAGGCTGTTCTTTGCATAGGATAAAATACCAATCCTTAGAAATTTAATGTTTTGTGAATAAAATCACATTCATGGTGGTTTTAAAAAGATGTGCCTCACAGTGCAAAATGTAAACATCAGTGAAAAATGTGTCTGATACTGGCCTGCTGTATCTCCTTCTATACAGAGAAAATTGAAACACTATTTCAAAACAAATGCCCTACAGCAATGTCATTCAATCTTCCCTCGCCAGGAGATGAGAGGTACCAGTGAGTTGTTTTAAAATGTGTTATATGAAAGGTCATCTTGGATTATTTTGGTCCCTCCTGCTATTTCAGCTGCAAACATTATTAATAAAGAATAAATGTATAAATTATCTTTTAGATATGTTGTATAGAAGATGCATAGAGGAATAGATGTTTTGCTTTAAATTGCACCCTCTGCTGATTATATTTCAGTTATCCTAATGATTTTTTTTGTTTTTAATTGTCCCTTTTTTTATCTCAGGTAATGATTTGGGCCCACCTTCAACTAAGGCTGCAAACAAGTTTGAGGGGATGTCTCAGCAGTCAAGGTAAAATCTGCATATATGAGGGCAAAGATGAAAATTTAAATAAATATAACTAATTTGTATATTAGAAAAGAAAAGTCTTTCATAGGAAATAAAATCCTAGCTATGTTTCTTATTAGCTTTCTGCATGCCCTACTAGCATACAAATACTTTGGCTGCGCTGAGCCTCCTACGCTTTGTTCCTCGCTGTCCATGCACAATCCATCCTTTGAGCGGGATGGACAGAACGCCTTGTGCCCGAATCTCTCTGCTGCTCCTACAGAAGTGCTCTCCCAGCTGGGGAATGCTGCCTCAAACCACAGTCCAGCAGGACAAAAGTTTTATTTTCATGTCTCCTAGCATTTCATTTTATCTGCTTCAGTCTGAGGTGTCCTGCCTGGAGCAGCAGTGTCACTCTGGGTACAGGCTGGCATCGAAGATGGCTCTGTAAGAGAGAGAGCTCATCTCAGTCTTCCAGTTTAGCTGTTTTCCACTCTGTCAGGCTCCTGTGCTGCCACACAGTCTGCAGTAACACAAAGTGCTTTTAGCTCATAGTTCATCAGCTCTGTCCATTACAAGTGTCTTTTTCAATAGCTGGAGCAGTAAGGACAGCCATACATTGCCGTCACTTAGAGTTTGCTACTCCTCTGTGCTGTGATTCCAAAGTCCTGAGGTTCAGAGCATGGTAATTCCAACAAGCACCTGCCTCAGGCACACAGCCTTGCATGACCACCAGTGTGTGGGATGGGCTGTGGCTGGGGATGGATGTGTAACCTGAGACAGGGCACAGCAGAAAATGTATAGGAAGGTCTGGACACCCCCAGACTGTGATCTGCCTTGTCAGGACAGGGAGGGGACCTGTTGGTGGTAGCACAGCTGGCTTCTCATGTTTGCTGAATCCATCCAGCTGGCACTGGGCATTCAGGGGAAAAGTGGTAATGTTCCACAGCCCAGAGCTGGGCCCATCCTAGATTCTTGTCAGACAAGGGTAAAAGTGTGGTCCTTGTACTCCGTGGCATTAGAGAGAGGCTGAGGTAGGAGCTGGGCTTTGATGATCTTTGTGGGCCCCTCCCAATTCAGGATATTCTATGATTCTATGATTTATTGAATCAAGATTGAGCTTGGCTGTTCTTTCAGTTTCAAGTCGTGATGTATTTTTGCTATTTAAAAAACAGCTAGGAATTAAAAGTGTTTCATCATGCTCATTTTGAAACACTGATTGCAGAGATGAACAATACCAGGATCAAGACAGTTGATGCAGAAGAGTCTCTGCTCTGTTGACATACACTGGCAGCTTTCTCACTCATTTTTCTTTTTTTCTTGTTTTTTGAGTCATTATTTTGAACTGATACTGTTTTTTATGTATTGTTAGATTTTTGTGCCTTAAATCTATTTGCTTTCTTCTCTTCTTCCATGTTCCTTTTCTATAAAAGTGACTTAGGTGGAGTTTTAGAGGAAAAACTTTGATGGGAATATGTGTAATACAGGTTGACAGAGAAAAGCATGTTGTTTTCCCACACTCATCAGTATTTCCTGGGAGCAGCAGAGACTTTGTCTCCTCATGCAGCAGAGAGTGTGTGTGTGATACAATACCATACATGTGCAGGAGGCTACAAGGCGTAGGCTCAGTCCTGGAAAGCTTCACTGACATAAAGCACAGATTAGGTTTTGTATGTTTCAGTATAATTATTTTGAAGAACAAATTTTTCTTAAGGTTCAGGATCTGCCCACAGAGTTGGTCTTTCAGCTTTACCTATTTTCAGAGTTCATTTTGCATGTACCATAGTTCATAGAATATATCTGCCCCATAGCATTGAAGCTGTGTAGGGTTTATATGTCTTTTTCTCTGAAAAAACCCCAATTAATTCTTAACAATGCTTTGAGTTTTGGGATTTATCCACAGACAAAGTGATTATGCAAAAGGAGCAAAATAAATGTGGATTTTTTGGGGATTTTTTATTTTTGGATGTGTAAATGGGGAAGATGAGAAATAAGTCTGTTTTATAACAGTTATAAGCACTAATCATTCACATCTGTTGATTTAGCACTGGGACTGCAAAGACTGCACTTGGCCCTAGAGTTCTTCCCAAACTACCTCAGAAAGGTAAGAGATCTCTTTGTGGCTATTCTCATAATGGCATCTTTTAAATGTGGGTCGAAGTAGGTACATGTTGTAAATATATGGATCTTTTCAGCAGAAATTTTATTTCTAAAATGCTACAAACCATGAATGCTTCACAAAACTGAAAGGATTTTGGAAGAGGGGGAAGGCTTTTATAAAACTGAAAAAAATACACCTAGGGAGTAAAAAAGTAAATCATGAACTAATTGAAGCTGGAAGAGACCTCAGGAGGTCTTGTGGTCCAGTCCAGCACTCAGAGCAGGGTCAGCTTTCTGCCATGAGAGCAGATTGCTCAAGGCCATGTCCAGCCACATTTTGAGTATCTCCATGGATAACTCCTCTGGGCTTCTGTTTCTATCCTTGACCACTCTCATTGGTAGTTGGGTTTTTTTTGTTTGTTTGTTTGTTTGTTTTTTGGGTTTGTTTGGTTTTTTTTTTTTTGTTTTTTTTTTTGTTTTTTGTTTTTTGGGTTTTTTTTTGGTTTTTTGGTTTTTTTTGGTTTTTGGTTTTCTTTTTCCTTTTATCTCCAAGTCCCATTTCTTGATAGCTTGGAGCAAACTGTATCTGTGCCATGTTCTGGCAATCAGGGTTGTGGTCAGTGCAACTATTTGGGAAAGAATCAGGTGCTGTTACATGCTCATTTTTATATCAGTGACAAGCTTGCTGAGACCATCATCCCAGGGAGCACCTTTCTTTTAGAAATGTTCTTTCCTAGTCTCTTTAAACTCACACTGCAGGGTTTTTTTGTTTGTTATTTTTTTTTGAGTTGTGGCAGCAGCTGACTATAAAGTAGAAAGTAGACCTGCTTCAGACTATTTTGTCTGAATACAGAATCCATCAAAAATACATTATATCTGTATGAGTGGATGATCACAATAGAGCCTGAAGATCAGGAAATGCTGCTTGTCCAAAATTCTGAAGCCAAATGTCTGAAATTGAGAGTGCAAATCATTTTTTAACAGAAAAAGCAAATGTTAATTTTTAAACTTGTTAAATTACAATTATTCTGACATGTTATCTTTTGAAAGAGACACCACTAGGGTGGCACTGTGAAGGAAGTCAACACTTCCTTGATTTAAAATGATTTACGTGTAAATTTAAGAAGGGCCAAATCAAAGCACTTTGATAAGGGCTGCTGTGAGGGTTTTTCATATCATTTACTTACATCTCAAACCCGTGTGGATGATCAGTGTGTGTACATTTGCTGCAAGGTAAGCCAAGGACACGGCCATATACAGGGATCAACACAGACATTTTTTTAAAACAAGACATCTGATAGTAATTATACAATTTCTTTCATGGAAACTATTCAAATGGGTTTGGTTTGGGGTGTTTTGTTGGTGAGGTTCTTTTTTTTTGTTTTTTTGAGGGTGGTTTTTTTGGTTGGTGGGTTTTTTNTTTTGGTGTGGTTCTTTTTTTTTTTTGTTTTTTTGGGGTGGTTTTTTTGTTTGGTGGGTTTTTTTAATGGTTTGGTTTTGGTTTTTTTGGGGTTTTTTGGGGGTTTTTGTGGTTTTTGTTTGGTTGGGGTTTGTTTGTTTGTTTGTTTTAATAATTAATCATAAATATCATGGAAGTGTTATTGAAGTGGGTGATATCCAAAGGGAGAGAGGCCACTTTTTTGGCTGGTAGAATATTGTACTAAAGCAGTGCTGAATGCAATAGGAAATTGTTCCTTCGA
>VXBC01004526.1:473226-488288 GCA_013399945.1 Ploceus nigricollis
TTTTTTAATGGTTTGGTTTTGGTTTTTTGGGGGTTTTTGTGGTTTTTGTTGGATTGGGGTTTGTTTGTTTGTTTGTTTTAATAATTAACCATAAATATCATGGAAGTGTTATTGAAGTGGGTGATATCCAAAGGGAGAGAGGCCACTTTTTTGGCCGGTAGAATATTGTACTAAAGCAGTGCTGAATGCAATAGGAAATTGTTCCTTCGAGATAAAATGTGTTGCTTTCATCACAGGTTGTACTTTTTTTCTCTTTTGTCCCCCTTCATCTGTTTTAACATTAGGTCTATTTGATTTAGGAGGTTGTGGGTTGGGGATTTTTTGTGTGAACTAATGGTTTTGTTTTTTGAGGTAGATTTCAGTTGAATTTTCTTAGGGAGCTTAGCAGTAAAATCAATAGATAACACTGGGAAAAAGAACTATATGAAAATCTAGTTTCAATTTCCTTCAGTGAAATCTGCAAAATACGCATTTTAAAACTTTCCATCTTTACTAAATTATAAATATATACAATAATACATTTTTTCTTAGTTTTAGTGTGAATGTCTATGGTACAGTATGTTCTATACAGTGCATAGATAGATATATGTGCTCACTCTCTCTCTTCTGAGAGATTTTACAGGTACTAATTCTGAGAGTCAGGTGGTTTTTGTATGGCATTCAACTGTATATGTGAATAATTGTCATTAAAAAGAAATTTTGTTACAGTCATGTCAGTTGGTCTATAGGTGGTTTTGCAAAGTCTTTTATTATATTTCATACTTTTTGGTTTAGGTCCAAAAAGTGATCCACTTTATTTCATTTGAAATAAATCGTCTATGAATTGACATCTAATAGCTGTTGGAATAAGCACTGCTGGCCTCCAGGAGGAGCAATTAAATGAGACCTCAGTGAACAAGGGTTATGTAAAGTTGTATTATCCTGCTTTTGTCATAGACTAGGAAGACTTATGGGCAGTTATGGGGCTCAGTGACCATGTGGTCATTGACACAATTGCAGTTTTGATATATGCCTAACTTCTTTAATATTAAAATATTAAGATCGTGAAAAACATTGTTTTGCTTTTTTGTTTTAGTGGCACTAAGAAAAATAGAAACCAGTCATCATCTTTCAATAGATAAATCCCATCAGCACATGGAAATGTTTCAGAAGCCCTCACTGTCCATCGATATACCACAGAAACCACAGCCTGGAGACTTGCCCCCAAAGCCTCTGCCTCTGGAATTAACTCAGAAACCTCAAGTGGGAGATTTACCCCCAAAGCCTGGAGAACTACCCCCAAAGCCTCAGCTAGGAGACTTGCCACCAAAACCACAGCTTGGAGACTTACCTCCAAAGCCACAAGTGAAGGACCTTCCTCCAAAACCTCAGCTAGGAGAGCTGTTGGCTAAAACTCAAGGTGGAGAAGCAGCACCGAAGCCTCAGCCCTCAGAGGCAAATCAAAAATCTCACTCCATAGATCTTTCTCCAAACGTACAATCCAGAGATTCCGTCCAAAGGCAAGCATCTGAAGAGTCTAATGACATAACACACACCCTGCCAGAAACCCCTGTGCCACTTCCCAGGAAAATAAATATGGTAGGTATTACTCCAGCTCCTTGGAAGCATCCGTGGAAGGCTTTGGAGTTACTGTAGGACTTTCTGTGCACCCTTGAGCTATGCACTCAAGGCAACATAAAGCTATGGGCTGGGGTGGGGAATGAGGGGCTCTTTTTGTGCCCCAAAGCAACTTCAGCAAATGTTGGGGCTTTTCAAGGCCTCCTGCATGCTCAAACAAATACGTGCAACATAAAACAATAACCTTGGGAGCATGACAATGTATTTAGATTTATTGGTATTTATGTATTTATTATATTTATGCCTATCACAACTCTGAATGAATTGATGGTTTTCTCTGTTGCCTTTGCTCACGGGTCTGTGTGCCTTAGATTGGAAGAATATTTATATATTTGACTTAGTAAGCTTTAAGAAGGGATGTTAGGACCTGTAGTCAGTAAATGCAAAATTTAAAGTCAACTGTGACAAAATAGTAAATGTCCCTGTTGTGAGTATTTAATGTTGATGTACTTAATGGTTGAGGTGTAGGTTCAGATGTATTGATGAAGTGGCAAAATTGACATTGCTGCATGGTGTGTAGTAGTAGATCTGGAACTTTAACTTGATTCCAACCCCCAGTTTATCTTGCTGTTCATCTTTCTAGCCAGTACAATTTCCAACAGAGGCTTCTTAATGCATATGTAGATTGAGATAACTATGAAACTCCAGAGCTCTCTTAACATTTTCATTGTGAAGAATACATCAAAAGGGAGATGGCTTTGTTTGCCAAATTGGCTATGCAAAACACTTATGTAAAAAGGAAAAAAAACTCCATCCTAGTGAAATAATGAAAGAAGTGGGTGAGTTTCTGCCTTGTGCTTGTGTGAGGAAGAGCCCCGTGGAGCCATCATTCTGCTTGGCTTCTGGCATGGACTTGCCTGTAAGCTCCTGTCTGAACTGAGGACAACAGAGTTATTGCTTGGGCTTCCTGAGTATTCTGGAATTTAAATATTACAGGGATCAGATCAAAAAATGTTTGTTTACTTATGTACTTTTAAATATAAGCAGGCAAATGGTGCTGGTCATTCTCAGCTACTTGTCACTTTATTAAAGAAGAAAAGAAAGCAAATAATGGATTACCTGTTTAGTTTGGTTACTTTTGGCTTTTTTTAAACTGTCACCCTACGGTATACAGAAAAAATCTGAGGAAAGATTCGTTGTTCTCTAAACTCAGCCATTTTCATATGTGCAGTAAATTAAATAGTTCCACTGTTGTGCAGTGATGGAAGCTATTCTATATCTTCCCAGTATACANGTGTGGTAGTTTCTATAAAGGAGACAAAATACTCATTTTTAAAGAAAAAAAAAAGTGTGGAATGTAAATAAGAGCATGGTTGGATTATTAATGATCACAGCATCTCATTACTGTTCAGTTTTAAGCATAAAATCTCTTGTTAATAAGCACTTGTTGGGTACAGGGAATCGTCGGTGGTGGGCATTTGTTTTTTAGTCGCAGATTACATTTCCTGGAATTGTTTCCATTTCTTTACACAACAATGCCACAAACTGTTCTGGAACATGAACAAAATATGTTCTGGAACATATGTGTTCTCTACACATCCATCCTTTTTTATACCTTCCCATGATTAAATAGACCTTGAGCTTGAATGCTGCTTTTTGCTGCTCTCCGTGAAAGGAATAAAATGTAAAAATCTGATGGAACCAGAGTAATTGCCATCATTTCTCATGTGCTTTTACAAGCTGAGTTCCATACAGTTTTCTAAGTTCAGAGGAATGTGAATTTCTTTATTCTTTTTATTGAACAAGACAATTTTTACCTTGCAGAAGTAGTTGCTTCCCTTCATCACTGGAGGATTGATTGGGAGGGAATGCTCTTGGTTTGTAAAGGTTCTCTGGAGCTGAAAGCTGGGACTGTCCCCAAGCACTCATTCCTATTGAATTCCAGTCCCTAGTGCTAGATGAAATTTTTGTTTAAATTATATGAATATATTTTTAAGAAAAGAGGAAGCATTCTTTGAGGTGACTTCTCACTGCAACGAACCTTTGCTGAAGAAAAAACCCTTGATATGATCTTCAGGTAGTTCTCTTCATTTATCTTGGGTATGGGTTTTTTTTTTTTGTTTTATGTTGTGTTAACTGCTTTCTCCCTTAAATCCCCCTGTAATTATTATTTTTCTGTACCTTGAGTTTAGTGTGAGTGCTTTTTTCAGTGTATCTGTTCTGCTGTTGAGCTGCAGGGATTTTTTTTTTGCCAAAACATGGAGGAATTTCAAGTGGGTAGGTAACAGCAAAGAGAAGACTCCCTAGGAAATTTCCTCTGTGAAGTTAGTTTTGGCTCAAATTCCTCTAAACCTGCTGACTTTTCCCTTCATAGCCCTTCTGCTTCTCATCTCCTTCTGCTCTTCTTGGGTTTTTTGCATTCTTGTTATCTGATTACTTCTGTTAAAAGAAGTAACTGTAGGTTTTGAAGAGGTGTGGGTATGAAAATATAGGAATATAAAGTAGCAAGAATGTTTTGCTGTGAATATTGCTTACTTACTCTATTTGGAAATAATTTAAGTCATCTTCCCTGCCATAAGAAACATATGTTTGGGGAGGAGTCCATGGCTGAGGCTTTTTTCATGTGAATTAGCAGTATGCAGCAAAGTATGACCTAGAAAATACTTGGACTCAGAATGGTAGAGCTCTGAGAATATCTAGTGTGAATTATCATCAGAAAATAGTACTGCCATCTGACATAAAGGTAATTTTAGTAAGTAATTGCTAACATTTGGATGGAAAAATCTCTAAAAAGATAATTTCCAGTCCTGTAAGCAGATTTGAAATCAAAGAATCCTGTATTTTTGCACTAGATCCAAAACCAAAACTGTAAGGAATACTGGGATTCCAATGCAGCATTTTCCTCAGTCCCTACCTCTCTTGGAACATTTAGAGGAGACTGGGTTTAATTTTCTGTTCATGGTAGGTTTATTGATGAAGTATGTATTAAAGGAGAAAGAGGGTGTTTGCAGACTAGAACAATGTAAAGACATTATTTAAACTTTCTTCAGCAGACGAAACAGAGGTTACTTAAGCCCTCTTAAGGGCTACGTGTTAAGTATTGTGCATTACATTCTGCTGGGAGTTCTGAATCTTAAGAAAAAAAACCTACACCTGTGTAGGTAACTTTTTATTTTATTTTTTATATCCTTGTTGAAGCAGAGTTTTTGGATTTCTATATTCCCAGTTGCAAGGAAAGTAATTGATAATCTTCACTTTGTTGTAAAAAAAAAAAAACACAACCAAAAGGCAAAATTCATATAATATATTTTTTTTCTCTGTTTCTCATGTCCTTCATCTCAAACTTCATTCTGTTTTCAGGGGAAAAACAAAGTTAGGCGAGTGAAGACCATTTATGACTGTCAGGCAGATAATGATGATGAACTCACATTTGTTGAAGGAGAAGTAATTATTGTAACTGGTGAAGAGGACCAAGAGTGGTGGGTATGTATCTTTTCCTTTTACAGTTCCACATAACTTCTTTATGACTTTTATAGGAAAGCCTCTTTTTCTAGATGTAGAGGATTTATTTTTATTTTTGTTTGTGGGCTTTGATTTTGTTTTGCTTTGATTTTTTGTTTGGTTTCTTTCTGCCTGAGCTAACAGCCAGCCCTTAAACTTCCATTAGAGAAAACCCCTTTTATCTGGGAGAATCTGTTAGAACCAGCCCCACTAGATTTAGCTTTATTACTGGCTCATACAGCACATATTTACACATGTCCCTCTCTGTAATGCACACAGCCTTTCATTAAGTGAAGAAGTGGTGATTCTTACTCCATGTAACAAACTTACACCCTCCATGAAAATGAGATGTGTAACTATCTTCAGTTCACCCAAAATGTTAAGTTATACCTACAGGCGTTGCTGGAAATCTAAAGAATAGTTTGCAATTGATGCTATAAGCTGGTGGTTTTCTTCTTAAATGAGGCAGATAACATTTTGTTTCCCTTGTTCACTCTCGTGTCCCTGTTTCATACCATACTGCCCCTATTATGGACTGCATATTGGTCAAGTGCTAACACCAGGTTTTTTTCAACCCCCCATGAAGGCTCCAAACTTTCTTGACAATCCAGCTCATGTCCCTAAAGCCCTTCTACACCATATTTCCCTGCCAAAGAATTATTACTGGGGATAATGAGACAGATTTCATTTGACCAAAACAAGTTCTAATTGCAATGCTACCTGTGATATCCTAATCTAAGTGCAGCACAACCTTTGCTGTTTTGTTTCCAGCTACGTTTTCCTCTCACTCATCATTTAAGTATGGAAGATTTTCAACTGAAAAGCTGATATCAAAAGAGTAGTGCCCAGTGAAAAGTGTCTGTGTTGCCCATATCACCTAGTCCCTGATTACTGCTGCATTCCCTGCTGGATCTGTTTTCTGAAGTGGCTTTTTAAGCCCCTTGGGGACATGCCCAGCAAGTTCCACGAAGCGCCCTAGTCTGAGTGTTTCTGAGAAGGGAAACAAGGGCTGTTGACTCATGTGATTCAAAACTTTGGCTCTCCAAGAGGAAATGGCCAGCCCTGTATGTTTCCCCTTCCCATTTTGTAAGCTTGTGGAAGAGGAGGAAGGTACACCATTATTCTGAAAGTAGTGAGCAGCCCTGTCGCAGGGTAAGAAGAGGGTTATGTGGTCAGTCATGGCTGCTGCTCCAGAGCTATTCAACAGCCATTTATAATTATGTATTTTAAACATGGAAAGTTCATATAAAATATTCCATTATTTTTTAATCTCTTTGAATACATTTATTAGCTATTTCTTTATAAATAATCATTATGCAAAAGATGTAGGTAGTTGTAGCTGAAGGACACTTAATCAGACAACACTGTGATTTGTTATAAACACTAGTATGCACCTAAATCATTAGGTATCATACTAATTCAATGAGAAAACAGCTGGGCTTTTATCACCTCAAGTGAAACGTGCTGATTATCATAAGTAACTTCACAAATATAGCAGACAATACCCTTCAGTGAGATGTTCAGGATTTATTCACTAAACTAAGTGGTTTGCAGAGATGTTACTGAAAATCTGCCTATCAGAAGAAACTCAGGTTTCTGTTTTGATGAAATCTTGAAATTCAGTGGTGTATGTAAATTTCCTAAAAAAAATTGAGTTTTGTTCTCTTTAGATTTAATTGGCTTCATTTGTCTTATTTATAATATGCTTGTGCAATTTCATTTTGTTCCTTTACACAAATTCAAATGTTAACTAATGTCTGCTTCAGACTGTCCAAGAGGTGGTAGAGGCTCTGTGAGCAGTTCTGCTGCTTTTGAATGAGTGCAGTCTGTGAAGTCTGTGTGTACAATGCACATCTATATGTATACGTATATATGTACCTTCTTCTCCTGTGTTGCAGATTGGCCACATCGAAGGACAGCCAGAGAGGAAAGGGGTCTTTCCAGTGTCCTTTGTGCACATTCTGTCAGACTAGTCAAAACAAACAAATCCTAAACTTGAGCATTGCACATTCTTCATGCAAGACGGGCTTTTTAGCAAAAGCGAACGCTGCTGCCTCCCTGTAATCCTGTGCACAATTGTATATATAGCTGCTGTTACAAATTAAGAATTCATTTAAGTTTCACCTCATGAGGTTGAATTATATGTATTGTAAATATCCTGTGTTATTCTGCCTTTGCCAGTATTATGGTAGCCTTGGAACCTGGCACGCCTTATCGGGTTTGTTGAAGCCATCCTGGGCATTTAGCACTTCCATCTCTGTCCGTGCTGTCCCACACGTGTGGACTGCCAGCTTTCCAACATAGGTGGTCTCTGTCACCCACGTAACTGTACAGAAATGACTGTTCCTAATAACCTGGTATTCTCAATATACAATTAGCAGAAAGTTAGAATGAGTGAATGGTTTTGGACAATTTAAAGATCAGTCTGCAGTTCATAAGTGTATGCAGTTTACAGCTATGAAACCCACTTCGATATTTATTTAATATAGTGCTCAGTTAAGTGTAATTATGAAGACAAATATTCACTGACTTTACAGATAACAGTAATGTTTTACAGTGTGCATACAGCATTTCATGTTTATATTATGTGGACCTATGCCAAACTGTGATTGCAGTTCCCCTGTGATATTACCTCACTATAAAAAGTTACAAATTTATTTCATTTGAAAACTTACTTTAATGAAAATTAGTCATATTGTTCTTTAGTAGATATGTGTGAAATTTGCTGGTTTCTTTCACTGAATTCTTAGTAACCAAGGACTTCTAGCAAATGTTAACTGTTGACATTGTGCATGCATTTAGACGCTTACTTGAAACCTGCCTTTGTACAAAAGTAGTACTGTAGTCATATAGCTACATTTGAGGAAAAGAACATTTTAACTTAATTGCTATTCAGGTTAATGTGAGCTTGCAACAGTATTTGTTTATAGCTAAATTGGCTCTTTGAAAAATGATTTTGTGGATTTTTTTTCCTCTGTCTTCAACCTTGCTAAAAGTTAGTTACCTAAAATAATTTTTTAAGTGGTGATATAAGGATAAATTATTTTTAATGCTCTAAAAAGCGGAAGCTAAGATGACCTCTCATGCATTTGATCAGGCTGGTAATGATAGATCTCAGATCACAAGGCTAAGGCTGGTTTTCATGGAGTTCACCAAGCTGTAACATGTAATGGTCGTAACCCAAAGCACAAAGTAACAGACATACGGTCACAAAACTAATTTCTAAGAAAATCTTTGGAAGGCTGCATTTGACCTGAGGTTTCTTGAAAGTTGGTATAAAGTTGCATTGCCAGAAAACACTTCAATGTATTACTGGAAACTTCAATTTCCTGTGTCACTTTCAACATAATTTTTAATCCTTTGAAACATCATGCGGTTGTGTTTTTCCCATGGTTTGTCTGTAGTGGGTTCCATGACTTTCATATGTAGTTTTGTATTACTTGCTTTAAATGTTATTTTGGCTTCAGTACCTAGTGCTGCTATTTCAAAGCAGATTGTCTTGGCTGCATGGAAAGATTTTCATTTCATAAAAGCATATCTCAGACTTTCTGAGGACTTTCATTTCTAATACAGTTTTACAAGACTGTAGTCAGTGAATATTTAATTCTGTTTGTGGTTAATTTAGAAACAAATATCTGTCTAAATCCCACATGAAAAAAAATGCAAAACATTTATCAACTATTAATGGTTTTATCATTTATTTTAAAAAATTAATTCAAAAAAAAATATGCAATGAGTGAGAGAGCCTGCTGGCATCTAATCTTCAGTATTACCAGCTCCAGTATTTCAGACTTTATTCTGTTTTTATGGAAAGGAAGTCAGGTTTAGCATTTATTTAGCATTCCATTTTATCCATTACTACAATGTTTTAAGTTGCGTTAAAGAACAAAACCTATTCACTTTTGTGGTCAATTGTATTTTTAAGTGATCTTGAAATAAACTGATAAATGCAAATCATATAAAGAAAATCTAGGCATGTAAAATTATGTAGAGTCAAATGTCTATTCTTTTCTATGCTCTTTAAAATAGTATACATATGCATTTTATAGAATTAAATTAGTTCCATAAGGAACAATAGTTCTGTTTATTCTGGCTTATTGTGGGTCATAAGAAATCTGAAAGTGTATGATATTGATTGAGTTTAAGTACAGTATTATATTTGAACTCAATGAGCCGCTGTCTGCAATTTTGTATATGACATAGTATTTGGAAAGTCTAAATCTTTATGGAAAATTAGCTGATAAAGGGTTGGGGGGAGGGGCAGGGGAAGGTGCCCCCAGAGGGGGAAGTTTGCTCTGCAGATGATGTCTTATTTACTGTTGAACAACAGTTGCTATTTATTTTTTTATTACATAGTACATCAACATGTACAGAAATCAGATCTGGTCATGCCACTAGTTAAAATCTTGACTTCTCATTGAATGTTAAGGTAAAACATCAGTACACATGTCTATTCACATGTATTTAATGTGACAGTTTTTGAGTACTGTATGTGTTAATTTCTACTTTTTTAATATTTAAAATTGCTTTTAAATAAATGTATTCAGTTGATCCCAGATATCTGAACGAGGCCCTTTTTGTCAACTGGAATATCTTCTAGGGAGAAAGTCTGGATTCCAAACAGGTAGAACTAAGACACTTGAAATGTTTTGAATATAAAGCACTCCTTATATAATGCAATTAAATGTGTATCTCTTTAACAGCTGTTAAATATGGATGCAATTGCCTTTATCTGGAAAACTTTACTTACTAAAGTTAGCATCAAACCACTTGTTTTGTCCATGAGTTTCGATTGCTTTCCCTCTGGCCTCAGCAGGCTCTGTGGGCTCCCAGCCCCCTCTGTGTTGTTTCCACAGCAGCCCATGGGGCTGAAGGAACCATTCACAAACTCTGTCTGCGGGCAGGATCTCCCAGCCCGACAGCAGCTCTCACACCAACTAGAGCAGTACTAATCTTTCCTGGATGGAGTGACTTCGTTGCTGAGAATTTCAGTCCTGACCCAGCTGCAGAGGTTATTTTTCCCCCATCCCTGACTCAGTTCTTGGATGTTTCTCATTTAAGACCCATTCCTGTCAAAGCTACTCCAAAATGAACAAGTCACTTGGAATTGCTAGAAAGCAACGAGAACAGCCTTTAGCCAGAGGAAAAGCTGGAGTGTGGAGCTATCAGATCTGGTTTGTATCAAGAATAGTAGCTGCCACAGCACAGGGCTCAGGAGACTGCTGTGGTGAGAGCTTCTTCAGACTGGATTGTGGCACTGGTGTGATGTCCCACCATCACAGAACATCCTGCTTGCTTTGTTTGAGGCTTTCAAATCTACATAGGCTCAACATGGGGGGGTTGGAGGGGGGAAATATGGATACGGGGCAGGAGAATCAGTGTGGTTAAATATTGTGCTCTTTCTCAATTTCTACTGTGTTACAATATTTCAGGTAACAGAATTCAGAGAGACATTGATTCCAACAGCCTCCATTCTCTGTCCTACTTGTCTTATGTGTTTTTCAGTGACCTGTATTGATTTCTTTTCCTAAGTCAAAATTGAGGTGGATATTTCATGTACTATTTGGAGCAGCAGAAAACAAGACAAATGCATGCCCAGAGAACTCCCTTGTTGTTCAAAGTTTCAGTCTCCTTACTCTTCTCCTGGCAAGCCTTAAGCTCATAGTTAAACAGAAAATTGGCAGTCTATACCAGTGAAAGTGGTGCAAATATTAAATACCAAAGAATGAAACTCAAAATAGCTCCCTACTGCACAACAGAAAACAAACAGTTCAACCATATAAATCTGATTTGGTTTCAGATGCTTCCCCTCCCCAGAACTGTCTAGTTCTGTGTGATAGTTCACCTGAGTATGAATAGAAAACAATTGTATTTTGCCATGTCCCACACTGTTACATAGTTTCATGCCACTCACACCCTGGACTGGGAACCAACCTTTCTATGCCATGAAACCAGAACTACACAGAGGAGCAAATGTCCCTAAGTAAATAAAGTTCAGCTTCAGGCCTTACATTCTTAGAGAGAGCTTCTCACCTTAAGAGTTTAAGGCTCTCAGGGATGCTTTTATTAAACTTTATCCCTTCTGAAACAGCTGGAGGCTTTTCAGGTGGATGCAAAATGCACACATGACTGTAAGATGTTTTCCCATGCATAGCTGCAAGACAACATTTTTCTTACTAATACAAATGAACTATTCTGAATTGTCTTAATGATACTTTTAGGGCTATACATAACAAGATTTACAGCTCTGTCATCTGCTGAGGGAGTGCTCGGGTTTCTTCTTGAGATAAGCTAAGTGCTGTTTGTCAACTCGTGCTTAAGCTGACACCCCCCCGCTCCCCGAGCTGCAGCGGGCACAAAACCTGCGCGTCTTGGCTGGTTCTGGTCAGCTGCTGCTCGGGAACAGTAAAAACGATAGTGTGTCATGGTACAGGCTCTGCCTTGTTCCTCTGTAAATTACAGAACAGATCCTCCCGGCTGCAGCAAGGCGGATGTCTGCTCCAGTCCTTTTGTAATGGTGGGGGCAGGGAGGAAAGTTTGTGACAGCTGTCACATCTGCTAAGCTGTCAGAGCAGAGGGGAAGCTGATCAGTCATTTTCTGCACCACCTAAAGAATGTTTTCCAGCTTACCTGGAACTTTAAATCCAGTGTTGACTCTATTAATGCTGTTCCTACCAGTTTGACCTCGGTTCTTGTAGTGTCTGATCAGAAAAATCCCTTCCCCTTGTGCTTTTTGCTCTTCTCTGAAAGGCTGTGTGGGACTAAGTCCATTTCCACGTGGGTTTTGGTGTTTTTTCCCCCAAGGCTTGAAGATAATTTTGTGCCTCAGTTACCACCAGAAATTATGAATCTGATTTCTCTCTTGCAGTCCCATTGAGTGGATGAATCAACCCTGGGCAGTCAAACAAAACTGCTCTAGAATAGCTGTATTAGAGGTTGTTTCTTGTATTTAACTTTGTTCACTTCAAAACAGTAGCATTAAGCTTTGGTTTTTGATAACTAATTGATTTTTCCAGTCTTTTCCTCAGGGAATGCCCCAGGAATAACTTATTACCTCTGCCTGCAAACTTACAAGCTTAAGTTGTTCTTAAAGCTATTTTAGCAATGTTTTTCATCTCTCCCTGCTCTCACATCCCTCTACAGTAAGTGTCAACAGTCCCTCTGAGATGGGGTTCTGAGTCTTTAAATAAAATTCAAAAACTTAGGTATCAGAAAGGACTGAAATGTGCTCCTGAGGTTCAGACTGAAGGAAAGTCAAGGCACCTTGAGCTGAATGTGCACAGAAGAGGTCAGCAGCTGTTTGGTGATTAAGCAGGGGTTTATTGTGGTTTTCTGTTGGAGCCTGCAGATTTCCTGAATGAGCTGACAGCAGTGGCCACTTGCTGCTTTAGACACCTCAAAGACAAAACAGACTTTTTTCAAATAAGTAAAGGTTCTACTGCCTGTAATCACTTGTCTATTTGGCATCTATTCCCATCCTTGGCTCCAGATCTACATATCCAAATGCCTTGCCTTTATTCACTGTAGGGTTTGAATTCAGAGCTGTAGCCCTACTTTAACAACTGTAGGCAGGAAAGCAAGAGCCGCAGGCAGTTGACCAGTAAGTGAGCTGCAGCCAGCCACATGCTCTCACTTCAGCTGAGACTTTTTTATTGTGTAGAAACCCACCCAGGAGCTGGAAAAAAAAGCCTTGTGGAGCTATTTCAGGACCACTGCAGTAGTTCTGACCTCTCTGGATAGAAGTGTGGGGATGAAGGGCAGTTTTGTGATCCAGGATACTCCTCACTCTGTCCTCCCTACAGGAACTGGGCCAAGCTCTGCAGAAAGAAACAAGAGAACAAATGCTAAACCTGCCTTGATAGGGTGCCCAGAGCTGCTTAAAAGGGAAGTTTGGCAGTCTGGACATCTGGAGAGCAGGAAATATCTTCATCTGAAGTGAACTGATACCAAGTGATGCTGGAAGATAGGGAATTCCAAGACTTTGGCAGAGTATAGAAACAAATCTGAGCTCTACATGTGCTACAAGATAGAGATGTGAGAAGAGCAGGGACTGGAGACCATCACAAACCACAGCTTGGACACCTTTGAAAGAGTGGAAATGACTCCATTGTTGATGTGAAGATCAATCATAAGGAGTCAGCAGCTCTCCTGTGAGCACTGCCTCTAGGCTGGCTGGCCATATACTCACCTGAGAGATCAAGGTAATGCAAACTCCTGTGAAGGTTCCTTGTCCAGGAGAAGCAGCAAGATCTTAGCAAACAACACTTGGGATGGGAGGGCAGCAGGGCAATGAGACCATCTGCTCAGCATTATGCAAGTAGCTGCTGTAATTGCTGAGCCCTGAGAAGGAGCAGCAGGGCCTGTTACTCCACATTTGGCTGTAAGCAAGGAGGTGCTGCTGCCCTGCCAAAGCAGTCTCTGGCTGCAGCCTCACACAGGACCCAGACCCACCGTTGGAACCTTGCTTAGGGACAGATCATCCTTTAACTTGGCACTTATGTTCCCAGCCAGGTCTGTCTGGATGAGATGCTGCTAGGTCCAGCAGAAAAGCTCCTTCTGTTCCCTCTTCCCTGCCGGGATGTAGAAAAATTTGAGAGGGAAAAAAAATCAAAACAAAACAAAAAACCTAAGAAATTTGGAGGTGGAAAACTGCTCTCTACTTTAAAACCCTTGAGAGCAGGATTTGTTCCTCTCATTTGCCCATGGCAGTGTTCCATCTAAATGTTTTTCATGCAGAATGTAACCCCTGGTAATGTTTATTTAGATGGGGGCTGCCAGGGGTCATCGTTTCCCTCTGTCTGTAGAGCAGGCGCCTGCTCTGTCCATGATCCCCAGCTTTAGCTGCATGCCTGGTGGAATGTAAACAAAGGCACCAAATGAAGTACTCCTGCATAGGGGTCCCAATACCTATGGGATTTCTCTGCAGCCCAGCCTCACTGCTGCCCCGGTCTCCATCTGCTTCGGGCAAAAGACAGGACTTGTAGCCATTGTGGTAAGACCTGGGCCTTGGGGGCTGCAGACTGAACCGAAGCACCACAGCCCCCCACCAGCGACTGAGAGTAAAGCTGGGAAGCAAAATGCCATTTAGAGAAATTACCTTAAGACGCGTTACCCACACCTAATCCCTGTTCCTTCCTGAAAAGGATTGATGGTGCAGGAGAACAATAGCATCTGTTGCTGGAGGGAGAGCTTCCTGAGGAGCAGATGGAGAGACGGTGTCCTGGGGGGACCCTCACTCCTTCTGCAACCACGATGTCATAGTTGTCAACAGGATGGAGAAGATGAAGAAGAAACAGAACAAGGTGCCTCAGAGATGTCACAACTGCTCTGGACTCTGAGTGTAGCTCTAGAGATGGAAGGAGCTCTTGGGGTTTGAAGGAGAAATTAGGCCTTGATGCCTAAAAGCCAGTCTTAGAGACAATGTCTCACTGAGGTGGCTTGGCTGCCAGGCTGGATAACCAGGCCTTGACCATAGCAGGGACCAATACCTGCATTTGGAATTGCCAACAGCCTTGTCACAGGATGTCGCTCCTTCCCTGAGCACAAACCTGCAGCCCCAGGTGCTGCTTGGGCCAGGGCAGCTCCAGCAGAGCCTGCAGCCAGGAGACTGGTGGAGATGGCTGGGTTTTGTTACACACATTTGAAGCCTTCAAGGTGCTCTGGCATGTGGCTGCTCCCTTCCTATGGCTGCAGAGCCTCGCCCGTGCTCTGCTGTGCTGTGTGTGCTTCGTGCGTGCTCGCCCAGAGCAGCCCGTGAGGGCAGGGCCGTATCTGGCTCCTCACGAAGGGTCTCTCCTGGCCCCCCGGGATGGATGTGGGGGCTGATGCGAAGGCTCTGACCAGCCCTCCGTCCTTTACCCCCGGCCCGGCGGGGTGAACACCCCACGGGTGCCGCTGGCCCGCGGGGGCTGCCCAGGGGAGCCGCAGCCGCTGCCCCGGGGACGGCGGGGAGGCAGCCTGTGAGGGGCCCGGGGATCGGGGCCGGGCGCGGCGAAGGTGCCGGG
>VXBC01004526.1:488320-505138 GCA_013399945.1 Ploceus nigricollis
GCTTCCTTTTGTACGGAGGCGGCACCGCCGCCCGCAGCCACAACCTGCGGCCGTGACGCCGCCGGCAGCCGGAGGGACGAGGCTGCGCCCCGTGCCCAGGTAAGGGCTGCCCGCGCCCCCCGGGCGGGCGGAGCGGGGCGCGGAGGCAGCGGCGAGGGGCGGCTCAGCGGGAGCGAGAGGGAGATGGGGATCGCCTAAGGAGCCGGGAGGAGCCTGAGCGGAGCCGTGGGGTGGGCGCCCGTGGAGAGCCGCGGGGCGGAGAGGAACCGGGAAGGACCCGGGGCAGCCCCCGCCCCGCTGTCCCCCATCCCCGGCGGGAAGGCGCAGCCCCCGCAGAGGATGCTCAGCACTGCCCAGGCAGCCCCGCGCCTTCCCGGCCGCCTCCCGCGGCGCAGGGTGGTCTGTGGGGCCGCGGAGAAAGCACCAGGGCGGCCGGAGGCAGCTCTGGCCGAGCTCTGCTTCCCCCAGGGCACGGGGGCTGCGAGGCCGCCCGGGTCAGGAGGGGCCGAGGCCGATCTGCTCCTGTCTGCGGGACGGTGACAGGCCGGGCACGGGAGGTCCTGTGTGCCCTGGGTCCAGGCACAGACGTGGCAGATCCAGCGAGCGGTGTGACAGCCCTCACACCGACCCACACCATCTCCAGTCACTGCCGGATTGAAGCCGAGCTGGGCTGGCCGGCCTCGGGGGGAAGCCATGGTTTGGTCCTGTGTGCCATGGGTGCTGTGTGTGGCCGTCCTGGGCTGGGAGCAGCAGTGACCATGTTAGATGGAGGCCTTTTGTACAGATGCTGGGTGCCAGGCCAAAGACTTATTATTCGTCCTCGTTCGTGCAAATCTTGTGCCTAAAAGTTCAGCCCAGCTGGCAGAAATGTGCTGGACCGTCTGGTGAGAGGGTGAGCGCTTCTGCTTTGGGGTTTCTGGTACTTCCTCATCTGGGCAGGAACAGTGGTGTGGTTGTGATCATGACTCCGTGTGAAAGCTACCCCTCTCTTGAGCAAGCTGTAGAGTTTCAAAAGGGTTAGTCCTGAAACAGAATAGCACAGAGCAGCCCCTAAACAGTGAAGATTACATGGCTGTATGGTTTGGAGCAGAGTTACCCTTTTGCCATTTAAAAATGAATTCTTATCCCTAATAACCATTTTTAATTTACGTAAAAATGTGTACATTCTTTAATTTAAGACCCAAAAAGCCATGAGGATGTTGCTTATTCAGTGTCTTGTTAGGTATGTGATTAAAACAATAGAAATGCCTTTTTTTTTTTAAATTCAAACAAACGAAACCCTGCATCTGCAGCCCAAACTAAGAAGTGCTTTGAAGAGATGTGGGATTTTGGTGAAAGTTTAATGTCCTCTTTGTTTCAGAGCTTGACTGAAAAGGAGGTTGGCAATGGCTGCTGCCTGTTTAATGTGGAGGAGGACAGAACTGATGCTATGGGGAGTTGGGGAGTGTTCATGGTGCCTGCGTGTGCTCTGAAGGATTCTCTTGGGTGCAGACAGACACCCTGGGTCATTTCAGTGCTTGGATCTGCTCAGGGTCATCTTGCCTTAGAGAGAGGCAGCATTTGCTGCATGGCTCCTCCTGGGTTCCCTGCTCAGCAAGGATCAGGAGCCTGTGCCTGTTCAAGAAGCAGGATGCTCTCCAGCTGCTGTTGCAGACAGCAGTCCCTACCAGCTGCTCGTTCTTGCTCTCTGGGAGCACTGCTCAGGCCAGAGGCCTCATCAGTGCATTCTCT
The DNA here is from genome assembly GCA_013399945.1 of Ploceus nigricollis. Taxonomy (NCBI): domain Eukaryota; kingdom Metazoa; phylum Chordata; class Aves; order Passeriformes; family Ploceidae; genus Ploceus; species Ploceus nigricollis. The sequence continues at coordinate 490,052 of VXBC01004526.1, forward strand.
GACCGTTGTCACCACTGCTTTCCCAGGGTCGGTGATGTGGTTTCCTCCATGGCTCAGCAGGAGCCCCTGGCATGAAGGAGCTTCAGAGCAGGTCTAAGGCAGTGCTCTGCAGGGAGACTTGGAAGCACTCCGCATCCAGTAGAACAGTTGTACCAACAGGACTTTTAAAGACAATTCCAATAAAGTCCAGAGCATCCTTTTCTCTAACTGAGATCAATAGTTCAGACTGCTCAGCAAAGAGCGTGTGCGATGGATTTTCAATAATCGGCACAGCACGGCTCAGGCTTGAGGAAAAAATTATTAGGCCTCATTCTGTGCCTCTAAATGTGAGTGTGCCCAGCAAGAGCACTGGGAGAGGCTGATGCACTGAGGGGAGTTAAAAAACGTTAATGCCGCCTCTGAGCATGGAAGGGCACAGCCACTCTCAACTGCTATTTATTTCTTTGTACTCAAAGGTATCAGAGGATACACAGTGGCTCACAAAAATAAAGACTGGTATTTGAGATACTTCCTGTTCTTGTTGGAGGAGAACAAGGCCCAGAGTATTTTGAAAGTAAAAGCATATTTCCTGTGAAAAACTGCTGAAGTGACGTGCGAGATTGTTTCAGAGCTGGAGGCACAGGCGATGATTCAGGCCAGCAGTGTTGGCAGCTGGGCTGGTGTGGGGCTGAGGGGAGGGTGCTGAGCACCAGCCTGTCTAAACCTGCAGATAGGGCACAGGCACAGCCTCATGTGCTCCTCTTGCTGCCCTGGGAACAGGAAGACAGGCTGTGTCCTCTGGCTGCAGGCAGCCTCAGGGGCTTGACTAGGGACTAGAGTTTGATCTGCCAGCAGGTATAAGCAGACCTGCTCTGGTTGGGTAAGTACATGCTCCAGAGGCTTCATAGAGAGCCAGTGTAGGTCTCTGGGCTACGCAAGCACAAAGGTGATTCAATTGTGGTATCAGGACTGCTTCTGTAAGCTGAAGGTCATTCCTGCATTGCTCTCTCTACCCTGACTTAGCAAGACTTGTCTCTGAGGTTAGTTCAGTCCAAGACCAGGCCTCCTGATCGTCTGGTTTAGGTTTTCATTTAGTGCTTATCATGGCTGCGAGCCTGCTTATCAGCTGAATCACTGCCCCCATGCAGACCTGCACAGTTCCACAGGGTGCTGAATCCAGCTCGCTGGCTCCCAGGAGCCTTCTCTCCCCTGCAGCAGCTCAGCTCCAAGGGAGGAGGTGGCTGGGAGCAGAACACAGCCCTGACAGTCTGCTGGAACACAGTTGCTGGAGCTGGTTTTCAAATATGCAGCAGGGCTGTATCTCGCAGTGGGTAGGAAGCACTTTGCATGGTGTCTGCAGTTACTCAGCTGTTGGAAACCTTTGTTCTGTGCTGCTCTGTGTGGAGCTTGATATAGCTTGGAATTTTTTTTTTTTTGGTGCTTGAGTTCTATTACTGTCTTTGCTGGGTATATTTTAAAACAAATACACACATGAATTTGTTCCCTTGAGGTCTTTCTGCACTAGAGATGCTCAAACTGAGTGTATGTGTGACCTTGTGGTAATAGGTGGGATAAGTCTAATAGGTAGCTTTGGTTTCCATTCCCAGCAGTTTTTCAGGTGGTGCAAGCTGCTTTTCTATCATAAAAATTCATTTTTCCTAAAATTTCTTTCTAGAGCTGGCTTTGCTATCTGTTTTGCAACAATGCTCTGTGATTGATCTACCCCAGGGTATCTAGTGGACAAACTCATTTCTCAAAGGCTTGCTGGATAGAAAGGGAAAAAAACCCAAGTCTTCTGACTACGGCAGAAAACCAGGCAGTGTATCTGAGTCTCACTAAGATAGTCTTTGTCTCAACTGAGAAATAGGACCCCCCCCAGTCCCAAGCATCTGCCTTGTTCCCAATCTTGAGGTCAAACCTCCTGGCCACAACCCTCTCTATTTAAGAAAAAGATGTAGACACAAGTTGTAATCTGTGCTATGAAAATCTAATCTGTGACCTAATTTGTTGTGATACCATGAAGAACCTGTCAGTAGCAATCATCGTAACCCGTGGCACGGATGCACTGCTGGCTTTCCAAGAGTGCTCGCTCGCTGTAGCCCCAGAGGAGCAGTGTCATGCCGAGTGAGTACATTTGGGCTCCTCCACTGACAAATCTGGGAATAATACAACTCTCAGGTCACTTTTGCTATTCTTTTAAATATGGAAGTGGTATGGGCAGTCTTGCTGTGTGTGAGAAGAACCTATTCTGAGGATCCCTGTGGAGCAGGCTGGTTTGAAACTTGTGGGAAGGAATGAGATGCAACCAAAACTAGACAGTTTTCTGTGCATGCCATAATAGCTGTTTACCTGTCTGTTGTTCATTCTGCATGACCATGACAGCAGCTTGGCTGAAACCACCTCACTGGGTGAGTGGTTAGAGGAGGGACTTGTCTGAATAACTTCTCACCAGTGGGAGCTGTGGTTGCGTGGGCTGATTCTCACAGGGCAAAACTGGCTGGCTTCTGGTACAGCCCCTTTGGGCCAAGGATGTTGTCCTTTAAGGAGAAAAAACAAGATCTTTTTTGGTGTATTGCTGAAAACAGAGCACTGTCAATCTTGCTCTGCAAGACAGAGAAGGAAGGAAAGGTTTACAGGTCAGGAATGCACATGTAATAGGCTGAAAAACTGGGAACTGTACTCCTAGGTCCCTACAGTGCTACATCTGTCAGGGAGAAATCTTAACTAAGAAACTACTGCTGTATCAGAAACAACAGAGCTGGGCTTCCATTTTGATTGTTCTAGAAATAGCTGTTTGATTTTTTTTTTTAATATTATCCTTCAAATGCTTTACTTGAAAGTACTAAATTAAAATTTACAGTGGCATGCAGTCTGTTGATAACTGCTAAAATCCATGTATGGTTAGTGAGACCATCAATCCATTTGGACTTTGAGATCCAGTAACCTAGATCCAGTAAGATGCATGTGCATGATCTGCTGCCTCTCTTTCTCGCCCTCACTGGAGCTACGTGTGCTGCTGTTAAGGTATTAGATCTTAAGATATCTTCTTTATTTTGAGCCTCCTCTTTATTTTCAGTGCTTTGTTCCCTAGCATACGTTAGGTGTATGTTAGCATAGAATACTTGCATTCTGGTAGTAATTTGCGTGTTCTTTCTTTTTGTACTTCAGTGTACTTTTACCCACCCTGAGCACTCAGAGCTCAAGTTTCAATGTGTTATTTGTTGATTTTTGTTCACTCCAGACTTTTCCCTCCACCCACTCACTTCCTCTCACAAATGTTTCCTCATTTCACCACTTTTTCACACCCATTTCTAGCACAAGGTTGCCTCCCACTGCGAGCAGGCTCAGCACTTCATCTACCATTCACCTCTGTGGGAGATGGGCGACAGATCCAGGTGTGAGGGGAGGAGAAGAGGGAGGAGAAGGTGCTTGCCCATATCAGGGGAAAGGTGCAGTGGCAGGGAGAGGAGGTCTGGGTGCAGGTGTATTTTTGGGCAGCAGGACAAAAGGCATGTAAGCAGGGTGGGTGTATGGGTGGAGGGAGTGAAGGTAGAGAGTGCAGGTGGTTTTATGTGTGTGCTCATGATGGGGCACAGCACAACCTCTGTGTGTGCACAGCTGGGAGACAGCTGGTCATGCTGGGCTGGGACCTCTGAGGTTTCAGGAAGGTGCATCTCCAGACCACAATGCAGCCAGCCAGAGGCCCTCAGCAAAGCACAGGCAGCTGAGGTGGCACTTGTGATAGCTCCAAGTTTTAATGTGCAATTTTGTTCTGTCTGCCTTTTATTTTTAAAAAAAGGTTTCTCACCTCCCCTTGGACGGCACCAATTTCTCAACTACAAGGAGTGCATCTGGCAGCTTACAACCTGTTAAAAAGGGGAAAAAATACCATGATGAAAATAACATGTCTGTAGTTTTAAATTAGGTAAGGGCTAAAATTAGTAGGAACAAGCCTGTCTGTGTCTGTGCAAACCAGCAGAGAATTAACATTCATCTGATGCTGAGCAAGGCAAGCAGAGGTTTGCAGCTCACACTTCCTTCGCCTTGTCCCACTCCTGTCCTTGCAGCTTCGCTTCCCCGCAGGGCTCAGTCACCAGTTAGCAGAAAGCTGTGCAGATACCACTAACCTTGTGCCAATACTGAGTGCTAGTTTCAGCACTGTGAAGTGTTAGCAACAATCAGAGCATTTTTACCACACTCCTTTCATTTCTTTGCTCAACTGCTGTGAGTGCAGCTTTGGATGCATCGTGCTAAGGTCACTTGTTTTCAGAGCCCTGGATGTGGCCTGTGTCCCATGCTGGGGCCCGGATCCACCCACCATTTCCTCAGCGAGATAGAAGCCCCCAAGACACTTGTTTTCTCTTCCCAGCTGTGGTTTACTTTCCTCTTCTGTAATTGTGTTTCTATTAACAGGGCTGCAGTAAAAAACAGTTGCTGAATTATTTACCTCACTAGAATCACTCTCAGGTGGTTTGGTTCTTTGCAGACTCTTTTTTATCTCACACCCTGGCGTCGTTTTCATTTGCAGCGTGACCCATACAAACAGGTTTATTGGTGCAAGCTAAAGTGTGCAGCACACTGGTGGGGTGATGTGTTTGAGGGAGGGAGAACAGCAAGAGCCTTCACCTCTCCCCCCACTTCCCTGGGAACTGCCGTGCTAGGCCCTGTGCCCACTGCTGTAGTCAAACTCCTGGGAGTAAATGTTCTTCCACCCCTAGCATATCCAGAGGAATCAGAGGTCACTTGGAAATCAAAATTAAACAATGCCTTAGTGCAGCTTTGAAAAGTTTACTCAAAGGGCTGGCGTTGCTCCAGTGCAGTGAAACTGGCGACCTCCCTCCCGTGACAGCACCAGAGGGGACTCTGGTTTGGCTCTCAGTGGCCTGAGGTGGCTGCTGAGCTTCACCCTGGGTGGCAGGGCTGGATTCACACTCCTTGCACCATGCTCCCAACCAGTGCATGCACGGTGCAAAACCAAGGAGGGCTGGACTGTGTCAGGCACAGTGCTGCCCAGAAACCTCTGGCAGGGGTTGTAGTGGAGGTTTGTGAGGTGCCCAGGCTGCTTCAGGCAAGGGACAATGACCATCCCCAAATGGGAAAAGCCACAGAAGACCTGGACTTGGCTTGTTTCCCTGGGTTGCGCCTCCTCTGAACTATCCCACAGAAGGACAACTGGAAGCTGTCTCTGCAGGCCTCGCCCAGCAGCGTGCTCCTGGCAGTGGACAGCTGCTGGCATCAGGGCAGTTACGTGATGGATGATTTATGTTCCACCAACTCCGTGTCTTGACAGAGACACAGGGACAGAGTATGATGGGGAATACCTCTGTGGTCTGCAAGCTCTAGGGATGATTTGGGCTTCCATGGTGGCTTGTCTGGGTCAGTCAACAAAACTCATAGATAAAAACTAGGAGCCCAATTCCCAGGACTCTGCTGGCAATCCCAGAACTGAGGAGAGCAGGTGCTCCTGCCTGTGAATCGTAACTCTCACTGAAGGACTTGCTGATGACCAAATACCATCTTCTGTGCTTTAGTGGGTCTGTCAGGCATCCTGCTTACATTGAAGCATTAAGAAATATTTACTGTACATGTTAGTGTTCTCTGTCAGTGCACTCTGAGTATCACAGGTATCACTGGCAATGGCCTACAGCAATCCCTCAAATGGGAATGAAGAAGCCACTCCCATCTCTATTTAAGGACTGGGACCATGTTTCTTTCCCAGGATTACTGCCTTGAACGGAGATGGTTTTAGGAGTGCCTCCAAGTTGCAAATCGTATACCAGGACTTCTTATGCCGAGGATCCACAGCTGATATGTCCTGGTTACTGGTGTCACTATAATTGCATTTATGACCAAAACCTGCTTTAGGTCCACTTGCACTCATTCTAGGTCTGCTGCTACCCCCCTGTATGCCTGGACATGACATGAATCACAACACCTCTAAAATACATTTATGCATTGAGGTATAAATGCACCCAGGACCTGAAGCTGCTGTTCATACCAAAAAAAAAAGGTCTTTTAAAACTTGCTGAGGTTCTGTTTGGTCTGCCATCTTTTTTTTAAAAACTAAACTACCTGATGTGAGAAGCACTTGGTGGATGTACTCAGAACTCTTGTTCTGTGGGAAAAGGCCACCTCTGTGGGGACTGCATTACCCCACGTGCTTTTGCACAGGCCTCCCAGGAGATCACATAGCTGGCACAGGAGCAGTAAATTCTTCCTCCTGCAGATGCCTGCAGACGCCAATCAGTTTGAGGAAGCAAGAAAGGAGAGCAGGAGCCCAGAAGGGCAATACTATGTTCAATGGAGCACATAGAAAAGGACTGATCCTGATAACCTTGAGTGCCCGCTGAGCCCACTGGCAGGCTGGAGCACTTATTCAGAGCCCTTGGAGAGGACCATCTGATCCCAGGCCACCAAACAGATCATGCCCAATCAGCACATATAGTTATTCGCATGTTGCACAGTGTCTGGGCTTTTCCTCTTCCTCTCAGCTCTGTTGGGCACTGCTCTACAAGTGTCTGCGAGGGAAGTTGTGTTCTCAGTCAGCGCCCAAATTGGTGTAACTTCCCCTGGACAGCAGCTCCCAGAACTGCAACCCCATCTGCACCAGCCCTGCTGGGGAAGGGGAAGAGCAGAGGCTGCTCTGCAGGGGGACTTTGGTGAGGAACTTCCCCTGCATTTGTTCTCCTCCCCTAGTTCCTCATGCATGAGATGATCCGAGTCCTCATGTTCCCTGTCAGGTGACAGTCACCAGCTGGGGTTTCTGCAACAGGGGATGCTCATGTCCACTTGAGAGGAGCCATAGGCTTCCTGTGAAATCCCCTGTGGAATAATAGCACACACCCCACCCACATTACTACCCATGTGTCCTGCATACCTCAGCCTCTCATCAGCCCTGCTGCTGGGAGAGCTTTGGGGGGCAGTTAGAGGTATCATTGCTTCTGAGGGAAACCAGAGCCAGCCCCTGCTGGCCCTGCCTGCTGGGGTTCAGCACAGGGAGCAGATCCCCTTTCACTCCCCTCTGTTGGGAGCTGTACCACCTGCTCAAGTCCAGGGAGACAGGAGGGAGGTGAGCCATGTTTCTGCCCCCAGTGCCCTCCCTGCAGCCATGACAGTGCCCCCCAAGCCTTGGTCCAAGGGCAGGTGGTGGTAGTTCACACTCAACTCAGACCCAACCACTTGCCAAGCTGGTCTTCCTCAAAAGTTGCTCCATATCTGCTTTACCCTCTTCTGCAGGATGCCTGCAGAGCCCAAACCAACATTCAGGCTTTGCTGTGTTCCCTCAAGGTTTGACCTACTCACTCTTTGTCAGCCAGTTGTGGGTGTGTTCTAAATATTTGTTTAGATCATCCTTCTCCTATGTGCTGAATAGTTTCTGAGCTGGAAGAGCAGGCAGACCATTGGCCTGGGAACAAATTAAGCTACCCCCTCTTGGTATGTTTTTCCTTTGTTTTGTTTTCTTTCCTGCACTATTTTGTTGGGCTCCAATCCTGCGAATTTCACTGACATCAATAAAGCACTGACAATTTCCCTGGTGGATCTCAGCAGGATCAGAACTCTTTGGAGATGAAAGCATATCAGATTGTGTGAAAGACATCTTTTCAGAGGTCACTGAAATTTGGTCCCTTGTTCCAGAGCCTCCTTTTGCCCTAGACACTAATATTGCAAGTGCAGTAGGTGAATTTAGGTTCGAGCCCCATAAGAACTTACACTAGTTAATACAGAGAACTTTAGAAATTGTCCTTACTTTCTCTGATGTCATTTTTATCCCTTGAGTGTACAGAGATTAAAAGATAGTTGATGAGCATACTAAACATTCATTGCACATTTCTCTTCCAGTATCCAGCTGACCTCAAATCTAGAATGAAATGAATTTGCATTTGTTTCTAAAAGTATCTTATTTTGTGAATCAAAATGTCAACACATTTGAAAATGGTCCCACATGAGACATTTGTATCTCTTGGAGTTTAAATTGCTGGATCAATGTCCCATTAATACTAAGGGTGTTTAAAGGACAAATTCTCTGCCTACTGCAGTGAAAGTTTACCCCGAGGTATGACATTTCACCTGCCACTGAGTATAAGATTGTTGAATATAATGGACCGGAATAGCAAGATTTGCACATGCTGGTAACAAAAACGGGTGAGCAGCAGATCCCATTACAGAAACCTTTCTCTTTTTTTTTTTTTTTCCCTCCTCCTTTTTCAGACATTTAAACTTGCATGTTTTTTGCAACCTAAATTACTGCACTATTCAGAAGCCTGTGCTTGCATTTGGGTACAGTTTAATCATGTAACATATGAGTGGATAAAGAGCCCCCTGAAAATCTTCCACTCAAAAGGGTGCAAGGAAGTGAGAGCACCAGGGTACATCCAAAGTCTTGTGGCACAAAGCCTGGCTCCAGCTGGACCACAGAGCTATGAGCCCCATCACATGCTCTCCTGGTAACAGCTCTGCTGATGGCCAGGGCTTTGCCACAGCTCATCTCTGCCCTCACCATGGCTCTGTTCTGAGGGAGCAGGAGGACAGTTGGCAAGTCTTGACCCCCTCCTCCTCAAATGAAATACGGAGACAACTGGACGGAGCTGTCGGCAAGCTAAAGCACTGCAAATAATGTGAACCCAGGGGCCCAGTGAGGCTGAGCCTGAGGCGAGGCATGTTTACCCCAGGAAGTGCCAACATAGCCCAGGAGAACATACCATAAAATTGCACCATACTGTCCCTCCCTTGCGCTGTCACGGAAACCAGATGCCAGGATGGAAAAGCACCAGGAGATGAATAAAAAAGCTTCAAGTGCCAGAGAGCCCTGCTCAGCTTTACCTTCTGCTGCAGGCCATCTATGCTTCCCGGCATTCCCTGGTCTCCTGCCAATTCCCATCAACAGCTGTGGTTTGTGGTTGTAATGCTCAGCATTTGTCTCCTCTTTCTCCTAGCAGACCTGCCCAAAAGCTGGATGTGCAGCATGTAGCAGTTCAGGAGTCCCAGGACTCTCAGATCTGGCCTCTAAGTATAAAAACAAATCTTTCTTTACTCCTTTATCTTCTCCAAGGCCTGAGACACTGCAAGTGTGGGTTTGTAAGGCTTCTGGGCCCTTCTGGTGGTGTTTGTGAGGAAAGGTTACATAACACAGTGCTTTATAATAACATAATTTTCTTTCTTTTAAAGAACAAGAAAGTGCCAGCAGTAAATCTAAAGCTGGATTGCCAGCCCAAAAGCAGCCTCCTTACTGCATTTAGCAGATGAAATGTTCTTCACTCCATCATGCTTATTCCCAGTTTCTGTGTCTATGTATTGCTGTTGAGGCTGCAGCTTGGGTAGGAGCAGCTCCAAGATGTTAGCAAGTGTCTGTTAGGAATCCCACTCCTGTTTCAGGAGGCCCCAGAAGTTCATTAGATGTGTAATAGCTTCCAGTCACTGCTGTGCTGGATGGACCTGAACTGGTGACCGAGGGGGGAAAGGTTCTCTCACACATTTACAAACCCTGAGGCATCTGTTCCCCAGACACAAATTTGTCTAATTCCCCTAAACCACTGATGATCTGCCCTGAAATGATACTCCCATTCCCTTAGGAAATCCCTTGGGTTGATATCAAGTAGATAGTTATTTTTGGATTCTTTCCCAGAGAGAGTGCACTATATTGCTCTGAACCCTACACACCAAATAAATATATCATCCTACTGTAGTAAAGGTCCAAAAAGTTTTATTGAAGGGGAAACAGATTATTAATAATTAAGGGTAGTTCACTGTATTGGTTTTGAGCCAAGTAAAGCTAATAGAGTTTTTTTTATTGCAGAGATAAAAGTGTAGAATATTGAGACTGAATTGATTGCAGCATTTAATGCAACATAAAGTCAATTAATGAATTTCAAGGGTTAACTCTGCATTAAAGTGAAACATGAAGCCCACAAGCAATGTATTAAGCATTTTTAAAGATTAGCAAAAGCAAATAAACAAACAAACAAACAAAAAAAAACCCCACCCCATTTTGATCAGTAAATGCCTGTATTTTTTTTATTTCTGAGGGAGAAACTCAGATGACCAATATTTTTACTTCTTTTATCCTAAAGCTCTGTGTGGTTATATGTATGTGTGTGCTTTTCCCTCACCCCCTTTTAGAATAAAATAAAGCCTTTACAGGAAGGTGATCAGTGATTAATTCTGAAAAAATCCTCCTATGTCTGCCTGCGATATTCTCATGGCAGGGATGGACAGGAGTGTAGATGGAACAGTATTGGACAAACACTTTTGTAAGAAAGGCTCTAAATGAGGAGAGTTCTAAACTGCTACATGTTTGGCCACCTCAAGTTGGTTATTTCTACCCAACTACAATTTCTTAATTTAAAAGTATATTTTCTATTTCTCTGCAACAACAGAAGAACATAACATGGAAAAGAGAAAACAGAATCACTGGGTGATTAGCTGTACTAATGAGGATGAGGAAGGTTTTAAAACATTCTGCACGAACAATTTAAATGTTTATCACTGAGTAAAACTGACAGCCATTATATTGTAATGTTGTCCCTTTGCAGCCTTTCTGAAATCATCCACTTCATCTGAAACCTTTGTCCAAGTCTCAATATGACATGAGGTCTTTTTCTGCACCGTGGTCTCCTACTCTCTGCCTTATTTCTTGGTAGCCATTCAGTCTTCCAATGGGCACACGTGCCCCTCTTTGCCATCTGGCCACATTCAAGTCCTGAGTGCAGCCCCCTCTGCACTGAACCCAAGCTTGTCACACTCAGCTGCAAAACCTTTCACAAGCTCAGGGGCAGAGTCTGTCATCCAAGCAGCAGCGTGTTGTGCCTTAGGATAGAAGTGACCCCATTAAAACCATTTAGAAGCATGCACACTTATGACTGGCTCACTGCCCTTATGCCTCTCCTTGCTCTCACATGGTTCCCCAGGCCCCCTCACATCCCTGCTTAAGCTGGTCTTCTTTCAGCAAAGCACAGAAATGTTGTATTCTCTCCATCTGCCCCTACCAGTCTTTTAAAGTAAAATTCAACTGATAAACAATTAAGATTAAAATAATAATGGCAACAGAATGGGAGCATGAAGGAGCAGGTACTGTTTGTCTTTTTTTAGAAGAGAAGAGAGTATAATTGAAAAATAGAGTCCTGTGAACAGTGTAACTAATGAATTGTAATTTTCTCCTGATTTGCATTCTGTGTGCCCTGCATTTCCCACTGGATCTCTTTCAGTGCAAAACTTCTGGGCTCCTCCCTGTTTCCAGCTCCCTCCTTCCCTGCTGTGTTCCCAGAGCTTCCACTGCAGCTCCTCCAGTCTCTCTCTTACACTTTGCCAGCCAGGGAGGAGATGACCCAAGCAGGTTGACTGGGCAGTATACACACATACTGTTGAGTGTCCAGCACCACAAATCTGATTTCCAAGGGAGTGGAGGCCGTCTGTCCTGGGACAGGAAGAATGGCTACCTGGCACAGGCCAAGGGCTCACAGGCAAGCTGGAAAACACCTCAGAGTGATCAGCCTCTCTGCATAACACATAGTAGAGACACTATGCTGCTCCAACTTTTGTGCTCAGGTTTGTTGGTTTAGGACTAGCTTGGTTGTAGAAAGCCAATGTGTACAGCAGATCTCAGCATTTATGTTTTCCTCTCATCTACAACTTAGTCTGCAAGCTGCTAAGAGCAGGAATTGCACCAGTGGATTTTAAGGCATTGTACAAATATTCCAAATTTAACTTTTTACGTATGAAATTACTGAAGTTTAATGGCATCATTTTAGGCACTTAAAAGTTTTCAGAATGGGAGGTACCACTGCCAGGCTTCGTAGCCTTCTTGCTTAATGTCATACAAGAAGTCTGAGGTCAGAAATATGGTCTAAGCTTCAGAGTTACAGCTTAGCACCTCACAAGAGAAGACTATTTTGCTTCTTTCAGGTTTTTAGCTTGTTCACTGCCTGAGACAGGAATAATTTAGAATCAGGAGAATATGAGCATGTATTTAAAAAGTCCCGCTGGTTTGTGATGCAATCCTGCAGAGGCAGTGTGGTCATGGGGAAAAGCTGTCTAGTCTGATCATTAACATAATAGGTACCTAAGCTGTGACTCCAGGAGCCCAGATGTCTCAGATGGGACTGGATCCAGATTGCTATAAACAGGCACAGAATCTTTCTCAGCTCATGCGTGGGGTTTATCAGCTGGACGTAAAAAATATTATCTTTTAATCAATTGGGAAAACTCAGAATAAGTTTAAGCAATTACAATGTGCAAAACCAGCTTTACTCTCTTTTCTTGCTAACTGAATATTAAACAGCTGTATCTGGTGCTGTATTTAGCCCTAGGTGCCATATTCCTGCTCAGGAAAAAGGAAGAGAAAGACGTCTGGTGTGCAGTGTTACAGTTCCTCAGCAGAGGAAGTGTTTAAGTGCCTGCCTAAATGCTTTGTTTCATGGAAGCGTTCATCTGCACCCAGTCTGTCTCTCACAGATTACAGCACAGGAAAGTCCTGGCTTTCCATTTCCTCTGCTAGCAAACTCTTCCTTGCAGCTAGAGGGACTTGTGCTTGTGGGACCAGTAAGGACTCTATTTCTGTCCCTCAAGCTACCCAGGCCTCTTGAAATGATTGTGCTCAAAGATTCTGCTTCATAACCCAAATATGCATACCATAAGGGTGATGGGTGACTGAGAATTTCTTATCCCACAGAAAAAGAGTGCTACCTAACCACTGCATATGAGGTCATGGGAGAACCTACAAGAAAATGTGTGTACTAATGAGGAAAGTTCTTTAAAGTTCTTTACATTCAGCAATTTAGTACACTAAAATTATTTTAATGTCTGCTGCTCTTTGAAGCATATTGATAGCATTGCAAGAAGGCAGCAGTATAAAGGTATACAACAGATGACTGCATCAAAACAGTGTAATTTTGAAGAGGTAGATGTAGTTGGTGAGCTAATAACTAAATCACAGTCTATTTTTTCTCTCATTATTCAGTAGCCTTGTACTCAATAACACTTAGATCACATACAAAGATAAATTTGTTTTATAGAAGTTCAAGTGAATGCTGCAGAACCAGTTGAGGTTTTGATTTACTAAATTGACTTCCAGTTTTCAGATGGGACCAAACAGTCAGGTCCTTTCAAACTGAAATAGTGGTGCAAGGTCAGAACAGCGACAGCAGTGACACTTCAGTCCTGTGAGGTGCTGAGCACCCTCAGCTCGTGGTTGTGCCACTGGAGCTCAAGGAACACAGCCTGTAGGGTGCAGCCTGAGATGCTGTCCTTGCTCATGTCTTTCTCAGAGGTGCCTAACACTGTTGTTCCATGAAGTCCATGTTTACTCACTGAATTTTGCAATTGTCCCCTGAGATTGATGCTCTGCAGAGCCCTTCCCTGAGGTGCTTTCATTAAGTTACCTATTTCCGCAACAGAAGATTGCAACTTCCCCCATGATGTGAAGAGGAAACTAAGAACAGCTGTAGCAGAGGAAACAGCTGAGGCAAAGTGAAATGGTCTCTTGGCAATGTCCCTTGGTAACACCCAGACACAGCCCAAAAATCACTTATGAGCCAAATGCTGTTCTGAAAAACATCAATAAATAAAAACTCTGCAATGATTACATCACAACAAAGGATGTGATCAAAGTAAAATATCAGTCTCATGCTCCTGAGGTAGGCAGAAATCTCAATGAAATCAATGAATATTTGTTTCCATCAGGGCAGCACAACTGTGTCAAAAACACCCAAATCAAACCAAAACAAAAAACTGGGTTCTCTTCCAGAGAGTCATGAGATAGTCTAACTCTCTGGGACATTGTCTTCCCTGTTCTCTGAAACATCGATTCTGTCCATTAACTGGAATGCTATTATGCTGCTGATCTGAAAAATTCTATGGGGAAGAGAAGAAAAAGAAAATATAATGTTTGTGAGAAAGTTCCAGTTCAGATATATATGTTTTATTTTCTCCTGTGGACCTGGGGGTTTACTTTGTTTAATAAACTGGCTTGACTGGGGCTAATGGGAGGTCAAGTGAAACTCTGCCACTCTATATCACCCGATTTGCAGCCTCCTCTGACTTGGTGAAGCCCTCACTTAAAGGCACTGACTGCTACTCAGAGTGAATAAATATACAGTGGCATTTAAGAGTTTACAGTGACATTTAGGAGTTTTGCTGGAGAAAGGCACCTCTCAAACGAGCAAAGGTGATGGCCCAGCACCTGCTGAGGTGATCACAGCTTTTCCCCTACCCCAAGCACAGACACACAGGTGCACCTGGGGCTTTTCCTCCACTGAGTGCTGTAAGTTCAGAAGTGCAGTCTGTGGCCATGACCTCCTAAACTTGGTGATGCTGGATTATCCCAGTTGCTTAGCAGGCCTCTTCCCTTGCCAGTTTGCTACCAGCATAGGTTCACCACTGCAACTACTCCAAGTACTTGTCAGTGCAATGGAGTCCATGTGGCGATCACTGAGGAAATTCTGTATTTCACAAACTTTTATAAGCAGCTTAAAAATCTCAGAGTCTAATACTGTGTTCTGCTCTATTCTGTAGCAGGTCTACTACTCTAATTCATCTTTCTATTTTCCAGTAGAGATAAAACATGATTAAAATAGCTGCAGTTCCTCTTTCCACCTTCCTCTATGCTTACTGGTCTGTAATCTTCTGCTAATGCAGGCTTAACACCTGACATTTTCTCTTTTTTCTTCCTTTTTCTTTCCTGTCTCTCATATAGGTGAGCTTTTTGGGGTAAGGCAGCAAAATGTGAAAATGTGGAAAAAAAAGAGCTTTATTTTGTAAAATCTCCATTATTTTTGATCACAGTCCAACTGACATGGCACTGAACCTTCTTGTGTTATTTGACTTAAAGAAGTGTTCATTAGTTGAGAGCATGCTGTGAGTTTTAGCTGAGGCTCCCCACATGAAGGGGCCATGCTGATCGTTTGTAGGGATCAACTGCATCACCAGATGAGCAAACTCCAAAATAATCTTGGACTTTGTAATGGCAGAAGAGGAGATGACTGATGCAATTAGTCACATGAAGTGACTGGGGAGATGACAGGATTTCACCAGGTCTGTCAGGGTAAAAAGATTGAACTCCAGAAGGATCTCAGTTTTCCCACTTGCCATCTAAATATGAAAATGACCTTTTTTTTT
>VXBC01004526.1:514500-678474 GCA_013399945.1 Ploceus nigricollis
GGTTTGCTGTTGTTTAAACAGAACCTTCCTGTTTATTGTCCTTGAAAGTGAAAATTCATAGGCAAGGTGCATTCTGGGCATGAAAAGGCAGTTAATTTCT
The DNA here is from genome assembly GCA_013399945.1 of Ploceus nigricollis. NCBI lineage: Eukaryota > Metazoa > Chordata > Aves > Passeriformes > Ploceidae > Ploceus > Ploceus nigricollis. The sequence goes on from VXBC01004526.1 coordinate 514,601, forward strand.
TGTTGTATTTGCACCTTTTATGTGCTGAGACATATGGTTACTTGAAACTGTTCCCTTCAAAGGTGGAAGTGAAATAAGTAACCACTAGACTTCATGAGGCTTCATTTCAGAGATAAAATTGCTGACCTTTTACATAAATGAAGATCATACAGACAAGAGAGAGCATTGTGTAAGGATTGCTTATGGAAGCAGTTAATTGATTCGGAGTTTAGATTTCCTGCTTCTGTGTGGGGAGATGTGGATTTGTCAGCTGAACAGGCAGTTGAATTGTAATGATGGTTTTGAAATTTTTTGCTATGGCTACTTTGCTTGTTCTCATATATAACTGACTAAAGTCATGTTCTCCTAAGCACTAAAATAGTAAATGCTTTATCTGTTCTTACCTTTGCATCTCGGATTTCAGAACTAATTAATTCAGAATTAATTTCTTAGCAGGAGTAACAGAATAGCATAATCTAGTTGATATCTCCAACCTTGAAGTTTGGAGGGCAATCCTACAAGAACTTTCAACTAGTATAACAAAGCCCAAGTTGTTTTCTTAATCTCTTCTGAAGTTTACCGTTTTAGCAGTGTTCAAAGTTTTTAAGGGGAGACTCACCATTATTCTGTGACTCTGGCATCTTCATTGACATGGGGTATAATTGTGTCCCAGTAGGAAACTTACTGTAGTTGTGACTGGCAGTAGAGTCTAGTAAATGGCGGTGTAAGATACTATTGATTAAGACCTAATATTTTGAATGTGACATAATATTGATGTTAATATTGTGTCAGGTTTTCAAGGAATTTCAGTCAGACGACTTCAGTAACTGCCAAAAGTGAAGCTTGGGAACAGATGTTGTAATGGGAGTCTTAAAATTTGACAGCTCTTCAAATAACTCTAGTGTGTCTCTGCTTTAGAGCAGAGTGTTTTTGCAGGGCTGATGCCTCTAGCTTTGCTTTTCTCCCTGTCCCTAGTCCAGAATGGGCCTCAGTTTGACCCCATTACAGTCCTATGAAAACTCATGCTCTAATAAACATGTATCCAGGCAGGCAGCATGGAAGAAGAAATGGGTTTGGATGGAGAGGACAGCTGAGGTTAGGAGAGATGGCAATTAACTAGGAGGAGGAGCAACTTGCTTTGAGTTGAAAGCAGGGAAGAAAATTAATTAGAATCTGGGACTGAGTTAGGCCCAGGCTGATGATAAACTAGCAGAGAGGTTGGGTTGTGAGCTCTTTGGCTGTGTGGGAAGTATTGGTCAGTACTGAGGGAGTGTGTAGGAATGATGGTGCCTCTCACCCAGCATCTTGGAGACATCAAGGAAAATGAGGACTCGCTGGACAAAGAAAATACGTAAAAGATGGGCAAGGAAAGGCAGACAGGAGTAGAAAGGGTAGAAGCTAGGATTTTGTAAAGAAGGCAGAGAGGTCTGTTGGACAAGGAACTTGTGAAGGTAAAAGTAGAGTTAAAAAACCTGTGAGGAAGGGGCTACAGTGAAATAAACAGAGTTTTGTCCATTGCCATTAGTAGCCAATGTGTCTTCACCACTTCAGCTTAATATGTATCTCTGAGTGGTAAAAATTGGTGTTGTGAGCAAATGGTTCTGATTCTAGTCATGAGCTATGTAACTACAAGGATGAACTGTCTGGGCTCATCCCCTGGTTAAGTATTTATACTGTTTGCTGCGAAGCAGTGCCTAAAAGTCCAGAAGGTGCAGAAAGCAAGCAGCCATGAATACATATTTGTAGGCCATTCCTTCCAGTACCTTGCTTCATTCCCTCAAATGTCTAGTGGTGGTTCCGTCAACACAGTGTTCTTCAGTATGTCCTCATTGCTTTGGACTTCACCATGCTCTTGCTAGATTGCTCCAGAGAAGCAGTTAATTTCCTCATGGACAGCGGTGCTGCTTTCTGTAAAGTTATTTATTATCAGAATGGTCTAGTGAGATGAGGAAGTAGTTTGCTTCCTATTTTACACGAGGAGCAAAGGCGTGGAGAAGTTCAGTTCATTTTGCGTGGTTAGAAATGACGGTAACCTGACTTTTTTGACTGCTTTGCATATTGCAGCCACATCCCCACAGAACTTGCTACTTTCCTCTTACTATGATTCCCTTTTAATAATCAATTCTAACGTCACGCTTATTTCTTGTGTTTGCAGTGTCTTTGGGCATGTAGCTGCCCTAATTGAATCCCAGAGCCAGGCAGTGCTCAAGGTTGTGCTAGTTATTGTAGCAGCAGAACTTGTCCATTCAAAAAGGCAAAGTTGTTTCTAGTTTCTTCTTTTGTAACTCTGTTGCTTGCTCAGAGAAATGAGGAAGTGTTAATTCCGGCATTGTGTGACTCTGGAGAATTTGTACTCTGGTGTTAGTAGCTCCTTGAAGCATTTGGTATTGATGCATTCCTTCTCTGTGCTGTAGTCACACAGCTTTAGGGCCAAACTGGCACATGTTGTGAAAAGACACCTACTTGGTGTTTAAGTGTTATGGAGAAGTTGAAGTGCTGTTGCAGCCTTATTAACAGAATTGTGGGCAATGAATTCCTTTCTCTGCTTCATGGTAAGGGAAGGAAGGATGAGCTGTTTTTTCTTTTTCAGGTGGGAGTCTCTCAGTTGTCCACATTGCTCAGCTTATCTGTTTAATTTGACAGATAGTTCTGTCCTGCTGTCACCACTGCACCTGTAAGTTCTTTCTGTTTTAGAGACCCTTGTGGCTTCTTGAGTTTCTTTGTAGAAATGAAACTGTATCAACCAAGGTAAGAAGTATAAAGCTACTGTTTCTTCTCTGTAGGAGTGGTAAAAAAAGCTTTTGCTACCCTCTTGGGCTTTTTGATGGTTTGTTTGTGTGGGTTTTTTAAATTTTTTAAATTTATTTTAATTTTGATTCATGCTCATCACTCAGTTTTTCTTGCAAGCTTCTTTTTTAAAAATAAATACTATGAATTAAGTTCATTCTGGTTAGAAAACTATATAGTTAGAAAAAAAAAAAAGGAAAAAGTGTTTATTCCTAGATGAAGAAAAGACCAGTAGCCTCTGCTGGTAGAGCTGTGGTGTTTTGCCTTTTCTTATATTGGCTTATGTTCAGTTAATATTTGGCTGACCAGCTTTTCAGCTTGGAGGACCAGAAATACTTCTGCTGTAGAATAATTTTGGTGGAAACTTGCTTTCTCTTGAAAGTGTGGCATTCATTGGTAGCAAATCTCTCTTCAGTCTTAAGTTAGAGAAAGGAATGATCATGGGAGTGCTTTTGATCTCAAGAGTCAGTCTGTGTTTCTTAGAAGCACAGCTGGCTTCTGATGTGATACTGGGAATGTGACAAACATTGGTCTTCAAACCTGAGGTACTTTAATGTGGAAAAGGACACATAAACAAAGATTTTAAACAATTAGAGCCCCAGGTGCTGTTTCTGGCCTTATGTAGGCTTTTTGTGTGTTTAGTTATGTGATCTGTCAGCTCTGCCCACCTTTACCTCTGTGGGTGGATTTATTCAATTTAAGTCTCTTCAGTTCGAGTAAGAATTGTAGTGACACTTCATAAAAGAACGCAAACTGCAACATGCTGAAGCACAACTACGTGTGGGTGAGTCAGGAGAGAGCTGGAGTAGCAGCACTAAAAAGAAAAGAAGTACAGTCATGATAAAACTTTAAGAACGGGAAAAGAGCAACCAACCTAATGAAAAAAAGCAAGTCAAAAGCCATCTGTCTCCAGAGGATGAAATGCAATAAAGTGATATAGTTTGTATCTTGGTTACTCTCCGTGTGTATAGATTTTTTGTGTGTATAAATCTGTAACACCACACGTGCACCCATGTGCTTGGTGTGTCTGCGCACTGTGCAGCTAGTCAGCTGGATTGTGTCTCAAGACACTACTCAAGCAGGGGAGTTTAAAGCAAACTTGAGCTGATATAGAACCCACGTGTACTTTTAGGAAACTAATATTTTAATTGCTGGTCAAAATACTTTGGTGATTTTTAAGTCCCTATTTTGGTGTGCAGGTGATACAGCCTTTGCTTATGCTCATGTTCCATCTGTTGAGGGCAGGTCCTCCCTGCCAGGGGACAAGCATGCACACACTCCCTCATCAGGGCACTTTGTGTTGCTGACAGTTGTCAGGAAATAAAAAATGCTATGTACAATAAAGTTCAATTTCTCACAATGTGTTGGATTTACAACACTGCCAGAATGGTTCAGTACTGCATAATTTTGTGGTTTTGATGTATATGCCATAGCTTCAGTGCAGAAACTAAAAATCGCTCACTAAGTTCCAGTAATTTGTGTTTAGCTTCCACAGTTACATGGCTTTTACTTCCTCAGAGAATATGTCATCCTTGGTCTTAGTATTTTAGCATGTTAAAAAAAAAAATCGAAAGTCAAATGCTTTCTTTAAAATGAAAAGCACAATTGTTGTGCTTAGAAATGGTCTATTTCCTGGTTCTGAATCATTGTTTGAAAAAAAAAAAGCCCAACAAAAAAACCCCAACCAAATATATTTACTTGGTAAAATGTTGTTCTCTGCAAAAGGATTGGTGTTTTGTTTTTGCCATGTGTTGTAAATGAGCACAAATTTCATTTCACAGTTCAAGATACTTCTTCATAACTTAATCATGAGAAAGATAAACTATTTTATGTTGGTACTTCAGTATACCTCTTTTCAAGGACAGTGCTCTGTCTTATGCTACAACTTTTTGAAAGTCCCAGGACAGAAGAAAATTGAATACAGTGAGTGAAAGCCTTGTTAGATATGTCTGAGCAGTCATCATAGGGCTTTATAAATACCCTGATTCTTTGAAGTGCTTGCGTGTAGTTTTTTCCTTGATTTAAAGCTGGTTTATTTAAGGTATTTTTTTCCCCTTGCCTTAGGCAGTCCCAGAGTATGAATTTCCACACTTCATCTGCTGCCCTTCACTGAAGGAGGGCACCTCGTAAAAATATTTTCTCTCTTATCAGGCTGTTATTGTGTGTAACATCATCTCTGCCTCACTGCTGTCAGCTGTGCTCTGCTGCAGAAATTGCTGAGGCTGCTCTTACAGGACTGGCTTGTAGCGGAAATGTGGAGGCTGTGTCCTGCCTGCAGTGCTGTAATAGAAGTAACTGGAAGGTGGGGTTCATGCTCTTGTTTTACATCTGCTCAGATAGTTTCACTCTCACTGCTCTGTCCTTCCTTATCATCTTTTATTTAGCACTTATGTAAAAGGCTCTTCTTGCTTGTACTTCAGGAAATATCTGACATAGATAGCATTCTTTGCGTTTTCTTTTGCTCTTACCAGCCATACTTTTCTCTGCTTTATGCTTCCCCTGAATGCTCCTATACCAGAAAGTTTAGAGTAACTAAAAAGAGCTAGTAGTAGAGTCTAATTGAGTAGTACAGTAGGTCTGGTTGTTATCCTACTGCTTCTTTCATTTAGCATCATTAATATTTGTAATCATCTCTTCAAAGCTGAGGCTAGAAGTGCCTGAAAAGGAAGTTGTTTGAATTTTTCATAAAATCATAGAATGGTTTGGGTTGGAAAGACCACCTAGTGCCTAGCCCCCTGCTCCTGATGAAATTCAATTCTGAATTCAGGGCCAGTCAGGCCAGGAGTCCAGAGGGGTTTTCTTTGAACTGTGATTTGGAATTGGGGTTTATGGCTTGTTGAATAGGACATGGCTTCCTTTCTTTCTTCCTTTATGCTGGTTCTCAGGGTTTCTCTGTACTTGTAGTACTTGTAATTGGGGCAGACTGTAGTAGTCCGGTTTGCATTTCTGACAAATACTCCTTTTGGGTCTGGGTAAAGTTTATAGTGCAGAAGCAAACTTTACTTCTTTGTGAGGAGCCGTGAGACAGTACTCTTTCCAAAGCAGTGCTTCCAGGAAAAAAAAAAAAATTCTTACTTTTGCAGTGAAACTGATCTTCAAGGTCATTACTTCAAACTTTTCTGCTATCATTTGAGAAGAACTAAATTCAGCATCTACTGTTTGAGATTTTACAATGAAATACATTTATGCATTTCTTAGTTATATGGCAGTAATTCTAAAAATCTGCCTTGGCTTTTGTCATTTTTCTTGAACAAGTTTGAAAAAAGTAGGTTGTTTTTTTTTTTCTTAGACAGGTGGAGTCAATATCCTTCCTCCTCCAAATTTTCTAGGTTGCTTACAATAAGAAGCCTGTAGGTGAAGTTTGTCTCTGACACAGGAGCCCTGTCCTCAGCCTGGAAACTTAGTGATTAGTTCCTCCTTTGCCTGTAGTACCTGTGACAAGTAGATGACTCTCTGTACCTTATGAAGTAGGACTGATTTGATCTTTAAATAGAAATAGTATGGTCATGGTTTTTAAACATGCTGCATTGTTGTTTTAATAGTTAGCTACACTTCAAAGAAATTATTTTGGAAAACACTTGTGAAGGTTCAGCCCCAGAACTATCCCATCTTTATGAGACTTGCACCTCTTATTATTGACTCATATGTATTTTAGCTAACCTGTGTTTATAGAAAACTACAGCACGTATAAAGATTGAAACAGTAATATCTGTACCTTTGACTTACCTAGAACAGAAAGGATGGAAGTGTGTTATCTAGTCTATTTGCCTGGTAATAGGGGATCTGTTCTATCTGCTTATCATATTTATAAGAAAATTATTATATTTGCATTTGTCTCATGGACCAGCTTCTGACTCACTGGAAGGCTTGGATAGAAATGCATATTCTATTGCATAATACTTCTAAACATACTATTTATAATACATCAATATATATTTAAACACATGATATGAAATACTCTGGGATATGCAAATAATTTTTTCCGAATTCAGTGGATGGAGTATGCAATAGAAACATCTGTACCAGCTGATCTGAGATATTATTTAATTTTTTTCTTTTGTTGAGTGAGATGCTCTAATCCCAGTTGCTTAATTTTTCTGGTCATACAGGTGTGCAGGGTCGGTGATTTGAAAAGGTCCATCTATTTCAGTGTGATGAAAAGAACTGTAGTTGTCTATTGCATAAATAGAAGTAGTCATCTAAAGCTTGGACTTAGCTAAGTTCACAGTTCTGCTTGCCCCAGCCTGTGTACTGGTTGGGCCACACAAAACAGGCTTGTGAAACTGGTCCAGACTTCAAACAAACAGCTTGTGGGCTTGTAGTAGTTTTAACCAGTGAACTTACCCATGTTAGCCCAGTGGTGTTGCTGTTGGTAGAGCAGAGGAAGTAAGGCAAGAACTGTTTCATCTCTGGCAGTCATGGCTTAAAATATTTTATTTAAAGTGCTAGAGAGACAAAAGGAAGTAAATACAGATCTTAATTTTATACTTTTGAACTTTCTGTGTAAAAAGGCTTTGTCTTTATAGCTAGTTGAATTGTCTGCTTTCTCCCATGTGAGGGTGGTTGGGTTTGGTTGTTCTTTTTTTTTTTAATGCAGTAAATAGAGTAATTTGTATTCCAAATGAGGAATTTGTCTGCATTATTCACTCATAAATGTTAACGCCTTTCATTTATCTTCGAAATCCTTTGAGAAAGTTGTCTGGCTGTGAAGAGCATCAGAGTTTGCTTCTAACAGGAAAAAAGGTGTGCAGTTCTCTTGTCTGACACAGCAGAAGCATGAGCCAAAGAAGTGAACTGTGGCCTTTGGCAGTTCTGTATCTTCCCATGAATGCAAGGCTCTTCTGTTAAAGGTTTTTTTCCTTTCTTTTTTTTTTTTTCCTTTTACCATGTTTTTTAGCTTTCTAAAAGGAGACCTAAGGATGTGACTCAACCTTGCAGAAGGAAGGAAATATGAAATGTAGCTCCTCTCCTGTTCTGAACTTAGAGCAGACCTTTGCAGAGGGCTCTGTATTGTTGCTAAATCAGTGTAGAGCTGCTGTACTGTGCATTACAGGCAGGGAGAGCTCGGCAGTATTAGTGTTCTGGCTTTATAGAAAAGACACTGCAGGTAATGACATCTTGTGTGTCACTACAACAAAAGTAACCTACCCTCTCATTTAAATAATCTCAGTCCAAAGGAGTATCAAATCCCATTCTTCCTTCCCCATGTTTTTTGGTTGTGGGAACAAAATGCTCTGTATCCTTGCTGGTATAAGAGGAGAGTTTGAGGTGGTGGATTCAGATTTGCTGACACTGGTGTGCAAACAGGAGGAGTATGGATAGGAGGATGATAATACTACTGGTTCTCCATTTTTGTACATACTTTTGTAGATACTTTAATCATTTTGTCACTTAAGAGATCTGAATATGATCATCCCTGTCATCTGTTGTTCTGAAATAAATTTGTATTCAATACAAATTTAGAAACTGAAGTGGCAATCATAAACATTAAACTTCTTGGTTCATGGCAGTATTCTTTGTCTAAAAATAGTCTGCTAGATAAGGAACAGAAGATGTCTTTCTTTATTCCACTTTTTCTAATATAGTCCATATTTCCAGGAAAGATACCTTCTTCATGGCGTTACTGTAACTGGTTTTGTTTTCCCCTGACTGGGGAATGGACAATGTACTGAAGTAAAGTTTTATAATAAGTTAAAAACCAAGAAAAAACCCCCCAAAAACTTCAAAAAGTCAGCACAAATCACAGCTGGTGGTACCTCTGAGCCAGGGGAGAGACTTGCACAACCATACAAGCAGTTTCTCATGGCAGCTGAGGTGACTGATGATTCCCAGTACTTTGGTAGTAGGAACAAAATTTTGGGAGATGACTGAGATCTGGTTGATGGCTGATCCAGGATTTCTGCAGTACGTACTTGCTCTTGATCTGTTGTGCTCCAACCGGAGCTACAGGGTAAGTGAAAAAGGGGAGGCCTTCAGGAGAGTAGAAGTGGAAGGAGAATGGATGGCAGAAGATGGACTTTGGTAAAGCTGAGCGCACTTGTGGGCTCAGTGTTGGATTAATGATCTGTTCAGGTGCCATTTAAAAAAGTACAGTCATCCAGGGCTTTAGGAATAGATTAAAGAAATTCCTTGAAGCTTCTGTAGATCAGCCTTGTTCTAATAAAGGTTGAAGAGTCCAAATGAACCAAACAAAACCTCACCACTGCCTTTTTCTGCTTGTTTGCAGAGATTGAGTCTTCTTGAATTTCAGTAAATGGTTGACCTAGTTTCTTGGCTAGCAAACTAACATATATGTCTGCTTTTTGTAAAAGCTGGTTATAGACCAAGCTAATATGTAAGGTGATTAGAAATCTTGGAATGTAAATGTAGTTTGCTAAACTGAATACCTTAGACCTTGATTTTAAGGAAATGGAAAGGCATTGTGGTAAAGGTATATTAAATAAATGATAGAGCACTGGCTGACAGAATCAGGAGCTTTTCTTCACAACACTAGAAGTTGGCACCCAGTTATCAGGCAATATCTGTAAAATAAATCAGGCTTTTTTTTCCCCCTCCCCTCATACAATACCTAACTGGGCTGTGGCACTTGCTGTCACTATTGGTTAGAGAGGCTGAAGATGTTCATATCAAATGTGCAGGGGTAACTTGTAGTTCAGGCAGTCTCTGCATTACCTCTGAAGTGGTCCCAAGGATATTTCCCTAAATACCTACTGTTGGACTAGGTGGGCACCTCTGTGAATCATTTTGACTGTTTATACATTGCAAAAAATGCCCATTTGTATTTATTACATGTGGGTGTAATGGGTAATAGTCTGTACTCAGTGTCAAAGTCCTTTAACATTTAAAGAGAAAATTCAGGGCTTTTCCTTGTCTTAGGATTTTAGCAAGTATGGAGACAAAGAAAGGATATTCCATGAAAAAAAATCTCATTACAATGAGGATGTTCAGATTTAAGTAATGCTTGAGTTTATAACTTTTGTAAAAATAGAAAGATGTCTGTACTTATTCTTGTATCCGTGCTGAAAATCATTTTAAAATCATATTTAAAGCTAGTGGTAGCGCTGTTGTGATACTGATTGTGATATTTTTTTGACACTGAAGAATAGAGAGTGAGGGAAGCCAATCACCTTTTGTTATTAAAGGCCACTAGGTACAAAATCCTGTACCTTGAGAGCTGTTTCTGAAGTAGCCCTAAGTGAGGATCTCATATCATTTCTGTGGTGTAGTCTTCATTATAAAAGATGCTGAATGATTATTCATGTATCACTTTTCAGGGTGGAAGGTGATTTTCTAAAGCTGCTGATGTGGGACTCTAATCAAACCCCTCATCATCTACATACTGGCATCAGTCAACTTGTTGGCATTTCTGCTCTACAAATCCAAATTTTGTGACTGGGTTAAGCTTCAATTAGAGTATTTTCTTTTTTTTTTTGCTACTATGTACAGCAGGAGGAGCAACTTAACCTGCTGAATGGAAAAGAAACAAGTTCTCCCTCTTTTGTTTGTGTGACGCTAACAGTGTAAAAGTGGGGGGAGAGAAGGACAGGAAGAAAATGCTTGTTGATTAGCAGCTACTGTAATTTTCAAACAGAGCTGCACTTACCCTGTTAGTATTGTTTAGTATGGAATTGTAAAATTCAGTATAAAGGCAGTGCTGTATTTATTCTGTGGTTACATTTTCATGCCAGTAGTGTTTTCTTTATTTTGTAAGAATACTATAAAAACTGAATTGTTGATACTGATCTGCACGAAATGGAACTTGATGGGTATTTGCCTAATGGAAGTGGGATTTTTCTGCTACCAGATGCAGTTCAGGTTTTTTAGTTGTAGTGATTCCTGTTTGTATTTAAAATATTGTATAAACTGGCTTTTTGTAGCTATTTTGGTCGCTTTGCTTTTTTTCTGACATTGATAGCCTATGTGTAGTTCAGCATGCTAATTTAAAAAATGAAGAGTAAAGGTGCAGCAAAAACTTAAATAAAATAACACAACCAACTTCCCACTACACCACGGCTTCCTACCCACCCCCAGCCCCCCAAGCTCCACCTTAGCTGCTGTGGGTTTGATTCCCCCACCCTAGTGCTGATTGAGGGAGCCCTGCACTTCCTGTGTGGTTCTGGAAAGGTGTTTTATGCTTTCCCTGCCCCACTTCTCCAGCTGCCAGGCTGGGTCAATGACAAGGCTGTCTCTACATCCCATCACATCTCCTGGGGTCCTGTCCTCATGGTATTGAATTGCTTGAGGCTCAGGTCAGTGTGGGAGGTGTCAGGGATGCTGTAGTCAGCAGTGAGTGGCTCTGGGCAGTGAGAGCAAGCCAGTGCTGCAGTGGGAGATGCCTCTGCCAGAGCCAGTCCCATGGGGACACTCCTTGGACCATCCTGGCTGACGAAGAAGCAATCCAGTACATCTCATTGGGCAGTGGAAGGTCTCCTGCTGGGTTCCCAATAGCTTGGATGTGGAGGGCAGCACAGTGTCTGAGTATGTTGCTGTCCAGAGCAGCATGAGGTTCAACAATGACAAGTGCAAGGTCTGGAACCTGGGTCCAGGCAAGCCCTGGTATCAATGCAGGTTGGGGGATGGAGGGGTTCAGAGCAGCCCTGAGGAGAAAGACTTGGGGGTGTTGGTGGATGAGAAGCTCGACCTGAGCCATCAATGTGCACCTGCATCCCAGAGCAAATGTCCTGGGCTGCATCCCCAACAGCAGGGCCAGCAGCTCAAGGGAAGTGGTTCTGCCCCTCTGCTCTGCTCTCATGAGACCTCATGTGAAATACTGTGTCCAGCTCAGGAGTCCTCAGCATGGCAAAGACATGGACCTGTTGGAGCGAGTCCAGAAGAGGCCCACAAAAACAATCAGAGGGATGAAACACTTTAAAGTGTTTCTCCACCTTTTTCTTTAAAGGCAGGTGGAGAGAGCTGGGGTCGTTCAGCCTGGAGAGGAGAAGGCCCTGGGGAGACCTTAGAGCACCTTCCAGCACCCAAAGAGAACTTGTGAGACAGATGGGGCCAGACTTTCAACATGGGCCTGTTGCACTAGCACAAGAGGCAATGGTTTTAAACTAGAAGATCCCAGATTTGGACTAAGGGAGAAATGTTTTGCAATGAGAATAATGAAACACCAGCACAGGTTGCCCAGGGAGGCAATAAATGCCCCATCCCTGGTAGCATTCAGGGCCAAGCTGATTGAGTTGAAGATGTCCCTGCCCATGGCAGGGTGTTAGACTAGATGACCTTTAAAAGTCTGTTCTAACCCAAGCCATTCTGATTCTGTGCTTCTTGGCAGGAAGTGATGCATTGGGAACATCTGTTTTGAGATGTTTCTCTGATCTGGTGATGTGTGTTGATTTTGCATTATGCATTCATGGTCTGAGGTCTGTTCTGTTCTGGTTCTGTCGAGTAGGTCAGAATCAGAAAAACAACTTAAAGCAAGTTAATTTTTGGACTTGTGAATGTTTTGATCTGTTGTGTAGCTTTTGCCCTCCTTTGCTATTAGGACAGAAGCAGTAGTTGCATAAACACATAGTTTAATCTTCTCAACTGGGAGAATTGAAATGAACTTTTCTCCAGCTAAAAATGATGAACAGTTTGGCCTAATCTGAAGTCCATCAGAGGCAGTCAATAACGTGTTGTCAAGGAAAGCTAGAGTTTAATTCATACTCATTATACTTTATATATTCTCTGTGCTGCCAGGGAAAATTAGCTTGGGAAGCTGTAGGCATATGTAATGCTGGCAGTTATGGAATATCCTAAAGATCCAAGATTTTGTTGATTTGCATTTCATGTTAAACATAAGTCCTATCAAGAAGTTAAGCAGGACACCCTTCCAGGATCAGATTTCTTTCAAACCAATGCTGTACTTCTGATCCTTTCAGAAATCTGTTCCAAATATGACATGTCTCTGTGCTGTAGCCATTATTTAAGACCTTGGTTCACTATCCTGTTGTCTCAAAGCAAATTTGTGTTAAGTACTGGTCTCCCAGATAGCGCTGACAGACTGTTCTGTTTAAATAAAATTGGGAATCACAGTCTTTGTAGTTGTGTCATATTCACAAAGAAACATAAACTCTAAACTGTATCTTAGTATAAAACTGATATAAATTTTGCATGTAACTGAAACAGTAATTTGGCAGTACTTGTATGTGACTTTTTTTCAACTTACAAGGATTTTGATTGCCAAGTAGCAGCTTTTTGTGCACGTGTGTAAAGATGAGCAGGAAATGATGACTGTCCCAACTGCATGGCAGCACATTTTGCTGGCTACTGTGTAAGTAATTGGCACAGTCCTGTAAAAGGTGTCTGGGGAAATGAAAAAATTTACAAATATCAGCAAATTTTTTTGCTGTTATCTGTGTTGTACAAGGAAAAAATACGTTTTTCTTTTTATCTCAGTATTCATTAAGCACCACTTGGTTAGACCTAACTTTAGACATCCATGTATAAAACTATCTCATGAGAATGGACTGTATTTTTCTTCCCATGATACAGCTTGAAGTGACATTAAGTAGGAGGTCAGCTTTATGAAAGATAGGTTAGAAAATAGATGGGTTAGATAGGTATGAAGGTTAGAAAAAAGAGAAGAGAAACCAAACTAAAACTCAACTGATAATAAATCTCTGGTGTGTAAACTCAGAAGATAAGACAGTCTCACTGTGTAAGTTTTCATGGTGTCAGAGCTGAGTTTTATGGGGAATTTCTGAGTACCTGACAGTCTCTGTGGTGTTGCAGTCTTTAAAGAGTAAAGCCAATGGGAAAGAAACCGTGATTTATTCTTAAGAGATGGTAGGAATTGTGTTGAATAAACATGAAAAGTAAAACTGAAATCTGTTTGAGTATGTAGCTAACATGTTGACTGACTGTCATGCTTTTTGTGTCAAGGGCTGTGTGTGCTTGGGATTGGAGTTAGCCTGAAGCATTGGTGTGAACGGCAATGCCTTTGGAATTCAAGGTGGTTGATGAAAGTTGCAGTTTTAACTCTAATCTGTAAACAAGAAAGTTGAGATTGTTTTTAGTGGTTAGATGGTGGAAAGGTGTAAGTGTATACAGATATTAAATCCTGCAAGTACTTGACAGGCAGAACTCCTCTGTTGTAACACAGACATTGATGAATTTTGACTTTGGTGAAAAGACAGGCTGCTACATAACCCATAACTACAGATGCTTTCTTGGAACCAGCATGGCTTTACAGCATGGCTTTAACTGTGTTCCTGGCATGACAGCCTTCCCCTCTCCTGATTTTTATAATTTTTTTTAATTTCCTGCTTTCTCAGAGCTAACCTTCTGTGCAGTACAGCAGTAAAAGATATGTCCTCCTGTCTCCCCTGGGAGATAATGGGGACTGGTGATAAAGTGGTTAATATTGCCTCCTACCACTACCTCTGTCCAGTTGCTCCTTCTAAGCTTAAATAAATTTGTAGTAGTTCTGTTCGGAGTTTATAGTTTATTATGTTCATTTTCAATTTCAGTGGTTTTAAGTCTCAAAACCTTCTATCTCAAGGCTTTTCCTCTGACAGTATCAGGCTTGTAAAGAAGTAGCAATAATTCTTACTAATCCAATCTCAATAAATTGTTGTCAGTGACAAGTTACTTGTGGGGACCTGAATGGGTTATGTCTGTAAGTGTCCTAAGAAATTCCAGCATCCTTCCTGCTTTTAGATGTTTTTCAAAGAAAGAAAAAGCTGGTATTTCAGGCCAGTTAACCTTATTTTTGTTGGGAGGAGAAGTTGGGCATTTTCAGGTCTGATGGCAGAACAGATCTTTAAAGTAGGAGCCGCTTACTGTCTTGCAGATACCTTTTATGGGATATCCTTCCATCAAACTTGTGAAGGCAAATGCTTTAAATAAAAATTTGGAGATAAGTTTAATCCTGTGATCTTTGTCACAAGTAATCTTCACTGTCAGAGTGATTCAGGGGTAACATGAGATTGATTGCCCTGATGCCTGCCTTTGAATTCTGTACAGTTGTGCCAGTTTAATATTAGTTTTGTATGTACTTTAGAATATAATGGAAGAGTCTCTTCATCTACAAGGAGGTATTAAATTCACCCTTTTTCTTTCCCTGTTCATATATGTACCACAAAATTGCCTTAACAGTTTGTAAGCTATCTCCTCACTGAAGGCATCCAGGAATGGCATTCCTTGATTTTTATCTCTTTTCTGCCATGGAAAAGAACAAACTGCCAAGACTTCTGTGCCAATTAAGAATACTCTTCTGCATTTCTTTGTAATTATAGCTACCTAGAGACAGTGTAAATTAAAGAATCTTTAACAGTACAAGTACATTAATCTAGACTGACTGAACAGATACTGGGACTTGCTTAACTTCCCCTTTTAGACAAGTAACAGAGGTCGGCTGAAAGCCTGCCTGGTCTTAACTGTGATACAGTACAGCAGGAAAAATTAATATTTGGAGTAGTTCTGAGTTAAGAGATTTATAAGAACAAGGCTGGTAGCTGCAGATGCTTCTTCATTTTCCCCTCAGGTAAGTGCAGAGTTTATTCATATTTGAATAATTTGCCCAGGGACTTACTTCCATATACAGAGATTTCTCCCAGACTTGTACTATTTGGACTGGTCTCTTCTCCTCAAATAGTTGTAGGACATTTTTTTTTTCTTTCTTAACTAAGCTGTGGATCTGGAGTTGCTTGCTCTTTAATAGTGTCTATTTTAGCTTCTGAGTATCAATTCTATAAAGAGGGAAAAGTAGAGTTGGTTAGACTTTTTGAAAGCGGAAGCAAAGTCTTAAGGGTCAGTCATTTCAGAAGTGCTCATTTTCTATTAAATATCCAGGTAGGCATTTTTAAAGAGTAAACAGGCCAAAAGTAAGTTTTTTATTCTTCAGCATGTTGGGAATGGTGTTTATGGTGTTGACTTTAAACTGTGTTGCAACACTTGAGTGCTTTACTGATTTGAATATGCCTGATAACAATGCTGGCACACCAGAGAAGCCTGGTGTGGGTGAGGGAGCAGGCAGCTTGATGGCAGATCCAAAGTCATGAACAGTCGCATAGGTAATAGAATGTATTAAAGCATTATTAATACTTAAGTTTTCAAAAGATTTCATAGTTAAGGAAACTTTTGTGGAGCTCTGATTTCTGATGAAAGGTAACAATAGATTTGGGTTAAAACACTAAATTGTTCTGTTGCTCTCTGTAGAGCATGTTTCTCTGTGTTCATTTAGGAAGGGTGCTGCTGTGGCTGAGTGTAATTTAGAGCAGTTTTTATGTAAATGATGTTTAGGGTTCTTTGCTTCACGTATTTTCCCATTGTAAATATCTAAAGTAGTGTAAGATGTGAAATGTATATCCTGTATTTAAGCATTTTACTTACTTACTAGGACATGCAGTGGAAAACTTTGACAGTCCTAAAATTGATGGTGTGAAATATTAATTCAATTTAAGCCAGAAATTCTAGAGCTGTCCTTCTTTTGTGGGACCGAGACAGCAGCTTTGTGGGAACCCAGAGTGCAGTGACTATGGTGAAAAGTTCCCATCAACAGCAGCATTCTGAATGGATCAGGTGTAGCCATCTGTGGGCTGGTTTCTGGCTGTGTCTCTTTTTCTGCCCCTCTCCCCCACCCCTTTTTTATCCCTACCTGGTCTTAAGTACACTTCTTTTCACCTTGTGTATCTTTTGAACTTCCATATCACTCTGTGTGTGATGGAATTCTGCTTGAGTTTGTGTGCTGAGGAATGATCCTGTCTGCCATTCCCCTGCTCTTGCAGTCACACGTCTCAGAGGAAGTAAATTCAGCGTTCTGCCTTTGGGCTGGCAGCGTTAGGGCTTAGTATGACAAAAAGTAGGAAGAGCTGCAGTTGGAAAGAGGTTGAGAATCACTGCCTTTAAGCAGTAGCTTTTATTGTCTAGTAGAAAAGTTATAGCTCTGTTTTCTGAAATAAATCTGCTTCAGTGGCTTGGCACTACCCCAGTGTACCTTTTTGGAACAGTGATCCTTGACATAAGTGAGTGTTGAAGCAGCTCTTTCCCATTCCAGGCAGAGTGCTCGGTGGAAGAAACTAAAAGTCTGTAAAATACTGTTTGATAATTCCTTATGATAATCAAAGCTTTGGTAGTGTGTACAAGAGTTTAAGGTAAGGAAGACATTTCCACAGAGTCTTGAATTTCCTACCAAGTGTTGCTCTTGTGGTGCCATGTGTGTGCACAAAGGCAGCACATGGGACTCCAGAAACTGCCTCAAATATGAGGTTTCTCAGTGAATTAGTTCTTGTTATTGTTGTATTCCGGTACTAACAGGATGTGATACCTTTTAGGGCAAGGTCTGTGTGCCTGAAGTTACTGGTTTTGTATCTTCTCTTGTGATACATTGTATTTGCTGGTTTCAAGGTAGGCAGAGGACGTGTAGCTGCTCCTGCCCTCTGCTATCTGTTATGAACGTGACACGGAACCAGAGTTAGAGATGCCACCTTTCTGAACTATCATTGTTTCCTTGCCTGGCTCTTGAGAACATTTTTCATGGTCTCATGAACTGCTTAATGACGCCTCTGTTTTGTCATAAGCATGGTGTTGATGATCATGGAGGATAGTCTGGCTGACTAGCAAAACAAAAAGCTGGTTTTACTTTTCCAGGTGTGGTTTATTCTTTGCTTGTTCTGTAGACTTGTTATAGATTCTTGTTGTATGAGAGAGGATAGAATTTGTGGATCTTGTTAATGGTCTGAGCACAAATTTCTTTTGCTCGAAGGCTTCTTCCATGGGAGCAGCTTATTCTGTAAATTAAATACACATACTAAAATACAAATTGTACATTTACGCTAATTTGTCATCTTAGGAAATTGTCCCAGTGTAGGTTCAGTGTTGTTTTTTAAGAAGTGTGTTCTAACTACAGGACATCTTATGAAATTCCTCTCTGATAATCCAGCAGTAGCCAGTTGGTTGATCTGGATGAAACTTTTTTCCCCTCAAGTACATTGTTTGACATGTGCATCTTTTCCTTTTTTTAAAAAATTATTTTTATTATCTTTGTGAAAGGATATCTTGATCAGCAGTTTGGAACACTTGAATGATTTTACAATTAAAAATAGTCTTAATAAAAGATTTTTTTGAACTACAGCATGCATATTTGAAGTGAAATTACTGTTTATGTCCAGGATTAGACTGGCCTGTCTCAAATGATTAGTTGACTTCTTACTGTCTGTAGGGCCTTAACTTAAAGGCTTAAGAAGCTCAAGTTTTCAGCAGTGAAACAGTAACTTCCATTATTTTTCAGGCTGATGGATGAGAGTTTAACGTGAATATCTTTGCTGGATAGGAATGCAGGATCTGATTTTTGGAGTCTGTACTGCTTCAGCAGCTTCTGTCTGTAACGTGATGTAGTACAGAGATTTTGGAGGTATTCTGCATGTGTGCTTCACGTAGAGTATCCTCACTGATGGCCTGGAGAGTCACTGAACAGCCTCTTCTAAGCTTTTGCCTTTATCCGTTGCTGCCCATACCAGCTCTTGCTGCAGCAGAATTCAAAGACAGCACACCTGGCTAAAGTCCTTTTCTTCTTAGTGTTGAATGTTTGGCCTTATCATGAAGGAAGATAAGATAAGGAACTGAGGTATGGCAGTGTTAATTACCTAGAAGCAAATAGGAAGTCGTAGTAAATAACAGGGATCAAATGCATGTTTCTCTAGTTACTGCAGCAACTGCACTGAGTTTCTGTAGCTGAATGACTCCTCATAAAACATGTTTATAAGATAGAAGCAAAGTTAGTAATAGGATATGGGACTCCTTTAGTTTCTCTGCAGTGATACATTAACTGAAAGTACATCCAAGTGAAACCTTTTCATACTTTCAGATCTGGAAGATCTTAGTCATTGTTGGTGGCTTTGTTTTTAATACTATTTTTGCTGATACTTGTATTTTTAAGAAAATAACAATTTGCACAAAAATGAGATGGAGGCCCAGAAGACTAACATCCATTTCTAGATTTGAATGATACGACAATGAATAAGTTAATATTTGTCTTGTTACTGAATTATTGAAAGCCAGATTATTTTTTATTTAAGTACAAGAAAGCTACTGGAAGCCTCTTGTTCATCCAAAGGGGTTTTGCACTGCTCTTTGTGAAGTCAGCTCTCCTTTTGTTAGTGAGCTTTCTTTGGTGCTTATGACAATACCATTAGGCAAAAGAAATTTTCTAGTTCAGCCACAGTGACAAGCATATCTTTATTAACAAGATTTATCGTTATGTAAGTCTTCTTATTTCCTCTGTCTTGTTTTTGTCACATTCCAGCATTCAGAGATTGCTGGAAAATGTCTGTTGTTGGAAAGGCCCTGCTATAAGAGATTTCTGCTATAAGAACACCCATAAATCATGCAGTTCTTTGGCAGTGTCTTTGCCACATAAGATGTCCCTGATAAATTGTGTGAGTTCATGAATGGCAATACAAATAATTCCATAGTAGGTAATGTTTGTTTTAGCCCATGCTGGGCATGGTGACCCTCAAACTAAACATTATGAAAGTTAACTAGCTTTACTTACTCTGAGACTCCTTCTGAGAGAGATATGGGAGCTTTCTGTAGTTGCACTGAGCAAGGCCAACAAGGCTCAGTCAGTCCTGTTAGAGCAGACGATTTAACTTTTCTGAGTGCTCCTCATTGTGTATATGTGCAGCCTTCTTCTGTCAGCAACCAGACACATATATGGTGCGCAATTAATTTTTGCATCTGTACTAAATCCAACACACCCTGTAGGCACTGAATCATAGTCCTTGGACAGATGAGTACTGCAGCACCACGTGATGGATCCAGCTCCTTGCTGGAAGTTACACATTGACGGTGCATGTGCACGCGCTTCCCTTTGTACCTCTCTCCAAGCTGGAGCTTGTGCTGGGCTTCCAGCACACAATTCCTGGCACACTTTTCCCAAAACCGCCTTTCTGAGGAGCTCGGGAGCCTCTGCCTTTCGTTTGGTTGAACATTAACCTCATGTGTGGCACTACCTGTGCTCTCGTTGCACAGTGTTGTAAGGAGACCTGTGGGTTTCTCATGGAGGAGCAGCCTAAAACACACTCTGCCTGTAAAGCAACTCTCTCATCACATGGTTTGATGGAGTCCCTGATCCAAATTTGGAGATTGTAGAAGCCAGGCCCCGTAATTTCATGTCTGGTTACACATAATAGTACAATTTATCCCTGGTTTTCAATGATACTCTTGAAGTTGATGGTCCTAGGACTTTTTTCAGGATGCTTGAAGTGCTTGTACTGGTGATACTCCTGTTGAATGTACTGGCATCTGCCTGAAATTAGTGGTACTAGGATGAAGGGAAGCTGCTACCTGTGCATGTTTGTTGTTAGAGTTTTACTTAAATACAGCAACTTTGTGTCTACTAGAATTATGCTGGCCATGATTCCACAGTTTCGTGTAATACAGTTTCTTTTCTTCATGTGTGTATTTAACTTGGGTTTTGTGGCTGTATTTCTTCATGGAAAGTGGTTCTTCAGAATCTGTTTGTCTTAAGTAAGTCTTTCTAGCCTTAGAATAGCAAAAAAGCTTTGTCATGTGACACATCTCTAAATAAAAAATTTGGGGTTTTTTGGTGGGTTTTTTTGGGTGTTTTTTTATTATTATTTGACTTCTGTTCCAGGGTAAAGTTTGATTTCAAAGCATGAACTAACTGCCTTGCTGCAATCTCTAAAGCATATGTGTGAATATTTGAACATTGGAATCTGTAATTTTGCTTAAGCAGAAAAATGTAGGACTTTTTCTTAAATGCTTCCTTTGTTACTCCAAATGCAGGGTAATATAGACAAAAAATTGTTGTGCTCCTGTTTTGACTGAGGTTGTAACTTGCACATTAAATGTAGGAAAAATGCCTCTGGAGATGATGGCATCTACAAGTATCCTTTGAACAAAGATCTTGTAGTATCTCAGTACATATTTAAATGAGAGGATGTGGGAGTGTAAGAATGGCTTGAAAATTCATCAAATTTCCTGTGCAGAAATAGGAGTCCAGTTGCCTTTAATGTCTTGGTAGTGGGAAGCGGATGTAAAAGCTGAAGTCGGCAGACAACCTTCTCAGGGTGAGACTTTCTACTCAAGGTCTCAAACATAAGCTTCACAGGTTTTTTTTGGTTTTTCTTTTTTGGTTTTTTTTTTTTTTTTTAATAAATATTGGATCCTAAAAAGATCGTTCAGACTGCTTAAGCTAAGAGCTTAAACTATTTACTCATCAGATAAAGTTAGGTACTGTAAACATCACTAAGAACTGGAACTAATGCCTGCCTCTCTGTGGACTAGATAACAAGCTTGTCTAAATCCAGCTGATTATAAAATAGGGGGGGGAAAAAGGATATATTGACCAACTACCCAGAGCAAGGACTTCATAGGGTCTTTCCTAGCGTCTTCCCTCTTCAGAATTTTTGAATTACAGACTTGTTGGCATAATGATGGGTAGAAGGGACACCTTACTCTACACTCTATTTAAGGAGTCTTGAATTGATTGTCTACCTGAGAGGCAGGCTCCTGCCTCCCTCCCAGCTGAAGCTGGGACACTTTCTAAGTAAGAATATGAAAGACACTGAAGCTGGGACATGTTATGGATAGGGGCTTCAGGTGTGTATCCAGGAAAGACTAAGCACAACAGAGCCTGGTGAGAAGGATTTTCATAGAGTGGGAAAGTCTTTTGTGTTTAGTCTTTGCTTAGGACAGATCTCTGTCCAAGGAAGATCTTAATTAAACTGATCTTGCAGTTTGGATATGCAGCTTCTATCCTATAGTACAAGTCTTAACTTATTGGAGAGTTTGTGTAGCTTGCTCATAACTGTAACAGTTAAAACTCTTAGAAAGCAGAACTGATCCACTGGCTCTGCTCGCATGAGGATCTTCTTTCATTGTGCCTCTGTAGGTAGTAGAAGAAACAAGATTGATCTGACAATCAGTCCATGTGTTAATTCCTGGTTTCTGTAATGCCATTCAGTGCCTCGGTTGGGTGTTGTGTATCCAAGGAGAAAACTGAGATCTGAGGTCAAAAAATTCATGGCATCTGTACTTGAGAGTGAAGAAATATTCCAGGTTGTGCTTTGTGCCTGTTTCTCTGTATGGCAAAAATGTTTTAAGACAAAAGAACTGCTCCTGACATTCATTAGAATTATCAGACTTCCTGCAAGGACTCTGCACTTCTGACCAAGTTTCTATAAGTTACATGATATGAAATTAATTGTCCTTCTTCTTTTGTATTTATCAAGAACATCTTCTCATTAGAAATAGGAAAAGATTAGTCCTGTCTCAGTCTGTCTGTACGTACTTGCCCTTTTCACCCTGCTATGGAAACCTGCTCCATTACTAATCTGGAGAACATGTCATCTTGTGTCCTGCCTCTTCACCTCTGAGTTGAGTCACTCTAAGGACTTGAGTCAATCTCAGAAGAGTGGTTCTGTTTCAGAAGGGAACTGGAGAAAATACTCAACGTGTTATTTCAAGTCTGGCATCAAATATATTCTTCTCCACTCACAGTTAAACTTTAATCCTGTCTAATATAAGAGTATTCAAATGATTGGCATATTTACTGCTTCCACATTTGTCTTTGAAACAGAGGCATATGCTTATTGTATGGCTAAATGGAATAAGTATTTAGCAGTTTCAGTTTAGTGGTTTTTTTTACACAAGAGCTACTTTCTTCTTATTGCTGCATTTGTTGTAAATGCAGACATAGGTTCCTGAGCTCCAAGAAGGTGAGTGAATTAGGGCTTGAAGGTCAATAATAGTCCGGTGGGAGTCAGAACTTCTGCAGTGTGAGCAAAGTCTACTGGAATTGGAGCATACACTATTTCCAATTGTAAATAATAAACCAAAAAGTGATAAGGATAGTCATCTACTAAAATTCAGTCCTTCTGTAGTACTTAGTTATTTTGAAAACCTGTATTTTTAAGGGAAGTTGCTAAACTGTGCCACAGTACTGAGCTTGAAATACCAAGTCCAGTGTTTGAAAGCTGCAATACGGCACTGACAGGAGAAAGTGTTCACAACTGGAAATCCTTTATATGACTTTGGAGTAATTATTGGAGGAAAAGCTGGTCAGTGTTCTATTTGGTAAATTATACTTCAGAGAATACATTGTGCTGGGCTGATAATACTTTAAACCTCTGCCAAATGTTTGCTATGGGACAAGGGAAAGTTATGTGTGTCTTCCATCTCTGTCTTTGCAACTCTTAGTTAACTGGATGATCCTAATTTACTCACAAAATTAGCTTCTAGTACATGAATAAATACTAGAGGTACATTTTTAACCATAGTGGTTTTGCAGCTCAAACCTGTAAGGACTAGCATGCTTAAGTCCTGTAACTCATGCTGTTCTGATGAATGAAAAAAAAGGAATGCTTTTGGTGTTGAAAATGGTCAGGGTGTCACTAGAGTGCTCTGCTGTTACATGGAAGCAGAGCTGCAGGCTTCTGGAGGCAAATAGTTTTAACCTTGGAATGTGTCTTTGCATCAGTGTTATTAACTGCATGATGTACAGTTGAAGCTCAAACTATTGAGTTTTGGTGTAATTATTTGATCTTAAACACTTGGTTTCATTTCTGTCCTGGAAATAAAGGAATGACAGCTTACTTTTTCAGCTGTGCAGAAGTGAATAACTGGGGATTTTTGAATAGTTCTCAGACTACCAATTCCTCAAATCACAGGAGAATTTCCTCTTTGAACTGAAAATTAAAGTTTTGGCAAAATATGTTCATAAGGGGAAAAAGTAGTCTGTATCATTTTAGCGGGATATAAAATTCTCAAGTTTTCTTGCTGTGGACCTATTAGTGAATTCTAGTATTTTTATGTTTTCCTGTTTTTGTAGGACACTAGTTGTGTTGCTTTCTGCCTCTTTTTTGCCTAGCTATTTACTATGAAGAGTAGCCTGCCAGAAGCTCTGCAGGGGTTATTTTGACTGCTCAATGTGTGTGCTGTCTTAGTCTGACACCAGAATTGTTTGTAAGCTACCATAAGCCTTCTGACACTTAATTATCTTTACGGATCTTTATGGCTTATTTTTTCTTCAGCTCATTTTGTATACTCTGCATTTCAGATATGTCTTAGGATGGGCTGTTTTGTCTAGCAGTCTGTTGTGATCTGTGTTAGGGAGGATGCATCACCTTAAACCCACATTACTGTCTCTCCTGTGCTTTCTGTGTTTTGGACTAAGCAAAATCAAGCACAGGCAAAGATGATGTGCACAATGTGATTTTAAAATGTGGTTCATATCTGTACAACAGTGTTAGGTATACAGGCTAGGTGGAGTTACTCCTAAATGGAATTCAGACAAAGCTTTTGAGTTGAAATAGCCTGCATGTTAAGTTGTGAAATCTGCATTTGTCTGGGCTTTTGAAGATGCTGTGTAGGTTACCAAATGAAGAGGAAATGAAATGGCATCTCATGCCACCCCAGATGGTCACTTCAGTAGTGTCCTTGGGATGCAATTGTCTGACTGGAGCAAGGCAGAGAACTGGAGTGTGGGCTACTGGGTCAGCAGTTGAAGGTTTAGGCAGAATTCAAGGACAGACTGACCTCTGCATCTCAGCCCTGAGTCATTCCTGTTACCTGCTTGTGAAGACATGTAGCCAGTTCTGGCACAGGCCTTTCCTGGGCTGTAAGTGTCAGACTTGCTGTAATGGTGGCAAGGACTGCAAAATTGTTTAACTTGAAGCTCTATGTAGACACTGCTATATCTGACAATAACTGCCTGTTTTGCCTCAGTATTTCAGCAAACTGTCTTGAATGGAGTACCCTGAATCCCTCAGTAAAGCCCTGTGTTAGTGGCTTTACCCTTTGCTCCTAAGGACATATCCTTTAATAAATTTCTCAGAAGTTTTCTTCCTCATAGCTCAAATGAGTGTGAAACTTGGAGGCTTGAGAAGCACTTGCTGTGCCGCTGCCTGTTGAAACATGTACACCAGGGAAAAGCGAGCACTGTGTGATTCACAGAAGGATTTTTGCATTTTTATGGTTAATGGTTTTCTTGAGCATGAATTTTGTATGGAGAACAAGATTTAATCAGGTGCTGTGCTAATTCCACCTTCCTCTTAAGTGACAAAACTAATGAAGTAAGGGATGGTCGCTTACATCAAGAAGTGCAGTGTCCCTAATTTAGTAGGAACAAGTAGGTTTATTGTCTGCTTCCTTCTTTTGAATTTGTCATCCTACAAAGCTATGCCAACACAGTGTGTGGAGGGCAGGCAAGGATATCTCCTGGGAATGAGCTTACTCTTCTGTTGTTCACCTGCTATTCTCATTAGCCTGTCAAAGAAACAGTGTTAATTTACTCCACAAAGGTCTATTGAATTAAAAAAAATCAGTTTGTGAACAAATCTTGTCTGTAAACTAAGATGGCAGCTAACTTGTTTTCTCTCAGCTATGCTATTTATACTATAGGTTACAGTTTGGGGATCTGTTTTTTAAAAAGAAAAATAAATCTCTCTTGACAGGTTTTATGAACTGAATGGGATTAATTTAGATTATATATAAGGAATTGTTGCCTTGAGAGCTGTAGAGGTCTTCCAAAGGGGCCATGTTTTCTGCAACTTTTTCTGCATGTGCTCCCATTTCAGCACCCTTGTCATTTCTGTGTGCAGTGCTACCCAGTGCTCCTGTGCAGCAGCCTCCTTCCTCTCTGTTCCTTCTATCACACCAGGCTTAATTCTTTGCACCATGCTGGCAGATGATGTGCTTCCAGTGCTTTTCTGGATGTTTCCATCATCTCTTCAATCCACTGTAACATATGGCAGTTCTGCCAGGTGGGATTCTCCCATCCAGAATTGCCCCACAGCTATTGCTGCTGGCACTGGCTTCCCTTTTTCACCTGAAGCCAGTCTGCAGGAACAGGTTGTCAGACAGGAGGAACTACAGCACAGGAGATGCTGAGCAGCCAGGAGTGGGAGCAGTGCAGGACTGGAGAGGGCAGAAGGGTCTCCAGTGGCTTAGGTATTCCTTTCAGTAAACCAAAATCCTGCTTGTGATTTCAGTAGTTACAGGGAAATTTAATCATTCGAATTTGTCAACGTGATGCTATGTCCTGACAGTGGAACAGCGGAAATATAACAGTTTTTCTGTTTAATGAAATGATCAATCATGCTTGAAAAAAAATCCATTTTTGGTACTGAATAAGAAGCTTTTCATACTGCAGTGTAGCAGGGTAGAAGGAAGTGTTTTTGATTGAGTGTGTTGAAGGAACTTGTTGAGTTTCTTAAATGGTCACTCAAGCAGCAAGACTTTCATTCCTGTTATGGACTATAGGCAGTGATAGAACTGCTCTGCTCAGCTCTTGCCAAGCAGCATGAATGAAAGGATCTTATGGCTTCCATTCAGTTTATAAGATAATTGTTAACCTATACAGTTGTCTGGCAAGAGGTCCATGAATGAAAGGGACTGAATAGGGTGGTGGAACAATTGTTTAAACAAAGCCTATGCATTAATGGAGTGAATGTGTTTTGGATGTTTTTTAGATTTCCCCTTCTGCAAGAAAGAGAAATAGTGCTTCTTACAACATTTGCAGAGAAAAAACCCACTAACACATTAACTTGACAGGCAGTTGCTTATCTTAGGTACTGCCTTGACACAAATTGGCAAAAGTTATCATTAGTTAATATTATTTTGATTTTGTTTTGCTTTTCAGCTGTCTGTTGCAATTATTTGCTTCGATGTAGCTATGAATAGGATCCCTTGGTTTTATTTGTCCATTATATTTGGCATAGTATCTCAGAGTCCTTGCCTTCTTTTCTCCTAGCTGTGCTCCTCAGGTTGCAAGTTTTTCGTTTGCAGAGAGGTCAGGAGGCAATGGGTGGCATCTTTTGATTGTAGTTTTCACTGTGACTAAAGTCATTCCCCAGCCTCGATACTTTACAACTCTTCCTCTTCCCTCCACCCTTCCCAAGCTGGGACAAATCAGTAATGTTACGGTGCTTGTGATTAGAAATTTAACTGCAAAGCAACATATTTTTGTTAAATGCCCATTAATCAGGATTACCTGATATAAGAGGAACTGCTGATAGCTGATTAAATACAAATTAACGCTGAATATTTCATGCCTCTTCAGCTGGATTTGAAATGACATGACAGGGATTTTATATTTCTAAACCAAGTTTGTGCTAAAACCAGACATATTGCAGAATATGCTTTACTTTGCTTTAAGAAGCAGAAAGAGAATGGGAGGACAAAATAGGAAGATCACTCTTTTAAAGAAACTTTGAGATGTGAGATACTAAAAAGAAGGATTCTGGTGCCAGGAATACCTGAAGCAGGAGCAGCAGTGGTTTTACTGGAGACAGTTTAAATGACAACACTCAAGTGTTTAAATTAGCTGAAATCCTTGAAAGAGAAGCAGCCTACAAAACCCCAAAGGGAAAAGATTTATGAACCTTTCACCACAACAGAAAGGTACCAGTTCTGGGCAGTTCATCATCCTGTTACTGTACTCAAAAAGGTAGGCTGCTTGCTATATAAATCTACTCCAAATGAGCTGAAATACCCTCCAAGTGCTTGCAATGGCATCTCAGTGCTGCATTTCCATAGGAAATGCTGTTTTGTCTGACCATACAAATACTGATTTTTCTAAATCAGAAACTTAGTTTTGAAGCTGAAAATCCAGGTAATCCTAGAGAAGTTCAGATAGGTAAAAACTTAGACTGCTGGCATTTTTCTTTAACTGATGAAAACTGTAGCAATGAAGTGCTTTTCCCTGTGTGCAATATATGTGGCACTGTAAATAAAGCTTGAACTGAGACCTACTTTTTTCTGCTGCAATTATGTGTAACTGGGCTCCGTAATGCAGAGATGTAATGCTCTATTTTTTGTGCTGTAACTATATGTAACTTAACTCGGTAACGCTGAGATGCAATGCTCTATTTCTGATGCTTGTGATCATGGCTAGCTAATAGCCTTACTGACTCACAGAAGAGTTTGTAAGGATGCTTCTCTGTTTGCTTGCAATGTCACTTCCATAAAATCACCAAGTGTTTTTGAAATCAGCATGTCTCATTCGCATTCCTAAAGGATTATGTCGGTTCCTTGGCACTGCAGGATTAACTTTGATTTACCCCGGCACTGATTTATGTGATTGAAATACCATGTATTGTTTATGTTTAATGAGGTTCTTCTGTTCTTTCAGATTGTGAAGAAGAGCTGCTGCATCAATAATCTGAAGAAGGGAGTTCTCTGTTAAGACTGCAAGAAGATACTACTAACTGGTAAACACTTGCTTGGGTTTCTTTGCTTGTAGAATATTTCTTTGTTTTCCATAATATTTTAGGCCAAGGAGTACAAGTATTTTGGTCTGTTGAAAGCAAGTAGTTCATGCAATATTTTTTCTTTCTAACTGTCTGTAACTCACCAGACAAAAGACTCAGTAGCAGTGGATAACGTGAGTATTTAAATTGAAATACATATTGATTAAATTCCTGCTCTCTCAATAGAAGAAAAAAGACTGTTTTTTTTTTTTTCCTGTAATGACATGTTAGACATAGACATAGTCTGTTAGCCTTTTTAGCTGAGATAAATACGATGTGTCTGTACTGTGTTCTATATAATACTATTTGAAGTATGATAATGCAAACAGTGAAACTTAAATATAGTGCTTCAGAGTCTGGAGAGAGAAAAAAGGAAGCCTTAACAGAAGTCCAGATGCTTTGGAAGATGCCATTAATTTGTAATTATTCAGTGGATGTTTGTTGAAGCCCAATATTCGCTGAGAATAATGTATGATAATAAAACTAAAGATATCTTGTGATTCCCAGACACACCAAGTCATGTGCAGGCTGCTTTTAGGTACAGAACAGTAATGGGATCATCAGTGAAGAGCTATGACCACTTAACTTACAGGCTGGCAAGCTGCTTATAGCAGATGTTGAGCTACAGAATTCCACTGCAATCACAAGGAAACCTGAGAATTTAGGACATTTGAATGTCTTGGCATAGGTAAATCATATGCACATTGATAGTGGGTACCAGAGTTACAGCTCACTTCTCAAATACTTAATGTTGTAGATGAAGTAGCAGTTCTCTGTAATTATACCTTACTATACACCTTCCATAAAGCTTGGATCTCACCTTTCTGTTTACTGCTGCCACTTGAGCTGCAGGGCTCATTAAACTTGTGTCAAGAGAAGGTTCTTTGCCCAAATGGGGTGATGTGGCTGGGTTCAAGGACAAACATGGAAAGAAGCACATCCTAGCCAATAAGAAAACATTAAGCTTTCATGACTTAAGCATTTACAGATGCTTTATTAATCTTCACTTGCCAGTTAATTTGCCTAAATTTTATAAGCAGTCAAGGATAACTTTATAAAGTTCTTTTGTGTAGCTGTTGCAGAGAAAATTAAAATGCTTGGTTTAGTTACTCTGCCAAACCTAGATTAATGATAGGAAAGTTTTGAAAGCTTTTGAAAGTCAGCAATGTGCGTCTGTCAGAATGACATAGTAAAAACAAAGTTTGACTTTTTTAGTCTTCTTTTTTAACATAAAGATGACTTTCATAGTACAGCTATTTCTGAGTGATAATTTCAAGAGTTCCGTTGCCTGTAAAATTGCAGTTCCTGAAGCTAAAATACATATGAGACTCATTCCTAAATACTGGGTTTGAAAGTGTATCACCTTCAGCTTACAGGAGAAAAAACCTCTGGCACGTAGTGTGCCACTGTTTGAGATACCAAAGCGCTGTACTGCCAACATAAGTTTTGAACCATGTTATCATTATCTGATAGTAACTTTTAGGATAATACTTTGGCTTATTCCGATTGTATATTATGTGAATAAGTAATGTGTGTCTTCCACTAAATTTAGGTGCATAGCTTGCTCTGTACAGAAGACTGAAAAGCTCATTAGTTTAGAATTGAAGTCTTCTTTTTCCCTACTTTGGCTTCCTTTTCCAGCCCATCATCTCCCCATCTCTCTCGGAGAGAGAAGTTTAACAGGATGGTCATGCTGAGTGAAACTGGGTAGTTCTATGAAGTAGTTCTTTGTCTGCAGCTGTGGTAAAGTATTTGTCTTAATTCAGTATTTCCTTTAGGATCAGTAAGTCTTTTTTAGCTTGGGGTGGTGCTGCACAAACTTGGTTTCACAGTTTCCAGCAGTAACTTTGCTTTGGGAAGACAGGAGCTGAGAGCCTGCTGAGCTCTACTGTGTTTTAGACCTGACCCAGGTTCTCAGCACAGGCGCCCAGCTCTGGGACTGTGCTGAAAGGAGAATGTGACATGTGGGTGCTGCATCCCTTGGGGCAGAGCGTGTCTGTGTCTGAGTCTTGCACGACTGGTGCCAAGATAAAAATTCTAACCCAGCTGGTCCTTGATGTGGTGCAGACTAGCCCAAATGGTTGTAGAATGTGCATGCCCATTTTATCCAGGTGGTGTTTCTTTTGCTTATGATGTTTCAACTGTCCATTATCACAGACACTGAAGGATGGGTAACATTTAGTGTTTGCCCTATTTTTCTTGTATTAGCTGTTCTTGCTAACTTAATTTGTATGGGATTATTTTTCCAGGGTATCAGTTGTTCAGAAAAGATCTTGATAATTGTCTTGTGCTTTCACATATAATCTCTGGTAATTATTCACTCTCATTTTAGTGTTATCTCTTACATGCAGCTTGAACTTGTCTGCATGCTTGAAGATTTAAAAATCCTTCCATGCAACTTAGAATTGTTCCCCTGTAGTGATGATGGGGAGATATTTTGAACAAACTGATTAGCATGTTGTGAAGTCTCTGTTCCAGTACTGATATTGCATTGATATTGTGGGTGGATTAACAGGTTTTGCATTTATGCTAATTTTAATAAATATGAAAACACCTTCAGTACTACATTTACAAAGTGAAAGCAAATGCATATCTGCCATTTTCTTATTAATTTTGAGAACTCTTTGTTGTGGCTTATGAAAGCAACATTTGTCTGGCTGACACATCTTTAAATATTTTGCTTCCTCTTGTGAAGAATCTGTAAAACTTCTTCAGTAACAATGTGAGTATTTTCATGCAAATCCCTTAATATGTGTTAAATTTAAAAAGAGCAGGAAAATTTGTTGTCCCTATACCTGTGTGCTTAAAAAAGGTTTGAAGTGAAGGATCTCATGCAGAAGAGATACTGTATTTGAGTAAGGCCCTATTCCATGTGTTTACAGAATTCTGTTTGATTTTGACTGGTGGGAAAGTTTGTATGAAGTCAAACATGCTGCAAGAAATATAAAGCTAGGTTCTGTTTTGTTTTGCTCAGTGCTAAATGTTTCCTCTATTAAACAAGGAAATAGGTTTTATAAATGTGTAGCTTTTAATGGCTGCTTTCAGAAGGGTTTGTTTGTTTGTTTGAGGAAACCTATGTAACCAATACAGCAAGTGGTGACATTACAAATACTTCTTAAAGCTTTCAGTGCAAAGCCCACCAGATACCAACAGCAGGATGATGTGGGAACATCAGGGGTAAAAGAATAATCTGCCGCAGTAATGTTATAGAATGTAAATATGTTAAGAAAAATTGCCTTTCTGACAACTGAAACCACTTGTACTTCCCATTTGTGCCACAAGTTAAAAAGAATCTCCTTTGATATTGTTGCTCTAAATACATTGTTGTAGGTTTGTCTGTAAATTCAGCAGAGACTCTTGAATTGATTTCTCATTCATGTGAAAGTGGGTTTGTGTAAACGGCTCTTAGTACATGGAGGTTAAGTACTTGTTGTGATTTTGACACTCAAGATAATGTAGAAATTCTGATCATGCTACTGATATTCTACCAGCATCTATGTCCTTTAAAGTTTAAGTGGTGTCTAAGGCAAAAAAGAGGAATAGCTTACTTGTTTTAGGCTGAACTGAGCCGTCTTGTACTTATTTGCTGTATTTTATCTTGAGGCTTGTTTAATGTGCGTCGCTGCAATAGCACAGGAATAGATTGAGGTGTTAGAAGCTTTTATGCAATGCTATGTCCTTTAAAGTTTAATAGTATGTTTTATCAATGTAAATAATGTGCCTGTGCTGAGGAAACATAATGTGGTATCTTTTTTCCCACAGTAGATGTAAAATAAGTTAAACCTTGAATGAAGATCATAGTAATCTGCAAATGATCGGTGACATGATTTTTTTTTTACTGTAATCAAGTGGAATTCAGTGTCAAGCTCTTCCAAAATATCTTTCCTTTACATGTAGTGGTCCTACTGCAACAGTTAATAGAGTAGTTTAAAAATAAGTGAGTTTTGAATTGGTTTAAAGGCTTATTTAGTAAACTGTGCTCTGCTTGAGACTTCAGCCATGCCGATTTGTTTATAAAGGTAAAGCTGCTATTTTTCTTTACCTGTAAATAGTTGCTCAGGACAACATGAACTGTTTAATTCTGTTTGTCCAATGAGCCTTCAAATCAAAGGCATTAATTTAAGAGTTGTTTGGACTTTTTGAAAAGTCACTTTTAAACAGGGCAGCAAAATATGTAAACTTTTCTCATCAGAAGGACATTTGACCTGAAAAACTGTGTTTGTTGAGACAGGTGACTGGAGGTTCATATTCAGTTTTATGTGGTCTGTTCTGTTAGGTTAGTGTCAGATGTTGCTTATTTCATTTCCTGACTTAGAGAAGAACTCTAAAATATTTGTTAAAGGATAATTCTAGATTTTGTGGAGGGAAGGTTGTTGGTTTTTTTAACTCTTTAGGCACCTGAACTATAGACACACAGTCCTTTAGCTCTTGTTAATGTTCAGCTTACTGCTTGACTACATAACTGCAGTTTTATTATTTAGAATCATAGAATGTCTCAAGTTGGAAAGGACCCACACAGATCTTAAAGTTCAGCTCTCTGCTCTTTGCAGGACTCCCTACCAATCCCACTGAATCATATGACTTAAGGGGATTGTCCAGATGCTTCTTGAGCTCTCTCAGGCTTGATGCTGTGACCACTTCCCTGGGGAGCCTGTTCCAGTGACCAGACACCCCCTCAGTGAAGAAGCTTTCCTTAATGTCCCATCTGAACTTCCTCTGATGCAGCTTGCCTCCCTTTAGGTGATCATGGAATTAATTTGAGAAATTATAGAAAAGAAATAGTGTGCAGCTATTGAGACTCAGTGCCATTAAATTATAATGCAGGAATTAAGACCTTGTTGTATATAGCTCCTGGTTTTTTGGTTTACTTGCCTGCCTGTTGGACAAAGCTGTTGAATACACACAACAGTCCCTAGGAGCTGAACCTGGACATTCCTATGTTATCTCTCTCATGTCTGTTACCCTGTATTCTGTAATTTTTGTATGTTTATCCATCTCACATGCTACCCAATAAACATTTGAGATCCCAGGTTAAAATATCATGGTTAGATTTTTCCTTTCTGGACAGCTAATGATTGATAGAATTGCGTTATTCTAATCATCCATGTTTTTACTAGAATAATTTCAAAACTGTGTTACTGCAATGTAAAGCTGATTGGAAAAGCTTCTTCATACCCTTCCCTCTTCTATTTTTTAATTGCAGCTGTAACAATTATTGCAAATCTCTGTGTAGGTGATGCTTGCAGAGCTCCCGGACAAGCTGGAGGCACTTTCAAGAGTCTCAGTGCTCTGTGACAGTTCCTCTGACAGGAGCAGAGCTCTTCTGTCCTCCTTGACAGAAATTGCTGCTTGTCCCAAGGCTCTCTCTCCCCCTTTAGAAAGTCCTGCCTCCTATTGTGGATAAGTTAGAACTGGAAGGAGCTGCCTCTGCTGAGATTTGCATAGTGGGGCAGCCCTGGGGACTCAGGGGGAAGGACTTAAAGTGAACTGCTTGACTGTCACCTAGAAACTGCTCAGCCCTGAGCCTGTGACAAAACTTACTGCCGCTGCCGTCCATAGGAAGGGCTTTTCAGGCTTTTAAAAATCTAAACTGTGTTCTTAGCAATCTGAAATAAAGACATCCATTGACTCTGAGCAACAGGGATGCTGTATGGGATGCTTCCATAGCTGTAGCATAAACAGCTAGGTCTAAGTTCATCTTTGAGTTTTACTTATCAGAGGGGTAACTAGGGCTTCAGCTCTCAGTTTTTGATACTATTGATGAACAGTTGATGGTTAGATCTCACTAAAACCAGTAAAAGTATATTTTAGGTGCTAAGTGACTGTAACTCTTCTGTGGCTGGGGTTTTTCCTGAGGAAAGTGTTTGTTTTTTTGGGTTTTGTGGTTTTTTTTTTTTTTTTTACCCTGAAAGTAGAAATCTAGATTATAAGGAATAAGGACTCCAGGGCTGTGGATCTTGGTGTTACTCAGAGCTGCTCCTATACCACTAATAATGTGAATGGGAAAGCCCTGCTGACCTTTCCTTGTCTTACTGTTTGTGTTGTGCAAGTGGATGAACATTGCTGCAAACTTCTGGGACGGGACATGGTTTCATTTCTGTTTTGATTATATTGAGCCAGAACTTTCTGTTAAACTCTGTCATATTCCTAATAAATTGTATCATCTGTATATCTTAGATAAATGAGCTGTTGAATCATTTGGGTGATATTCAGGAACACTTCACAACTGGGTGTTAACAGCATAAAAACAAAGGAAGCATCTACTGTGGCAAAACAGTGATGCCAGATAGTCATGGGGAAGTCAAACATGCAATGGAGACCAAATGCCAATAGCATTGAAAGGTGTAGGAATGGTATCCCAGATCCCTTCCTACCTTAGGAATATTTCAGTAGTTTTTTGAGGAGTGAAAGCCTGAATTCTAGAAAGTTCTTAAAAATTCTGCTCGTGTTTTATATCCAGTACTAAATCACTTCAGGGTTTGGATTTATGAAAGTTCAAAAGAAATTCAGGAGATAATATGTTACCAAAAGTAGAAAATTCAGTTGTTTGACTAATTGACTATTAGACACAGGACTTGTTTTAATAATTCTTGCAGACTTGTTTTTTTTGTGGTAAAACCAGAAGCTGTGTTGCTTGGGCTAAAGTACCACAGCTCTACCCACTACTCCACTACCAAAAAAAGCAACCAAACACAAACAAAAACGCAACTCTAAATTAAACAGCTAAAGAAGTCCCACCACTGCTTTACTAAAATTCCTTTTTTGTCTTCTGGTTACCCAACATTTATTTTCTCAACTCAATTCTCAATTTCTGTAAGTGAAAAAGTTTATTTGG
Source organism: Ploceus nigricollis (assembly GCA_013399945.1). Taxonomy (NCBI): domain Eukaryota; kingdom Metazoa; phylum Chordata; class Aves; order Passeriformes; family Ploceidae; genus Ploceus; species Ploceus nigricollis. The sequence continues at coordinate 549,407 of VXBC01004526.1, forward strand.
CAACAAGTTAAATATTTAGCAATATTTGACTTTTTGATCTGGTTAAAAAAATCCCTTGTAGTTGATGTTCGACTTGCAGGGGTTTTTTCTGTGTAGAGCTTTGAGATGCAAAAATGAAGATTATGGTAGTTTATTTTACTGTTTCCACTAAGCCAAAGTAATGGCTTGTTGCGGAAACAAACCATTATGTGTAAGTGGATGAAAATATAAATTTTCATGCTGAATACTAGTTTTGTGTGAATATCCTCTTCTGCCACACAAGCTTCTCAAGTATCTTTTAATTTCCCCTTTTTTTCCTCTTTTCTGAAGTTGTTGAAAGGGGTGTATGTATAAAACCTTTTGTCCCTCCTGTTGGTCTACAATGCAGCATCTAAACTTTTCTGAAAGCTTTCAAGGAATCTTTTCGGTTGGAACAGGCATTCAAGATCAAGTCCAACCATTACCCACCACTGCCAAGTCCAAAAAAATATAATGTGATACATCAACTACAAAAGGTGTTGAAAAAAACCCCTTGAAATTAAGGTCATATGAAGTGAAGCTGCTATGCAACAGTAACAGCTTAGAGATAATCTATCCTGTGACAGTATATTAGGGAAAATGAAATAAGCTTGAAAAATTATAATGGAACAGTAGACCCTCTGATACATTCACAGTCCATTTCTATCATTAAATTACAAATTTAAAACATGAGTTTGAGTGTAGCAAGTAATAGTAGGTACTGTGGCAGCACTAAGAAATTACACAGGATAGGGAAAGATTTAATATAATATGTGGACTTCTAAGATGCAATTTTGCCTCACCAAGATAAATGAAAATGAATGGAGAAGAAAGGTTTGAGCTGGAGAAGTCAAAAAAGTGGTTTTATAGCAAGCAACCAGTACATTTGCTCTTTGTGAAGAACTGAGGTCACTTTGCAGTAGTGGTAGCCTGCTTTGCTAATCTTAGTCTCACATACAATTGCCATACAGATATAGAAGAATCTTTGTCTGCAATCACTGATGTTAAACCCCGGAGTTCACATCCATTTAGCATTGAACCATGGGTTCATCTGCAGATGCCCTGAAACTCCCTTTGAAACATGATTTTAGCAATTAATTGTTTTTTGTAGGTTAGGCATCTGTTATTGTTACTGAAGTAAAAATCAAATTTTATTACTAAACATTTCTGAGTTTTCTCTTTTTATTACCCACAAGATGTGGGATATATTTGATTTGCGGTTCTGTTTTGGACTGGGCTTGGTTTTTATGTTTTAGTGTGTGCTTCTAAGGGTAACATGTGTTTTAGAGCTGTTTCCACAAACTTTATTTCAAGTCTGAAACTGAACCAAGAGAGCAGGAGCATCTAAAAATTGCCAGGGCAGGTAGTCTTTGAGCTAGATCCTGTTCTCTTCCGTATCCAAGGGCCGTTAAGATGAATGACCTGAGGACATCTGTGCCATAGTCCACAGCTGGTTCACATGGATTTCAGTTTGGTGATGCTTACCAAGGAGTCCTAGTGCAAGCTTGAACTGCAAACCAGGAATTTAAACATTTGCTCTGTCAAAGTAGCAGTCTATGGTGTTTTGAAAACAGCTTTAGTCTGGGCGCCCAGTATTTCACATAGAGTGCATGAATCCCATGCAAGCTTTTGCTAGTTAAGTGTTGTAAGCTTTGTGAAGTTAATACTTTCTGAAGTTCCCTGATGAGCTGAGATACCAGTTGAGTAGACAGAAAGTAATTTAGATTCTTGGTGCAAAGATGTTGATTATTATTTCTTACCACTCAGTGTTTTCAGAACCTGAGTGACAGTCACTGGCAAGTCTGTGCCTGAGTGTAGAGGCTCCTTAATTAGTTCAGCCAGAGTTGGGCAGAAGACAGTGGTTTCATACTGGAAGTTAATGGTTTGCTGTTCTCATGTGAAATCTGTTTTCACGTATTGCTGAGTTAAGCAGCATCAGTTCAATATGAGGTGGATGCCCAAAGCACAGGGCTTACTCAGTGGTTAGCCAGTTTTCACTGAGATTTTTTTCTCCAGTTTCATCATTCACAATGATGCCAAGTTTACTTACTGCATCTTTTTTATCTGGGTACCATTTGACTTATCAGCTACAGGCTTTTGCTCTGATAAACTGAATGATGCTTGGTTTTGTTTCTGTTATGCTACATTTTAGATGATTCACTGTCCCTCTCTGATGGCTCTAGACAGTTTTCCATTTTAGTTCTTCAACTGTTGTGACAGTTCTTTGAATTGCTGTTGTAGTTGGCCTGAGATATTGGCATATGCTTTGGCCTATTTCTGCTGTGGTGAAGTTAGGCTGCAGTTCAAGGGAAGGGGTTGTGTGTCTACATGAGATCCCTGGGATAGGATGCATTAATCTTTTTGCTGTTTGACTCCATAAGCTGTAATCTCTTGAGTAAAGTTAATTTTCCTGCCCAGAACTTTTTCCCTCTGTAATGTAACATTAAATATTTGACTACCTCAGAATCACAAGGAATTGAAAAATGCTGGGTCTGAATTATTCAATTTTCACTACCTATTAAGTTGTATAGTTTACATGTCTCATCTTGTGCCTGTTTGTGGTATTTCTATAATAATCTGCAGATCTAAACCTTGAGGATAAGTCAGAAGGAAGCTCAGAGGTTTTGCAAATCCTCTATCCCAGCATGAAAACCCAAATAGTGCATGTTGAATCTGAAAGAGTTCTTCATTTAGAAACTCTTTAGTCTAAATTAAGGTGCATCCAAAGTGCAAAAATTAATTTTGTAAAGAAATTGGTATTACTCAGAGCTGCTCCTACACCACTAATAATGTGAATGGGAAAGCCCTGCTGACCTTTCCTTGTCTTACTGTTTGTGTTCTGCAAGAACTGTTTTGTTCATTACGCCAATCATTTTACATCTGTCTATTTTTAATGCATCTTTGCTGGTGTTTCTCCCTGACTGGAGATCAGCAAGTCAATTTCTTACCCATTTAGGCAGTGCTTTGTTATATTGCTCAGTGCTAACCTCTAAATTTAAAGTACCATGATGTGAAATCACACTGTGCAAAAAAATCAAATACCTATCAGCTTGCCAGTATAAACCAAGCAACAGCATCAGCGGTGCTCAGTGGGAGCTGTTTTACACAAAGGCTTGTTCATAGGTACTGAAAGATAGGAAACCAGTTAATGGATTCCTGTGCTAACATCCCTCTGCCTGTTATTGATGATAGTCTAACTGACCTATAATTCTCAACTTTCCTGGCTGCTTCCATTTTGTCTTATGGCTTTGCTGTTCTCCTCCTGTCTTCGTTACCACAGGAGTCCTAGAAGGCTTTGTTAATTATTAACTTCCACTCATTCATTGAAGCCTTCAGGACAAGCCACCTGAGCATCAGCACATTGTTCTTACAGGTGGTAAGTGCTTATGTCTCTATGTGTGCAGCATTGTGTCCAGAAAGATGGAAAGACCTGCCCTCATTTTTTTTCCTAATAATTCTATCAGTTGGAAATATGTGTATCTCTGTAGAAATGAACTAGTACCATTAGAGGGCAATTTTTTAGAAGTCCCTAAGCTAGCTGCTACAGTTGGCTTTTTTTCTTTAATTTTCAAATTTATTTCTATAGTCTGCTCATTCTAATGAATTTAGGCTTCTTGTTTTTGTTTATAGCTCAGTCCTATCTGACTTTTCTTTCACTCTTTGTCGGGAAATTATCTTCTTACAGTAGTGTTGGGTCATGCTTTGGTTTCAGTTTCTCTTTGCAATGCCAGTTGTGTTCGGCCCTGACCTGCAGGGGACTAGCAATTTCCAGAGTTTTGTTTCTGTTGTGCTGTCTCAAAGCACAAATTGAGCAGTCTGAAGTCATGAAAAACCAGCCATATTTAAAATATTCCTAATGAGAGTGGGTGCATTTTAGGGAATTGCAGCAGCTTCTACAAAGACAGTGCTGTTAACCATGTTTTTGTCCTGAAGTACTGGCTGTTGCTTATTTCTGAGAAGGTAAGGGGAAGTTGAAGTCAATGAGCAAAGGCAAAAGCAGCTGCTACACAAAGTTAAGCCTGGTCAAGGGGAAAACTTCGAGAGAGATGTGTGCACTGGAAAAATTGGAGAATTAAATTTCTGCAGTTGTAACTGTCTGATGGTCATGTTTTTGCTTATGTTCAGTTCTCTGGGCTGTGAAGAGTCATTCTCACTATAGTCTCCACTCTGCTTCTTGCCTATGCTACTGTATATCATCAGAGCCTTCCCTAGCTGACGTTACACTGTTATTTCCTGTGAAGCTTTGAGTTACTGCAATGCTCCATATCTTCTCCTTTAAACTGTACTATTAACATAATTATTTCACCATGTTAGGATGGTGGTAATGATGTATGCAGCACACTGAGGCTGTCCAAGAACACTAGTTTACTTTGTTAAGCAAATGGTTTTCAGTGGTGACTTGAAAATGCCTTCTCTGGAGGTCAGCATGCAAGCTTTGAATTTTTTCAAGTGCACATTTGTGTGGTTGGATTAGAATCTTGTGATTTTCTTGTTAAAGCAATGTGAAATGCAAGTGGAACAGTTTGCCACTGGTATTTTATTGCAGCTTTGACTCTTTAGTTATTAAATTTATTCTGGAATATGTGTGCTTATGCATTTTCTAATATGGCAGCATTTTTCCCTGGAAGCACATTCATTGCTAAATAATGGCATTCTCTATTTATTTGTATGCCTAGAGATAAAACACAGTTCTGAATTACATTTTCTTGGCATATTTTTTAAAAGTCCCAGTGGCATATGGATCCAGTACTATGTTTATGAAGTAAATACACAAGAACAGTGTGTCTGGAACAGATGTGTGTATACTTTTCCAGGGTCACATTGCATCGCATTTAAGACTTCTGGTGTAAAAGAATTAATTTTCATAATCTCTTTTTTCTTTTAAAACAGACTGGAGGCCAAGAACAGAGTGCAGCACTGGCTGTAGGTAAGAACTGAAACTTAACCTGCTTGAAAACTGCTGACAAATAAGCAAAATTTTAGTATGTTAAAGGACAGAAAATGGGACTCTTTCAATATTAGTAATTTTCCCTTCAAGAACTTGTTTTCCCTCTTTTCCTTCAAGAACTCTTGAAATTTGTGGTGTTCTCTGGGAGTCCTGATCTCTGGCTGAATTGTGCCTCTCTGTTTAAAGCTGCTAAACCAGGCTGCAGGGATTTGGTTTTTGCTTCCACAGGGCCTCGCCACAGAGCCTGGCGAGGCGGATTTTGAAAACTCTTCACCAGAGTGATGTGAAGTCTCATTACTTCAAAAAAGGCATTTCCATTGTACACAAAGTGGTTTGGCCACTTGTGTGAACTTACCCTAGAAGACTGTGCAACTTCTTGAACTATTTGAATGAGGAGATAATGTTTTGGTGGTTTTTCTCTCTGTCTTTTTAATAAAGCTACTGTGTAGCTGTTCCCTTATGCCAGCAACCAGTACTCTGAACCAGCTTCTGAGACTGAAGAGGTAGTACATGCTCATGTGAAGGTTTTAGCTCTTAGTTTTATAACCTGCTGCTTGTCATCTAAGCTACTGCATAGAGTGTCTGTGTTATACTTCATGTTTATTGTGCTTTGCCAGCACAGCTATTAATCTTCTGTCACATTGGGAAGGTAATGGTACCAAACATGAGGTAGGATTTATTTTTCTTCTGTTTTTGATTAATCATCAAAAAGCCATTGAATTCTGGGGAGCTGGTTAAATGGATTTGTGTTGAGGGTTAATCCAGCCTAGATACCAGATGCCCACCAAAGCCACTCTGTCACTCCCTTCTGAGTTGGAGAAGGGAGACAAAATACAACAAAATGCTCACGGACTGAGATAAGGGTGGGGGGAGATCCTTCACCAGTTACTGTCACAGGCAAAACAGACTCAGCTTAGGAAAATTAGTTGAATTTATTACCATTTGATTTAGAGCTCCTTCCCCCCACCCCTCCTTCCTTACTAGGCTTAACTTTATCCCCAGTTCTTTACCTCACCCCTCCCTGCTCAGTCAGGGGAGTTGGGGAATGGGGTTACAGTCAGTGCATCACAGGTTGTTTCTGCTGCTGCTGCTTCCTCCTCAGGGAGAGGAGCCCTTCCCTTTTCCAGTGTGGGATGTCCCTTCCACAGGATACAGTCCTCCAGAAACTTTTCCAACATGAGTCCTTCCCAAGGGCTACAGTTCTTCACAAACTGTTCCAATGTTGGTCCCTTCCATGGGGTGCAGTCCTGCAGGAACAGGCTGCTCCAGTGTGGGTCCCCCACAGGGCCACAGGTCCTGCCAGGAGGACCATGGGTCCATGATGTGCTTCCCACAGGTCACAGCCTCCTTTGGGCATCCACCTGCTCTGCTGCAGGGTCCTCCACAGGCTGCAGGTGGATCTCTGCTCCCATGTGGGAGTAGCAGTAGTACCTTTTTCCTTTAATAGCTTTTACTTAAAAAGTCCTTGAGGGTATTGTTAAAGCTGCATTTGGAACTAGTGCAGACTTTTAATTTACAGCATTGTATGCATTTACCAATTAAACATTATAAAAGTCACTAAAGTGAGTCAGACCATGGGTCCATCTATGGAAGTCCAGGCTCCAGGATCACCATCTTTCTTCCCTCTGCATGTGTGCACTTGATTTTGCACATCGTTTCACAACCTCCAGTTATTCCTCTACTAGAGCAGTGCTGCTTTTGCTTAGGAAGGTGAGAGTCATCCAGAAAAGCTAGGAACACTCAGGTTGCATTGCTGGGAATGATACTGCCTGCAGGAAGAAGAATGCTCTCCAGCAAATGACTATAGCACATAGCAAATAACTTCTGTTTTCTTTGAAAAAACTGTCAACCAACAGTGTTTCAGGTATTGAAGTGATAATGTTTTTAAGTCAAGGTGGTGTGGTGTCCACTTCAGCAGAAGCTGAGGTGTCAGACTCCTGATGCTTTCAACTTCTCCAGATATGGCAAGACAAAGGTAGCTGCCAATGCTTGACAGCATCATAAGCCATCAGGGAATCACCAGTGTTCAGAGCTGGGAGGGACTGACAAACCCTACCCAAGCAACCTGGAAAGTAAAAAACTGAAGACTATGGAAAAGTTTGGTTAAGTTTTAAAGAATGGGACAAACTGAACTAGATGTTGCTGTTGAATAAGATTAAAACCTGAAAAAAAGCTTAATATTTGGTAAAACCTAAACCTTTGTGTGAACAGCTGCTTAAGGAATAGTAGGAACAGGGATACCATGTATTTGTGGTTCTTCTAGTATGTATTTTCAGGTGGAGTATTTTTCAGAGCCACATTTGGTTATTAATGGTGTTCAGTATTCTTAATCTCTTTCCATTCTGCCTATGTACCTGGTTTTCCCCAGGAACTGCTGCAAACTTCTTGGGAGACGAGATGAGATGGACCTCTAGAGTTCACAGATGGACCACTGCAAAAAATCATAACTCTGTATGATATTCTGTGTATTTGTTACTGATCTTAATGGATTTCAGGTTGTATGATATCACTGCAGAATAGCAAATGTTTCTCCATATTTCCAACAGGTGGATGAGAATTAATTGTCTTATAGTATCTTAGCCTTACTGGGTACCTTTAGTTTGATTTTGAGGTTAAAATAAAATTTGAGATTATGGGAGAAATAGAAAATGGGATAAAAAATTTTCATATTTGCACAGCTAGAGAAATCTGGACAAGTCAGGTCAGGTGGGTTTTTTTTATTTAGTTGAGATTTTTTTAACACTTGCTTTCCAACAAGAAAAACTATCCGGGTTCAGTAGAAGTAGTTGGTGGTATGTCTTTTAAGGGGATCTGAAGAAGTAACTGGCTGTAACAAAAATGGCTGTACGTCCCTGATCTTGAAATTAGTCGCATTTGAAACTTGAAATAAATACACAATCATGTAAAGACCAGTTTTATCCCTCTGCCCTGCCTAATGCCTATCTGTTTGTTACTGTTTCTGAAAACAGATGGGATGGGAAGGAGCATCATCCTGCTACTCATCCTCTGTTGTACCATCATCATCTTGATGTTCTTCATTAGCCTTCTGTATCCTGCAAACATACTGTGTCTGACTGGTGTCTCAGAAAAAGGAAAGTCCACAGAATAATCAGAAAGCTGTCCTGAAATATGGAAACCTGCCCTTCCAGCTCCATGATTTGGAAGGCCATAAGCCTTCCTTTCCTCCTTGATACTTCAGAGCTGCTGTGTCACTGAACTGAATTCTCAGATGGACAGTCAGTGTCGGGTTCATACACACAAGGTTTGTGGTTTAGCACTGTGACATTCCAGTAAAAGTCCCTTGAGATGGAATATGTTAATGGCTATTTATATCCATCAGCTTGATGACAAGATAATTTGTCAGGACATTGTTAGTGCAGGATTGCAAGCCAAGGCACTGAAGGCACACAACATTTTGGAACTGAATTCAGTTAAAACATTTTACCTGAGTGTTGCAGAGCAATGTGGGTGCTTGTACTCCTTGTCCTGGTGCATTAGATGGCAGCACTGCCAAAGCTGTGGGATCCTCAGTGCAGCTTCACCCAGCTCTGATACTGACATGTGTGGCAGTCTGATAGATGGAAATTCAGCTCCTCTGAAGGAAAACCATTTCCAAATCAAACTAGGCTGGAAGAAGAGTGCTGTTTCTCGTGTGAAATACCAACTGAAAAATGGCACATCAACTGGACTAGTTAGGAAATTAGGAACTGAAAACATACTTCTTTTTTTAGCATTTAGATAAAACCTGCAAATTTGGTTTTGGGGTTTTTGGACTTTTTTTATTTTTGGTTGAGGTTTTGCTTTTTTTTTTTAATACAGAGGAGAAGGACTTTACCATACAAATTATTGTTTGGTTTGGTTTTTTTTGATGAGATGAGAGCTTGAGGGTTCTTAAATTATAGGCTGACATTCTGGAAATATGAAACTTTCTTAGTATTGTGGTAGTATAGCACAGTTCTAAAGGCATGCCATCTTTCATAGAGTGAGCAGCTTTTGTCTGAAAGAATATAAAAAGTGTAAATCTGCCACAGCTCTTACTAAACGGTTTTTTTCTACCTTTATGTACCTGATAAAAACGTTCCCAGTTTACTTTGAGAAAAGGCAGACTCGAGATCAGGCAGTGTTTCCAGGATAATGGCAGCACTGAAGGCAGTGTTTGGGCGGAGGGGCGCGGCTGGTCCCGGCTGTCGGGCGCTGGGATCCCTGGGACGCGCTGGTCCAGCTTCCCTGGCTCGGGGATCCAGCGGTAGGGCAGCGGGCTCTGCTGGGCAAGCGCCGCGCTGCAGGCGGCTCTGCGCATCTCCGGCGCTAAAGGAGAAAGCAGAGCGGGAATTGCCCTCCAGTGGAAATGTCCCTGAACTGAAGGAAAAAAGTGCGTTTTCCCGGTGGCTGCGATATAATGGAATTAAAAAGAGCATTTTGCAGAATTAAGTTAAAGCATGTTGGGCTTGTGTCCTTTTGAAAAAAGAAAGCATAATTAATTATTTTTTAACCCCAGATTCACGCTTGGAAAAAATTGTGCAGTTACTTGTTGAAGGGTAAATCAGAGCAGATTTCTGGAGCACAGTCTCTGCCCTATTCAATACAAGTTCTGTTTTAAAAACAAGCGTAATTCTTCCAGACAAGTTGGATTTATTCCAGACTTGTGTAAGCATGCTTAGTTATTTTATTGTAGCCCCTATCAAATACGTTATTCAGTGTCAGCTGTGCCACTAGAATGTTCCCAAATTAACAAGGCTCTAAGACTACTTCTAAAGAAACCGTGGATTCTTCAGTGCCTTTCCCTTGATTTCCTCTAAGAGGAAAAATGGACTGAATAAACACTCCTCTGACCATACTTTACAGTTCTGGTTTTGAGGAATGTGAGTCTATTCACTAGTCTGTTTTCCCTGGCAGACCTCCATCCTCCTGATATGACAAGTTTTGAATTCAGTTTTGTTCTAAAGGAGACTTTATTGATGATGTGTGATCTCAAAAAAAAAAAAAAAACTACCAAAAAAAAAAAAAACCAGCAAAAAACCAGAACAACTTCAGCTAAACCAGGTTATTGTATCAAAGTCAGTTTAGCCAAATGAATTGACATCAGAGACAGCTTCAAACAGCTTTTCAGTAGTCTGAATACTTACTTTCCTGTACAAAAACATTTCCTGTCTGACTGTATAATTTGTTTTTCCACTTTTCAGATAAGATGCTAATGGTTGAAGCCCCAATAATTCAGTGATATAGGCTGTTTTAAGGGGTTTGGAGGGTGATTTTTTGGTCTGCATATATTTTACTCTTCTTATGGTTGGTTTTCAGTCCATGGTTTGTGGCCACTGGGTGTCAGCAGTGCAGAGCCATGTGCAGGTCTGAATGTGGGTTTGGACTGGGAGCTCTGTCCCAAAAATAAAAACGGCTGAAATCTGAATCCTTGCTTGAAAAACTTGTCCATCAATGAAGGAAAACTGTGTGTTTTGTGCAGAACTGGGGGTGGCTCTGGCACTTCACTCATGTGTTTGATTCAGCAGATTTACACAGGTGACACAGTATGAGCTGTTACCTTTAATATTAGTGATGTTACTGAGCTATGATGAATCTGAATATGAAGCCAGCTTATCCAAAATACAACTTGCTTCAAGCTAATGGCACTAAGCTTCTCCTTCCTAAATCTAATGGTGATAATGAGTGATAACTACTGTTTTTTTCAATATTGACTCTAATTATTTATTTTCTAGTTTGTATGATATTACTTTGGGATTTTGTACCATGGCAGATCTTTATTACTTTAAAAAAACACTAAAATCAATAGATTAAATTAGACTGTGTCAGAAGGCATCTCTGCTGCTCAAGTGCTATTCAGAAGAGAAATAAATATGCATTAGTCTAGGAAAAACACGTTTGTATCCAGGGAGAACGTTGCAACCATCAGAAAAGAGGATTCCTGCAGTGCATTTTACTGCCTGTTTCCATCTCTGCAGCAGTCTCTAGTATTTCAGGTTGAGGGCAGAAACGTTCTCACTGGTTGTGAAGCTTTGCTGATCATTGGCAGAGAAAGCCACACGGGCTCCCATAGGCTGCCAGGCTGTGATGCCATGTGTTGCTAAGGGCTGCCTTGGATTCAGCTGATGTGGGCAGACACCTCTCAACTGCCTCATTTCTTTTTGCTTTTCTCTTTTTTTTTTTCCCTTCTCCCTGTTCATGGCTAGATGCTGTTCAATAAGCCTTGAAACAGGCTGATAGGATTATCCTTCTGGAAAAACAATATGGGGAGACATTCAGTAAGTGTTTTGTTTATGTAGTAACACTACATAATGGTGGTATTCCACTACAATGCTAGACTTTTAATGCTATGCATGTTTTTTACTTACTATTTTGCCAAAAATATCTCTGAATTGGAGGTTTATGCCACACTTACATGACCAAATGAAAATTTAAAACTCAAATCCCAGGAACAAAATCTTTGTTGATTCATTAGATGTGCTTTCCATATAGTGTTGTGCTTAACTACATATGAGATTTTCAGGGAGTACAATTTTCATACTGTGAATTTTAGTACTGGGAATAGCCTATACATGTCCAAAAGGTAAGCTGATGTTCTCTTAAAGCAGATTTTCTTCAGGGATCACAAACAAATTTTTTAATCTATTTATTTAACTGTTTTTTTAAACTAGTTTGAAAGCATATTATTCTTACAATAGAACAAAAAAAAATAGAAAATATCACTTATGAACACCTTTGTAGTGTTTTACCTGTAATGATAATAAGTTCTCCAGCTGCTCACCAGTTGCATCATCTTTGTTAATGCAGTTTTTCTTCCAGGTGTGAGAGGGAAAATTTCTTTGGTGCTCAGATGAATTTACTTGCATTGAGTATTTCTATTACATTTCCCCTGGGCTTAGCCTGGGGGGCAGGGGGCACTGAAATGTGTCGGGGATGTTTTCCACAGGAAGGGCATGCGTGCAAGGCTTGTTTTGAAAATATGCCTTTGCTTTCCGCTTGTCTGATCAGGACTCTACGCGCAGCATCATACAACCCCATAAGGCTGTAATGGGCCAAATCATCCTAATCCAATGTGGCATTCCGTATGTCTTCCTCTGCAAGTAGGTCAAGTTTAAGCCATGTTCCTGGCTTGTGCTCCCATTTCCCATAACCTGTTCCACGTGGCTCAAGTATTGTGCTGGAGTGCAGAGCACGCCAGCAGGGATTCTGAGCAGCCTCACAGGGACAGTCAGTTTTTGGACATAAATTAGTGTTTTTGCTCTACTCTGATCTCGTGATGTTGCATTGTGGCAGGAGAAAACTTCAGTGGCTTAAATGTGTGCTTTTACTGAGTCTTAGGCTGTTAGTTTACCTAATGAGTTGCCTCTGGACACTGCACTATAAATTTTTAAAATCAGTAATACCTCTGGGAGAGAAATTGGTTTGCAGGTTTTGAAGTGTACTGTGTTGTGAATGAGAATACCAAATAAAATTGGATAGAGGTTGATGCTCTGAAGCTGTGGAAAAACAAATAGGTAGTGACCTAAAGTGTACTTCAGGCTAGACGTGAATATTTTGATGTTAGTGATTGCAATATGCAGAGTTCTTCTTGGTAAGGATTACAACTTCAATGTGCATTTTTTTTCCATTTGTGCTGGAAGAGTTGTGGGTGAAAAGGTGGTTTAGCACCCACAGAGGTCACCTCCAGTCAGTGCTCTGAACCAGCCATTCAGCTCCAAAACAAACCTCAGCTACAGGACATCAAAATCAACAGTAGGGCTTGCTGATGGCTTTGGTCTTCATACAGGCTTAAGTCTTTCTTGAACTAGAGCTGATTGATGTGGCAATGTGCTCAAGAAGGGTGCAGTAAGTGCTGGGAGATGTTCTTCACTAGTCAATGGAAGCTCAGTGTCAGGGTTACCTAACTGGAACCACATCTGACTTTCTAAACTAGTAATTTTACTTACTTTACATTAAGTTGTGGACTTGCAAGGAAACTGTAAGAGAGCTTGGTAACTTAATACTGGCTGGGCATGCCACTATGTGGTTAATTACCAAGGTAATTCACAGAACTACCAAAATCTTCCTGCTGGTGATGCTTTTAGAGGGCATCAAATAGCAGAAGAGGTCACTGAAGCTAAATGTTAATAGCTGGATTTGTAGACTGCTTCTCATGCTATGTGTAAATGGTCATCATCTTTAGTATTAGATCCAGTAGTGCTCTAGTCTTTCATGTGTTCAGTTCTTTCATGTGTTTTGGGTCCAGAAAAATTGCAAATGATAGGCCATCTTGAACAAAACAAGAGTCTATAGTAAATCTTTCTTTTATCTGTCAGGGGCCTGATGCATCTCTGAGCTAGGTTGCTTTACTCTAGATTGGTCCAGGTATTCTGCTTACACAGCACCTTCTCAGAAAGGTCAGATTTCATTTTCCTCTCTGCAGTGTTCCCTCTGAGTACAGCAGGTCAGCTCTCCCTGCTGCTCACTTATGCCTTCTGAAGGAAAATAATGTACAAAAGTGATGGGCCATCTAACCTTAGCTGTGGCATATTGACGTGCAGCTGCTTCCATGCATCTGGGAAGTTCCACGGAGGGCACCATGGCCTTGTTTCTAAAAGGTCATTTCAGAGCTCAAGGAGGGAGTGCTTAGCTTTGCCAGAAGAGTAGATTCTGACCTTTTGGCTCTTACATTCATTACCTGGAATGCTAAGCTGAGAGAAAGCATCCTCCAAAAAAGTGCTTGAGAAATTACATCTCAATATCTATCTAAATTGAATTTTCAAGCTCTTTGTAGCTTAAAGTCTCTTTGGATTGCAGCTGGGAGAAATGGTTGTTTTTACAGTTCTTAAAACACAGGCGGTTTTCCAGCGTTAAGGATGCTTGAGATCCTTGAGTAAATGTTACAGTGCATCTTGATTCAAGTTTCAGAAATACTGGGTTTGTCTAGTTTCAGCTAGATTTCCATGCACTTCACAAAACCTGAATATACAGTGACTGTTTTGCTGCTAAGAAAACAAATGTGATTGCACGTCTTGTGTGCAAAACTCTGATGTGACTAAAATTAATCAAGATTTTTTCAGTACAGTGAACACACAAAGGGGGAGTTTGTTGGGAACTTTATTATGAAAAGGTGTTCAAGCAGCTTTGTGTCCATGTAAATTGAAATACATTCCTATAGCACATCTTGTCATCTTGCTGCTGTCATAGTAGAACTAATCTATTATCATCAATTCCTCTCCTTTGCTCAGGGAGGCTCTTCACTGAGCTGTTACCTTTAGATCAGTTGCATCTTCTGCTTGAATATTGCATTGACTGTTCCATTGTAGTGCCAAAACTTTTATTATGCTTCTCTATTTGTTAAATTTAACTCCTGGAAAAGAAACCATGTGTTCTTCCTGGCAAACTTTCCTGAGGGATGAAGGTATTTGTATTGCAAAACTGAGTCCCCAGCTCCCTACTTGTATTAGGAAGTGGTAGGTGCTCAGTGAAACAATCTGTTCTGCAGTGCCTCTGTGCTCTTCTGTGAACTTAGCTTCAAAATATTTCAACCCTATAAGCATGCCCCTTCTCTGACCTTCACAAGTAATGTTATCCAATATTTAAGCCACGTGCATGAGCCTGTAAACTCTTTGGAGTCTGGTTAATATCAAAAAAAAGGCAAAACCTACACAGAGGCATTTTTTTGAGATATGGAGAATATTTTGTTGGAGGAGGGGATGGTGCAGCTGAAGCACAGCAGTAATTGCAGGTATAGGAATTCTCTTCAGGCCATTATCACTATTCACTGCCACGTGTTTGCTGCTTGATTTTAATGTTGGAATTGAAATATGTAATATGCTGTTCTGAGACTGAGGTTTGGTTTTTAAATCTGAATCTGTAAACTGGGTCACCATTATGTGGCTTCTACTGGTTTTTTATTGGCCCTGTTGAAAATATTTGTTTAAGGATGCCTCTGTCTGCTCCCCAACAAGAAGAACATTCATAATCTGGAAAACTCTGAAATACAAAGTGACTTATTCAGTTCTGTGTTACAGAACATGCTTGAGAGATATGGAAAAGTAATTTCTCTGCTTTCTACTGTTGTGTGTTTGCACAGCACTGGTGCACTTGCAACTTTAAAAGAGTTTGCCGTGCTATGGGATAGGAGGTCCTGGAAAAGCTGCCTCTTTGAAGAACCATGTTTTAATGGATTCATTTTCAAGAAGAGTCTCTCAGCTGGACACCCTAATTTAAAAATTCCTTGACTTAATAGGTCCTTCTCACAGGCTGAGAAGTCTGATCTGAATTTCTAGGAAATAAGTTCAAGTTATTAGGAAGCAGGTCTTGCATTTCCTTGAGTTTCAAGGAGAAGGTTGAACATATGAGAAAGCCAGCACACACCTCCTGGTGACATGCTGTGTGCAGAGTCCGCTGTGGTCACCTGGGTTACACTCCAAGTCACAGTGCTAAAAGTCTAGATTCTTAGCAGTCATTTGGTCATTCTGTAGAAGTTGTTAGAGCAAAGACTTGGGTTATTTTCAGCAATTTGGGATTAATTGCCCCTTCCTTCTCAAGCTTTGTTTGGTTGCTGAATCTTGCAGATGCCACAAAATAAATCATATGCTGTTCTTAGTTTGACCAAGAAATTCTGTCAGCACAGATTCTGAAAGTTTGTTTTGCCAAACAATTTGTTTTGAGTTCACATTGTTTCAGTTTCCTTGACTCGTAATAAAGTAATGATTCTTGGTGTCATGCTATCTTACCTCCAGGTGAACATGATTCTTAGTCAAAGTAAAAATCAGGAAAAAATAGAGCATATACTTGTTTGTTGGTATAGTTAGACTAATTTGGAAATTGATTTTTTTAATATTTTTTGTGCTTGAATTCAAATGTCAGATTGTTCATGGCTTATTCTTAAATAATTTGAGATGAGATTTTTGTATGTGTCTTGCTTGTCATGCAGCAGCACTCTAGTGAGCTCTTGGCATTTCAGAGCAATGGTTAGTAGGTATATTTTCAACCTCTGTGTAAAACATGGGAAGGTTAATGAAAAGGCTGCTTTGTTATGAAATGCAGTTTTCATACTCCTACTGCAGGTATTGATTTCTGAAACTTGTGGTAACATTTGAAACTGTTTTGATAATTTATCTGATCTCAAGTAATCTAACAACTATTTAATTTTTCTTCCACTTTTCATTTCTTTTAGCTGGGATGTGGCAGCAAACATAAGAAGAACTGTTGAAACTTGATTTTTCTTCTGGTTTTGGAAAAGTCTAGTTTTTGTTTTGCTTGTAACTCTGTGATTTAATGGGAAAACTGTTCATTGGCCACAGATGACTACTGCTGAGAGGCTTTCTGAAATCTGTTTTGGATTACAGTGAGGTAACACTGTAATGACACCAGTTCCATTTGAGGTTCCTTTTGTCCTAAACAATAATGGTTTTTTCTGGCACTGAGTGCTGCAGTTATGCCAAACAATTTCTCAGTCATCATAGGTCACATGTTCTTTATATGTATTAAACAGAGATGAAAAAGGGCCAGTAATTCACATCTTTATTTTTGTCAAAGATTATAACTTTTCCAGTTTTTCAACAATCACTGCTCTCTAAGAAGACAGGGCATGGAAATGCACTGTACAGTACACAGGTTATGCTCCTCGCCAGAAATGAATCCAGAGTGCAAAACACAATGGGAGCCCTGCTCCAGTGAGACCCAGGCGTGTACTTAAAATAGGAAATGGTTATTGGAACTAAATTATTTTGCCATTTTTATTTTTAGGTTTGCTGGCATGGGTAATCTCATTAAGGTGCTAACCAGGGACATAGACCACAATGCAGCACATTTTTTCTTGGATTTTGAAAGTAAGTCTCTCAGCCCTTCACAGCTGGTGCATTTCAAATGGTAACAGTAGGGTTGCTTATACCTGCTGCAGTGAAGGCCAGGGGACTCAATTGCAAACCTGGAATTTGAAAGAGTTGCATGTGGTTTTTCTGTTCTTTTTTTTTTTTTTTCCCCTTTTTCCCCCTCTCCAGTAGTAGCCAAGCCACCATCATGCTGCTGTGTAAATTTTCTTTCTATGTGCTTAGTCATTTTGGGTCTCTGTGGTCAGTGATGTCCATCCATCTGCCTGCAAATCAAGTAATCATGAAATGAGAAATTCTGTCAGTATGCCATAGTAATCTGTGCTGAGCAGTTGTTCACTGTGATCCTCTCATACGCAAGAGTGAGTGCTAAATCATTCCTGATCCTGCTTTGGTCATTCATCGTGCAGTTAATGTGGTTTTTTTTACATCCGAAAGTCTGAAGTGAAACTGTCTGAGTTTCACAGATGTTGTAAGCACCTTGTGTAAAAGATCCGTGGCATATCTCTGTTAGCATTTTCTGCACACTGAAATGATGTATCATGATGTGGTTTTTTACCATGGCCTTCTGACACAATCATAAGGGCTGACAAAATTAAAGCTCTTTCCTTCTGTTGTCCCATCAGGTTAAAATCTAGCACGGCTAATGCTTTCAAATCTGGTGCTTGGCCCTCAAGGCAGTACTCCTGCTCAGGACACTGGTGCTAGGGTGCACTGGGACAGAACAGTCCCTGGCAAAGCCTTCAGTTGGATTCTGCCCCTTTCCCAAAGGGGCAGCTGTGAGGATGTTGGTGACATGGTCACTTCTTACAGGAAAGCTGCACTGCTGGGGTCACCAGCTGTGCCTCCTCGATGTGGGGATGTCCCTTCACCCAGCCTGAAGGACGGGTTCGTACCTGATGGAACTCTGGTCTTCTTTTCCCACTGCTTCAATCAACTACATTTGGGCTGTTCTTTCTTATAAAAAGAAAATTTTCTTTTCTCTCATTCTTGTCTTGGCAGGTACCTTAACATGGGGAACCTTCTAAAAGTTTTGACATGCACAGACCTTGAGCAGGGGCCAAATTTTTTCCTTGATTTTGAAAGTGAGAAGATGATTTTATATATCTATTACTCTTTGCCTGCAGTAGACTGCATTTGTCTTGTACTAAATGTATGTTTTCATTTTGCCATCCTTCTAACTGCTTTCCATGCCTGAGCTATGGATAATTGTTCAAAAAACTTTGGTAGAAAGCAATAACCTGTTCTAAAATATCCTCAGGTCCTAAAATGTAAAATCTTTATTTCAGGAAGGGCTTTCAAATTACATTTGACTGTTGAAACCTGATTTGGTTCTTGTTTTTTAAATCAAAATTCTGCCTACTTTTAATCAAAATGTTAAGAATAGTTGTAATTATTTGAAGACTTACTGAAGTTGCAACTGACTTACTCAAATTTGTGAGTTTTGTCTCATGCTCCTTAAAGGAAGAACTGAAAATGAAACCTGATTCACTTTCAATGTGACTTAATAATGCTGCATACACAGACTGGCTCACAACAGCTATTCATAGCTCCAGCATCATCATGTTAAAGGTTATATGTGAACCTTACTGGATCTGGCACTGAAATTTAACCTCATGCCTTCTTAAAAGGGAGTCTCAATGTGTTTAGAGATGAAATTGAGTTTGAAAAGAAGAGGCATGTAGCTTGTCTGATCAATGCCAGGTGTTCTAGAAGGTTCACATATGTCAGTATTTCTGCTTTTGGTTTTTGTTGCATGATACAGTATAGCCTAAGAATGGCAGGTAAGTGTTGCTGGCTTCTGCTATGCATGTTTAATTACTTTCTTTTGGGATGTGCTCTTTCTTTAGCCAGCTGTACATCAGCAAGCATAAAATAAGAAGATTAATGTTTAAGTACATTTTGACCATGTAATAGAGTAAAATGGAATAATCAAATAATAAAAAAATTGATGAAGTATTATGATATGGATAATTTGAGGTGCATTAAGTCTTTTTTCCCCTGAACTGTTTTTCATTTGTTTGATGAAACAGTAGCAGTTTTTTTATATTAGTTATAATATGAAAGCAAATGCTTGAAGAAATATGGTTTTGCTTCAATGACATTTGAAGTTACAACTTCTGTAAACTCTTACCCTGTTGTGTTGAATTTTATCACTTATCTCTTTGGAATATATTGTTATTGGAAGATGCTAGCCATACAAATTATTCGTAAAGGGAAGATTATCAAGGCTTGTGTTCAAAAATCAGAAAGCAAAATTTGTCTGAGACCAATTCTCGCATATCATCATATTAGGTAAAACCTAGTGAAGTGGGAGAACTCATGTGTGAGGCCATTGGAGTTTGAAGCTCCAGCTTAATCTGCAAATAGTGAAAATTTAATTGGAGTAAATGAAATTTAGATAGAAGAGGATCGTTCTAAAATAAATTGCAATAAAAATTGCTCATTTTTTTTCTTTTAAAATAGAGATTCTTTAGCTATCAGTTTTGTTTTAAAATGCATGTTTTGAGCATGAACAGGATTTGGCATGAGAGTAAGCAGGTTGCTGACATGAAATGCTTTCATATGCAGACAAATTAGGTGACTTATATTATGGCTGAATTGTTAGACTGTTCTTTGTTCTTTTTGGACCCTGTTCTGCATTTGTTTCTGCTGCTATACTGTGTATCCATGCTTCTTTCTCCTCTGTTTCAGATAGCTTGCCTTGACAGGATCTTGGCTTTGACACAGCCAAGATCTTTCTTCAAGACTTGGCACTTACTCTTGTGATACTTAATGTTGTGGTTTTGTGTGGAAGGACAAGTAAGCTCTGTATTAAAAACAAATTTGCCAATTCTGTGTTACGCCTGGCTCAGTAATAGGCAGTTTGAAGTCTTTTGTTCTTAAATCCATGTATGTGAGCAGGCTCCAATGTTTCTTACATAGTACCTTAAAGAACTACAACCTAATGTCTACAAAGCTTTGTAGTGCTAGAAACTTCAAATTTTAGATTTCTAGCCATTACTTTTCCCCCAGATGTTTATCTTGGTGCTAGATGCCAGTGATTGGTGTGACTGTTAGCATCCATGTAAAAAAAATATGATGAGCTGTAGGCTTTTCCTTGCCTCTGCACTGGTTAAGCTTATGCTTTCTTTGATCATTCACCTTACCTGTTTGATACAAATAGTTGTCTTGAGTGTTCTTTTAACGTCTGTGCAGTGCCATTAGAACATGAGCAAAGTGCACAGGTCAATATTGTTTGCATAAAACAGCCACCTAAAATGTGGGAAACTTACAGCTCAACTTTTACATTGGTGTCATTACTGTCACAGTTGCAAATCCTTTCCAAATTTTCTGATTTGAATAGTAGCTAAAATACAGTGCACTTTGAGATGGTGATATCAAGCTAGCGCTGACAGTATCCTGCATTATCTCCAGAGGACTTGGCCAGGTTTCAGAGGAGCCACAGAGACAGCATTCTCCATAGTAATGCCAACAGAGATGAATAAATTATTTCATCTCCAGCAGTCTGGCATTTTTCCCCCCTTGTTTGTGGGTTTTGTCCCAGACAGTTTCAGATGACTTGATGTGTTCTTCCCTGGGAAAAATCTCAGCTTAAATAGTTTGCTGTGCCGTGTAAACTTTTAACCCCAAATTTCTCTCCCTACTAGTTCTGTAGGCTAGCCAAATATTATTTTAATAGTCACTAAATGTGTGTGTTCCCCGCATGCAATATGTTGTCTCACTTCTGTAGTATTTAGTTCACATAACAGCGTTTGTATATTGTTTCAAGTCTCCTCTTCTGTCTCTAATACATTACTGTGTGAACATTCTGAACTCTTAAGTGTATATTGCATCTAGTGCAGTAACATTCTGATTAAACACAAATTAATTTAAAGATGAACTCCCATTTACTTGCAGAACCTCAGTCTTTTCTTACTATTGCATTAAGAATAATAAAGTTGACCTGAATAACCAGGGCTCAGCTCCTGTGGCCACAATATCAAACCTCAGAACATCTGGGTGAGCTGTGATGTGCTTACTGGGTTTTTTCTTTCTATGGAAAGCATTGCTGATAAAGGCACAGCCTTCTTGTAGCAGGAATTTAAATGGACTGGGGAGAAAGGAAATCCATGAAATTGTATATCTCCTTCATCCTTCTGTTTGGATGCCTGGCACTGCTGGCTGCTTTTTCTTAGCTGTCAAGAGTAACTCCAGAAGTGCAACTCCCTTTCCTGCTCTGTGCACTCCACCTTGGGGAAAAGGAGTTCCACAAGTGGTGATTCTCAAGTGAAGGTCCTGTAGCTTGAGCCCTCAGGTACATACTGAGGGGTGCTATTCCCATAGTATGGGGATGCTGCCTCCATCTATTCAAGATGATAGCAGTGCTTAGGAAAAGGGACCTCTCCCTCTTTCTTCCCTGTGATGGGCTTTCGGAATACAATGCTCTGACGAGCACTGGGAAGCAAATAAACCAATTTTGCTCTGGGTCAGCCAGCATTAGTCCCTGAAGATTCTTTATATCATTTTTAGCCCTATTCTAATAACATTTTAAATGTTTTGTGAAGGGATTATAAAATAATTTAAATTTGCTTTTAAATTTGACCTCTCTTTTAAGGATGGCAGAGGAAATGAGTTGGGACAAATCAGGTTTATGGATGTTTTTTATTGGAGAGGACTAGGTTGACCAAAAATGAAATACATACCAAAAGAAATAACTCTGTACCTACTTGATTTTCAAATAAATTGATGTTTAGAAGTTTGTAATAATCAAAATAAACAAATAAAAAAACCCACCACCCCAACAAATTAAATACCAACCATTGGTTTAAGTTTCCTGGAACATTTTAAGGAAATGAAATACAGTAGTTGGCTGTTTGCATCCTACACTAAGAGAGATGATGATGGTGCTGATTTGCCTAGCCAGCTGTCCAGTGAGGACCACTAAATTTGTATGTGGGAAGTGATTTTCCTTTCCAAACATGGAAGGTCATAGCAGCTGTTCTGCTTTTTGGTGGGTTTTGAAATGAGGAGCAGGAATTCTTTTGGGCCTTTCTGCTCTGCCCCTCCCAATCTTGAAAAATGAACTCTTTTTACTACACAGGGTAAAGAAAAAAATGGCATGAAAAATTAAATAGGCAGGAGATGTTCTCAGTGTGAGACGATCCAAGTGACAAGTCTTGATTGCATTATTTAACAGCACAATCTGGAATGCTACAGAGCTTCACGTCTTAGTCTGTATTTCACTGTAACATTTCATGTTCGTGCATGAACTGCTGCCAGTCAGCTGGTGCTTCCCTGTCTGCTCTTTTCCCTCATTTTTTGTCTTCATTTCTTACAGCAGTCTTCAGCAGCTTTCAAAATTATGTGACCTTTGTGATGATCTGAAAAGCACTGGCCACTTTTACTCGATGCCTAATCAATGTGGTGCTCTTTTATTTTTTTATTTTCAAAGGAGTGACCAGGTTCTTTTTAACCTGTGCTTATTCTTGATGTTTCTCAAAATACCAGTTAAACTGTTGCAAGGTCTATCTATAGACATATTTGCTAATATTGCCCACTCTTTATGCATTAAACTATAAAAATAAGAGATATTATGCAAAAATTACAGCAAAACCCAGACAGGCAATGTATATGAAACTTATTTTCTCCTAATACAAACTTTTGTTTTCTCTTGTGTTTTTCTAGTGTGTAACACTAAGATACTGTGGGAGTTTTATTTCAAATGTAAAGATGTACCTAACTTCCATGGGAAGTTGTACATATGGATCATTAAAAAAGCACTTCTCAAAAGACATTTTCCAGACTCTTCAAACTGCACAAAGTCATGAGGATATATTGTCCATAGATAGTTTCTGTCTGTCCCTATAAAAAAGAATCTATTGTTAATACCCTCATTTTTGGCATTGGAAATAATGAACTAAAATGCAATGATATTTATTCCATAACATATTTCACCCATGTTAACAGAGAAGTGGGGCTTTTTTACAAGAGCTTTAATAACTAACAATTTTTTTTTCTAAATATGAGTCTAAAAGGAACTAACCTTATAGCTTCCATCAGCATTTTAAAAGAAAAAAAAATACGGTTCAGGTAAACCATGTCTGAGATACTTGTCCTAGGTGATTGTTTTTAAAGGTTAAAACCTTTTGTTGATTCTTCTCAAAACATACTTCTTACAGAATCACATTTCTTTAAAAATGTACATGTTGCTTTTTGAAACTATGACCCAATATACTTTTGGGAAGCCCATAGCTAATTAGAAGAAAATGGAAAACAGCTTATATATTTAAAGATGGGACAAAAAAAGAAAAAGCCCTTCACAAGCTCACACTAGATCTTTTTGTTCTCAGCTCTGATTGTGTGATGAGTGCAGTAAAGAATGTTTTGAGAATTAAATATATTTAGAAGTAAAATATATGGCTCCTTTCCCAAGCAGTTAAAGATGAGGCAGACAAGATGGAAAATAATCTGATGCAGTGTTTCTAGATAATAATAGACATGGACACCTCTTGTGCTATCTGCAGTGAGCGTGTCTTTTGAATGCTTACCTAAGTTTCTTCCAGTGAGCCTCTACTGTACCCCAAGTGAGATTATATGATAGTCATAAAGACAACTCATCAGGATTTCTTCTCCTAACTCAGTTTTAAATAAGTCAAGAAGATAGAATCCAGGTGAATTTTTGGGATGGTAAATGAAGAGGCTACTAAAATGAATACAATTAGTCTCTTGGAGTTCCTTATACATTGTGGTAGCTCTTCAGAGAATGAAAATTCTTGATGAGTTGCTGCATGAAGAATTTGTCCCGTAGGTGATGGTGTGCCTATTGAATTCCATGTTGTTGTTAAAAATAAATATATATACATTTAATATGTTCTGCTGTTTAGATGCCCAACCTACAGAATCTGAAAAGGAAATTTATAATCAGGTGAATGTAGTGTTAAAGGATGCAGAAGGAATACTGGAAGACTTGCAATCATATAGAGGAGCTGGCCATGAAATACGAGAGGTGAGCTAGAGCATTACAATTGTGCACAGCCTGTGGCTGTTCATTGTCTGATTCTAACCAAATACTACTGGGGTTTAACTTTGCTTGCAGGAGCTGTTTTGGCAGAGCATGTTGTCTTTTAAAATCACTGTCTTGAATTTCTGCTCTGGAATGTTTCTTTTTAACAGCAAAACAGATGTTGCTTGTTTCAATCATATTAATCCACATATGTAATAGCAAATGATGCTTCTCAGAGTTTTTGGGGTATTATTAATATTGATTTTTCTTTGTGTTCCCACATAAGCTCTTCTTGAGTTAATAGTGAATTTGGAAAGAGTGTGGTGTGACTACAATGCAATACTGAATAGTGTTGACATCCTCTTATATGCTAACTGGAGAAGCCTGATTTGGTAATCCTAACACAAAAGGCATCTCATTTTCAATCCCTTTTAATTGGCTTTTATTTACTAAAGTAGATGTTTGGAACAGAAGCAAAGTTCCTGTACAGAATGTCACTCCATTTTTCCTTTGTTTAATAAAGGGTGAAATAAATATTCTCCCAACCCCCTTTCTTCCTTACATGCAGCAATGGGGGCCGCTTTGCTCATGAAGGAAGGAGTTACTCCCTGTAACGTATTCTTAAGAAATTGTATTAAATAGGAGAAGTCTCTATTCACTCCATAGCAATTTGAGATACTCGTCTTTGAGGGTTTTTCTCTCCATGGAATTGCTAAGGTAGGTTTAAGAAGGATGACTGTGTCACACACAACCATTAGGAGGGGAGATAGCTTACTTGGTCTTCAGGGAAGGAGCGTGTTCAGGGACAGGCTGTAGGATCAGGCAGGAGTGTGTGTGTGCAGATGCCATGGAGAAATGAGAGATACTCCTCTGAGAGGAGGTAGACATGGCAAGAAGGAAACTTTCTAGGACCAGAGAGGAGTGTGCTGCAAGCCACAGCCCACAGCTGACTGAAACAGTTCTTGAAATCAAGAAATTGACAGTAAAAATACTGCAGGAGAGTTATGAGCATTTTTATTTCTGTTTTCTTAGTATATTTTCAGTTGCTGACTGGAGAGGTTGAATTTAAGGTATTATATGTTTGAGAAGTTTACTGTAAAGACAAAGTCTATAAATATATCCTTCAAAGCTGTGGTGTATGCTGTGTACTGGTGGTGCTTTATGTTGTTGATTATGCTTAAATGTTCCTGCTATAACAGTTAGCCTGAATTTCACAGCAATTTTTTTCCTTTGCAAATTTGGGAATTATTGATAGATACCAACATTAAGATGAGGCTTTGATCGCTAATTTTTTTTTTTTTGCTTGGAGTAAGCACAGTTAAGTTGTTAATTTTAATTAACTAGGTCTCGTTATGTAAATTTTCTTATCTGAGTAATTTGATTTTTAACCATTTCTTTATACTCTCTCCAAGTTGTTTTCCTGTTCAGGTTGCTTACTTTCAACACAAATTTTTAGACCTTTTTGGAACAGACATGGGTTAGTACATGCTTGTCTCTCAACTGAAAACTTCTTAGTAGGCAGATTTTTAATTATTAGCTCTTCAAACAATTGTCTTGCATAGGTGTTTTGGTTTTTTGTGTTTTGTTGTTTGGGGTTGATTGATCAGCAGTGCATCAGTTATTCCCAATCCAAGCATACTTTTCTCCTCTCTTTTTCTAATTTAAGGCAATACAGCATCCAAATGATGAGAAGCTGCAAGAGAAGGCGTGGGGTGCAGTTGTTCCACTAGTAGGCAAACTAAAGAAATTCTATGAATTTTCTCAAAGACTAGGTGAGTGGGAAGGTGTTAACTTGGGCTTTTTTTGTCTTAATTAATTAGTATATTTAGCATATTCAGATGTAATCACATCTAGGTCAACTCGTTTGTGGAAAAGAGCTCATATTGCACAGATTCCTCCATACACTGGATGACAGCAATCTTGCTTCAGTGGATATCTGAGAGGGGACAGAGCATGGGCATCCTTGTTACTCTTCCTCTACTCCTTTAGTAACTCAGGAAAGCAGTAACCAGCTGATTGACTGGAAAATAGTGAACTAAATAATCAGGAATTAATTCTGTCAGTGTTTCTGATACCAAGAGTACTTAAAAGAGACTGTATTATTCCTCCCTAAACACCAGAAATAATTTGCTGTGTGGAAATGCCTGATCTTGGTTCATACACATGCAATACTTGAGATGGTGCTTCATGCCTCTTCTGAAACACACTGATGTGATGGCTATGCTGATAAAACCTATGAGGCTTGTTTTTTCACCAGCTTACTTTTGTTATCTCACTTCTAATCAAATTTATTAAAATAGTTTGTAAAAAATGTGTTTAAAACATGGAAACTTGTTGCAGGCAAGTTCTGCGTTTTAAAATGGGTGAGGTATTTTTCTCAAGAAGATGAACAGGAAGCTGGATTATAAATTTATCTTAAATAAGGTGTGACTTCTGCTTACAGCTATGTGCCTGTTGAATTCTGTGTTCTACTAAAGGCCGAAGTCTGCCAACACAAGTTATAGAAATATGTTCTACACAAATGTTGCAGACAAAGCTTAAGTAGAACTTCTCAAGAAGTTTTTTTTGTGGCTGTCAGTGCTGATGAGACCTGGTCTATACAGCAATTTGTATGTAAATATGACAGCAGTTGACACATAGATGAGCAATTCATCAAGTCCCTTTATTATTAATCACTATGTATTTTGGCAGCTGTATCTTTTAAGTCTAGCATGCAGAATAGCAGCCAGTACTGATACAAGAAGCAGGTGCAGTTGTGTGTTGCCAACTCCTCTTGTGTGGTTGCAGAGGCAGGGCTGCGGGGCCTGCTGGGAGCCCTGACGAGCACTCCGTATTCCCCAACACAGCACCTGGAGCGAGAGCAGGCTCTTGCTAAGCAGTTTGCAGAAATTCTTCACTTTACACTCCGATTTGATGAGCTCAAGGTAAGAGCTTGTAATCAGAAGGGCTAGAAAAAGAAGCCAAGTGTGTTCATTGATGCAATCTGAGTTGTGTTCTGTTCTGGAATAGAATGTGCAGTGGATACTCAAATATCCAATATGCTTGGCTTGCTCTTGTGACCTGGAGTTAGATTAAACCGGAAAGCAGATGAAATATCATATTAGCTTTAGGCACTTGTATTTCAGTTCACATTAATCATGTTTCTTCACCCAAATTTGGCATATCTCTTGGGATAATGTTGCTGCTTTTAGCTTGTGTGCACTCATAGTCCAGCTATTTTCTTGCTAATGTGTAAAGAACTAAGCTGAAATTATAATTAATTTGCTGGTCTGATCCTTGGAGTTGAATTAGCAAAGCAATTTTTTTCAACCTACTAATTTTCAACTTGTATTTAGTAGACTGCTCCTTTTCTCATTCCTTGTTCTGAATTTGAGAAACCAGAAATCTTTATGTTGTGCTTACCAGTTTCAAACATGTCACAGGCCTTTTTGCTGCACTTCAGGAACTTGAATATTTTCTTGTTGGGTGTATTATATTTTATGAAAACTTGTCCTTACTTTTCTTAAATTTGTCACAACTCTCTTGCTTCCATATCTACATAGATGACAAATCCTGCTATACAGAATGACTTCAGCTACTATAGAAGAACTCTGAGCCGTATGAGGATTAACAATGTCCCAGTAGGTAACCCTTGGATAAGATGAAATGTAGTCTTCTGCTACCACCTCTCTTCTCCATGTACAGAATAGCTAAACCCTTTCTTCTGTTTTTTAGGCAGAGGGAGAAAATGAAGTAAATAATGAGTTGGCAAACAGAATGTCTTTATTTTACGCTGAGGCAACGCCAATGTTGAAAACCTTAAGTGATGCCACAACAAAGTTTGTGTCAGAGGTAAGAGTATAAATTTATGGCTTGGGTAATGTGCTTCACAGCACTGCAGTGCCAGACATAATGGGCAACACAACCTCCACCGGGCCTAATCTGGCATCTAGAAATAAAACTTGGGGTTTGGAGCCTCAAGAAATGTAACATGTCTTTCCCAGATGCTGTATAGTTAGGGACTCCAGCCAGGCACTTGGTGTATGCATCCCCAAAATTTAATGGATAGTGTCCCATCAGCAGTGATGGCTTTCCTCAAGCTGGGACAGGTATTTTGCCTGCACTGTGGTGGTGGTTTAGAGCAGAAATTTCAGAAAATTGAAAGGGAAACGTCTTGATTCTTTCTGCTTGAAATAGGGAATGGAATTGAAATGTAGCTTCCTCTTCTCCTTCCCAAGATGCTTTTGTTACACTGTGTAAAGTATACTACATTATTGCAAAAGGGAGCAGGAACCTGAACGGGAAAAGTATTTCAGCATGTTGACACATCCCTATTTACTCTTGACTATCTAAGTAAATATTTGTTGTAAAATCCAATCGCTGTAAGTACTGTGCTTGCTTTCTGGTAACTGTGGTGATTTTTGGCTTATGTGCAAAGAATACTTACTATTTCTTAGTAGAAAATAATTTTACATTACATGATTAATGCAAAGTTACATCTGTCTTTTAATGTTTTTTTTTCTCCTGAGTTCTGCTTTATGCTTGAAATGCCTTAAGAAAACTTATTTTACATTTATTTGTGGTGGTTGTCTGCCACAATTTTAAGTTTCACTGCTACAGCAGATGAATATATTTGGCTATAGAAATTTTTGTCTTTGAAGGAGCAGGTTAGATGATGATTCCTTCAAAACTTGCCAATAGTCAGTCATGTCAAGGGTGTAGTTCCTTGGCTACAAACAAGCAGGCAAAACCCATGTGGTAGCCTTTGCTCTGTAAATTGCTAATCTATATGATAACATTTAAAAAGAACAGTGCAAGACTACCTGAATTACCATAGTTGTGTTGATGTTTTTAATTGCTCCACATTGCTATGCCAGCATAGCAATCAAATCAGATAACTGATTTGACTTAGGTTTTGTAGTAAAATATTTCACAGTAATTGAATTGTGGAAACTTTCTTTTGCAGAATAAAAATTTACCAATAGAGAATACAACAGATTGCTTAAGCACCATGGCCAGTGTGTGCAGGGTCATGCTGGAAACCCCGTGAGTACAAACACTGCTTGGGTTGGGTGTGAGTCACCTTTCTGTTTCAGACCTGACTTGTAATGCATGAAAGAAATATAATTGGAGAAATTAGGAACTGTGATGTTTCCTTTTTACCAGCCCAGTTGTTTACACTGTCATGAAACCACCTTGTTTCATTCTGGAAATCGTGCAGTCTGCTGTTCTGAACATATTAATATTTAAAAATAGAATGGCTGTGGAAGCTAGACAACCTCTTGGCACTCTCTATAAGTGGTTTTCTCATGTATTATTCAGAGAAATAGGCTATTTGAGCATGATTGCCTAGGGTCTCCTGAAAGAGGGGCTGTGGGCAATGCTCTCGACGTTGTGTCCTTGCTGACTGGCCTAGCTGATTGCTCTAAAAAAATGACAGTGCTCCTCTCAGGGGAATTAAGAGACAACTTCTGGGCATGAAGGCAGTCAGTTGTCTTCTATTTGTTTGAGAGGCACTGGGCGTATGACCAAAGTCACACTAATCTTGGTTATTTTTTGAAATCTGTTTCTTCTGTGTTCTAAATAGTTTTCTATTGGTAAAGTTACTGGGGCATGAGCCATGTCTTTTTAAATAAGTTTCTGTCCAAATACCACAGGACTTTTGTTTTGGAGTACACTAAAAGCTCCAAGCATTTATACTCTTCTTAGAAATGGACTATTCTGAGTAAAAAAGCAGTTAAAGGTTGTCCATTTGCCTGCCCTTTTCTTTTCTAAGTCAGAATTTTGGGTGTGTATTAGAAGGTGGCAGGGAAAAGTGTAGGAAGCACTGAAGACAAGGTTAGTATGTATTGTTTTAATATTTTTTAAAATTAATTTTTTTTTAAATTTAAAAATCCTAATTGTTTTAGGGTTGAGAATTTTTATTAATCTTGAGGTAACTTTCTAAACAATCATCTGACTTTTGGGAGGTTATTGAAAGGAATACAGAAAACTCTCAAAAGTTTGGGGTTGGTGGATTTGGTTGGGTTGGTTTGTTTGTTTTTTCTCTGAGGATTTATAGTAGAATTTTTCTTTTTAATCTTAATTTGGGTGTTACTAGTATGTACTGTTATCTTGTGTTTCATAGATAATAAGCTATGTTTTTAAATTCCAGTGAATATAGAAGCAGGTTTACAAATGAGGAAACAGTATCATTCTGTCTGAGGGTAATGGTGGGTGTCATCATACTCTATGACCACGTGCATCCGGTGGGCGCTTTTGCAAAAACTTCAAAAATTGATGTAAGTTTACTGGTACTAAATAATCTCCTGAGTATTTAAATTGTGGGTAGAAATTCCTTTTCTGTGTTGCAGATTTTAGTAGCAGATATATACACTGGGTTGGTGCTAAACATGTAGCTGTGAGCAAAAATGTATATTTAAGTAGTGGGAAATACAAACTAGGCCTTCAGACGTGTAAGTGGGTTATGAAAAATCTGTTTTTATGTAGTTCAGGTAGTGTCTAGAAATACTTGTAAGCAGTGGTTGTGATGAAAGATCCAGATCAGAAAGTAACAATGGCCCCTGGCTTGTTCCTCACTGACTGGTGAAGAGCTCACTTCACAATCCACCACACTTTGAGTTTCTAAATTTCTACTGTTGTTTGGTAGTAAAACAAACTAGTTGTTTGGTAGTAAGCCTGTGGAATACATGCTGTTACTCTGTGGTTTTGTGGTTATTTCAAAGGGAGTATTATCCCAGTGTATTAACTACAGTTGGTCATTATTTCACTGGCTGAATGTAATAATTCTTAATGGATTTATGATAAACATGTATTTTTTGCTCACAGTTCCATTTTTTTTTTAAGGTGGATAAAATGGAGCTTGAAAGTTACATTTGCTGAAGTTATCATAGAATGGTTTGGGTTGGAAGGGACCTTAAAGATCATCCAGTTCCAGCCCCCCTGCCATGAGCAGGGACGCCTTCCACTAGACCAGGTTGCTCAGGGCCAACCTGGCCTTGAGCACTTCCAGGGATGGGGCAGCCACAATATTCAAAGTCATTCTCCCTCATCTTGTCACTACATGCTCTTGTAAAATGTCTCTTTCCAGCTCTCTTGTAACCCTCTTTAGGTACTGGAAGGTGCTCTGAGGTCTCCCCAGATCATTCTCTATGCTGAGCAGCCCCAATTCTCTCAATCTTTCCTCACTGGAAAGGTGCTCCAGCTCTCTGATCATCTTCATGAACCTCCTCTGGACTTGCTCTGGCACAGCCATGTCATTTTTCTGCTAGTGACACAGAGCTGGTCCAGGTGGGATCTTAGAAGAGCAGAGCAGAGGTAGAGAATCACCTCCCTTGCTGTGCTGGCCACATTTCTTTTGCTGCAGCCCAGGACAGTGTTGGCTTTCTGGGCTGCCAGAGCACTTTGCTGGGTCATGTTGAACTTCTCATCCAGCAACATCCCCAAGCCCTTGTCCTCAGGGCTCCGAGTCCATTCCCTGCCCAGCCTGTATTTGTGCTTGGGATGGAGTTGCGGGACCTTGCTCTTGGAGTTGTTGAGCTTCATGAAGTTCACAGGTCCTACTTCTCCAGACTGTCCAGGTCCCTCTGGATGCCTTCCCTCCCCTCCAGACTGTCAGCCACACCACTCAGCTTGGTGTCATCAGTAAAGTTGCTAAGGATNTGTGCTGGCCACATTTCTTTTGCTGCAGCCCAGGACAGTGTTGGCTTTCTGGGCTGCCAGAGCACTTTGCTGGGTCATGTTGAACTTCTCATCCAGCAACATCCCCAAGCCCTTCTCCTCAGGGCTCCCAGTCCATTCCCTGCCCAGCCTGTATTTGTGCTTGGGATGGAGTTGCGGGACCTTGCTCTTGGAGTTGTTGAGCTTCATGAAGTTCACAGGTCCTACTTCTCCAGACTGTCCAGGTCCCTCTGGATGCCTTCCCTCCCTTCCAGACTGTCAGCCACACCACTCAGCTTGGTGTCATCAGTAAAGTTGCTAAGGATGCACTTGATGCAGCTTTTTAAGTAGCTAAGCCAGTCTGTGATAGGAAGATGTAATACTGAAAGCTTAATTCCTTTCTAATACCCAGAAAATGTCTTTACACTGCTGCTATTTTTAAATACATTTTTGATCTTTTACATACTGAATATAAAACATTCCTGTTAACTCAGAATGTAGTAGCATGGAAAAAACTGTAATTTTTTTAACTCCTAGATGAAAGGATGCATCAAAGTTCTTAAAGACCAGCCTCCTAACAGTGTAGAAGGCCTTCTAAATGCTCTCAGGTACTCCTTTTTGTTCCTTGGGTTTTTTTAATGTTTTGATGTGAGTTTTCCTGAATTGTCCAGGGCATTTTCTTTGCAGCAAAGTGTTCAGTGACTGTTACAGGGAAAGGTGAATGTAATTATTGCAGGCTTTTCTTCTAATGTGTCTTGAGACAAGGATGTGTGAAGAAGCCTCTGTGTTTTAACAGGGTTGTGAATTTGCAGTTGTTCATTCTAAGATAACCTTTTCCATGCATGCAGGTTAAGAATGAGTCAGTATGGCATGGTAAGTAACTAGAAATGGTTTCTTTTCAGAAAGAACAAAAGGCATGAGTCTCTGCTGTAGAATAGATGAGACAAGAATTTGCCACATTAATTGGAGAAGTAAAGAAAAATTAATAATTCAGTGTATTAATCTGAAACCTGCTAATTTGTGTTGTAAAGCTGTATCTCTAGTCAGTCACGTGTTCATTGTGTGGATGTCCAGTATGGGAGAAGTGGCAAATAGTGCAAAAATGGGATAGGCAGGTGAAGTCTTTGTTCTTGTCCTTGCTTGGAAAAGTATCATTGCTTTGGTAACAAATAACTGTAACTGGGTGTTGTTACTCATGGGCTTGCTTGGAATGTGGAAGCTTCAGTTTGTCTTGTCTGAAATTGTGCAGTTGTGATTTGTCTTCCTTATCTGTAGTGAAGCTGCTTTAATTTCATTTGCCCTCTTTTTATTTTTTGTATCATGATGTGGTAAGGAGTTAAATAATGTGGTATTGTAGGTGGATTCTTTTGCAAAGTTTGTTCAGATTATTAGTTAAAATTTTAAAAAATCCACGCCTAATTTGAAACTTTATGTGACTATTTCCATGCTAAAATCACGATCATCTCTGAACTTCTTGACATGATCAGTCTTTGAGATGGTGATCAGTAAAAACACAGGCTTCCAGAGGGAATATGCTGCATTAGCATTTATTTCTAACTAGTTTATTGTGATTACAGCTGCCATGATCACCAGTCTTTACTCTAGTAGCCCATTTTTCCCATCATTGCTGACATTATGAAAGTACATGGAAGGTGTAGTTCAGGTGCTTGCTGAGCTAAGCAGTGACATTAACTTTTGGTTATTACACAGTTAACTTTGTGGTTAGCAGTGTAAATCCAGTCCATGCTCTCAAGCTGTGCTTTCCCTGCTCTAACCCTTTCCATGCATGGATGCTGTAACAGTCCTGGTTTTGTACATTTGATTACTCTCTGGGTAGGATATTTAAATCTTTTCTAAACCACGTTTGGAATTGTTAGGAAGAGATGCAGGGGTGAGCTGCTGTGTGCTCATGTGATGAAAACAGGTTCAAGATGTCATTGTGACAAATTAACTCCAAATCTAAGTCTTTGATTCTGGAGGAGTGAGAAGTCCTTGTGTTTTCCCAAGAGACAGATAATGTGTTTCAAAAACAAATGAAAGATGCTATAGTATTTTGGAGGGAGATCAGCTCTTTGTAATTTCAAATTCATCTGAGTATTGTAATCATGTTCAGCTTTTTCACATGGGCAGAATACCAAGTGCAATAACTTTTCAGGATTTCAGAAAACCTTAGGCTGCTTGTTTGTTGAAAGTATAAATTACCAAAAAGTGCTGAAATCTACAGTATTATTAACTTCCAAACTAAAAAGTCATTATGTATTTATCAAGTGAACAAGTAAAATAATACTGCAGCTGTGGATAACAATGGAAGTGCTAATTTAACATGTTAAATTACGAAGTAAGTTTTATTTGCTTTTAGATTAGTTAGGAAGGAAGATCAGGAAAATTAATCATACAAAAAGTCTGCAATGAGGATATCTTTTAAAAATAGAGATAGCTAGTTTTTTTATAGTGATTGAAAAATGTGCTGTTATCCTAGAGAAATTTGAAAGGGGAAGGAGCTGAAATAAGCACATATATATGCTCTTCAGTTTTAGCAGCACAGTCACTTAACTAAGCAGGAAATTAGGCTGAAAAGTGATTAAATCCATTGTCATTTAGGGATCCTAGGAAGGTTTGGTCACTGGAAGTTTTGAAGAAGAGTTTCTTCTTTATTTGAAGATTTTTTCTGTAGGCAGAGCCCTCAGAGTTAGTCAGATGGATAATTAATTATCTGTCACAAGTGGTACTATGAGCTTACTGTGAAGGCCAATGTCCAGCTGAGGCTTATTTTGAGCTCCCCTTGGTGCAAGGCTGCTAGAGTCTAGTTCTGGTTGGCAATATCATTTTGTGATCAGAATGCCTTACTTGTGTTCTTGGTGACCATGGAGTGGGTGATGATCCATGCCTGAGGGTTTTGCTCTGGTACAGTCAGGTTGAGCCATAAACAAAGAAATACACATTTGTAAGCTAAAGTGCAATAGCATTTATGCTCATCTTGACTTTATTTCTGTGTTTAGGTACACAACAAAGCATTTGAATGATGAGACTACCTCCAAGCAAATTAAATCCATGTTGCAATAACAATTACCTGGAATTCGCACCTGCTGTAGACAGTATTCTGCAATGACTGAGATGCACAGATTTTTTTTTTTTTTTAGTGATTGCAACTACTATCTCGTTCATTCTTGCTTTTTATTTTCTCTCTTCCTGTTTACTCTTTTTTTAATCACTTTCTTGTACCTAAGTAAGCTCAGACTTCTTTTCTGTGCCAAATCAATGAAAATTATCAATTCTGGAAAGTATTTCTACTTTTCAGAATAGCCATCCTAAGTGGCAGCTAATTATGCGTTGCATTTGGATTTCTCTGTACTGGGGAAAGATTTGTGACTTGAACTAAATATTTTTAAACTTGTGGGTTTTTTTCTTTTTTTGAAAAACTAATATTTAATATTGCTTCTTCTGCATGGCAAGACTGCCTACTCTGCTATTTAAAAATCCCTTGATGACTTCATTTTCTATTGCAGCTTATTTTCATGTGCAACCATGAGGAAACTAAAAGCAGATTTGTTTAAATTAACTGTGTTTGTACAAAATGGTACCCCAACATAAAAGTTTTTTTAAATGAGTAAAAACTGTTTTGTTTAAAAGTTACATTTGCATTTTGACTCATTTTTGTAAGGATGTATGTTGTATGTTTAACCTTTAATAACTAACGTTAAACTGTGGTGTGTGCGTAGCAAAATTACGTATGCATGTTCATGTCAAATGATTGGCTGTGGATAAGATAATAAAATCAGCTTTCATTTTTCTAAGTGTGGTTTGATTTACCAGTATTTTGAGTGAGATGTCTTCGTGCTCTTTGGATTTTTACAAAAAAATAAATTTATAAATTTTATATAGTGAAAACTCTGCTGTTTCATTACCAGTATCCAGTTGCCTAAGCCACTGATTTAAGCCTGATGTGTTTTAGAGTTCTTGCTCTCCACTCTGTGCTGCTTCCCTCTCCCTGAGAATTATTACTCAGGTAGGTTTGTGGTGAGGAACTTGGTGCAATCCATATAGATTCCAGTGGACATTGCTGAAAAACCTGGATCTGGGCTACCCATGCTGCCTCCTCATACAGCCGTCAGAAATGACTCTGCACATTGGGCTTTTTCCACACCAGTGATGGGGAGATGAACTCCCCTTGCTCTGTACTGGTGTGTACCCTTATGGATCTAGGTATTTGTACTATGTAAAATCTGAATAATCACAGCATACTAAATAATGTTTCTTCTTAGGGAAACAATTTAGAGCTACAAGTCTTACATAGGTTGGTGAAGAAATTAAAGCTCTTTTGAGAGGGAAAGGATTGAAAGGGAAAAATTACAGCCCTTCCAAAGGACCTTGGCAGGTTGGAGGGATGGGCAGAGAGGAACTGTCTGAAGTTCAGCAAAGGCACATGCAGGGTCCTGCACCTGGGGAGGAGCAACCCCAGGCACCAGCCCAGGCTGGGGACTGACCTGCTGGAAAGCAGCGCTGTGGAGAAGGACCTGGGGGAGAGCAGCTGTCCATGAGCCAGCAGTGCCCTGGGGGCCAAGGCCAGTGGTGTCCTGGGGTGTGTTAGGAGGAGCACTGCCAGCGGGTCGGGGAAGTGATCCTGCCAC
The DNA here is from genome assembly GCA_013399945.1 of Ploceus nigricollis. Classification (NCBI taxonomy): domain Eukaryota; kingdom Metazoa; phylum Chordata; class Aves; order Passeriformes; family Ploceidae; genus Ploceus; species Ploceus nigricollis. The sequence continues at coordinate 585,401 of VXBC01004526.1, forward strand.
TCTGCTCAGACCTATGCAGCCTCACCTGGAGTGATGTCTGCAGTTCTGACCTCCTCCTCCTCCTCAAAGCAGACATGGAGCTCCTGGAGTGGGTCCAGCACAGGGACTGGAATATCTCTCTCACAAGGAAAGACTGGGGGAGCTGGGCCTGTTCAGCCTCAGAAAGAGAAAACTGAGAGGGGACCATCAATGTCTGTCAGTGTCTGTAGGGAGGTGTCAGAGGGTGGACCAGGCTCTGCTCAGTGGTGCCCAGCAATAGGATAAGAGGCCATGGGGAGAAGCTGATGCACAGGAAGTTCCACCTGAATATGAGGAAGAACTTCTTTACTGTGCAGTGACCAAGCACTGGTACAGATTTCCCAGAGAGGGTGTGGAGCCTTCTCACTGGAGATATCCAAGAACTGTCTGGACACGATCCCGTACCATGAGCTCAGGGATGACCCTGTCTGAGCAGAGAGGTTAGTCCAGATGACCCACTGTTGTCCCTTCCAGCCTTACCCATTCTGTGATTCTGTGAGAACAAGAATTGAGAATGACTAGAAGACTCTGGGAAATGGCATATTTTGCACTGATGAGCAAACATGAGCGCTCCTCGGGTATGGCACCATTGTGATTATGCCTAACATGAATTGTCAGTGTTCTGGAAAGGAGACTTGAAACGTGCAGGCAAGTGTGACAGCACTCAGCTTTATTTGGTGGACAAGTAATGTTTTGTAACTTTACATAGCATGCTGGCTCCAGGTAGAATGTATCAGTATGACCATGCTTGATTTCCTATGGATATTCCTTCTGCACCATCAAGAAATGTTTTCCTTTTTATCTTTTCATTGTTTTGAAGAGATCTCCAAAATTGTAATTCATGACACTTGAAGACTGTGAAGGAGGTTCAGGTGTGTACTGTGTGTATCTGTATGTCCATCTCTCTTAGGGCAATACATTTTTTTCTTTTCAGCCAAAGATGCTTAGCCAAGGTCTCTGTCACGGAGAAACCGACCCATGTGCTTTGCTGGCCACAGGAATAAAATACTCCTGCTTTGACATGAAACTACTATAGTCCTTTTGGCAATATCACAGTTGAATCAAGCTGAGGAAAGACAAAACTGGATTTGTTTGGGGTTTTTAAAAAGGAAAAAAAAATCTTTCCTGGAATCATGTGAATGCTACAAACTGTATACAACTGACCCTTCTGCAGGGATCTGAAAGGGAAACTGTCCTCATCAGTTCATCACCCTGAAGAAAAAAAATAATTTAGTGTCAGCCTTGTAGCTGTGAATGCAGTTAAGGAATAATAATCCTAGGAGGAGCAAATCATGCTCCTTCCAGTATTACTTTTTGTAAGTAAAGCTTTCTAAAGGAAAGTTAATTTACAGAGAATGAGTTTTAAGCACAACTTGTGTATATGACAGTTATTACTTCTGATTTTATTGAAAAACACTTGAAACAGTAGATCAGGCCTGAGTGCTGTTGTGGCGGAACCAGCCATACAGCAGATTTCTTCTTTGTCTTGCCTCAGTGACTGCTGCCTAAAACAACACAATTTCTTCAGTCGACTGTTTTGGACAGATCTTCCTTTCTGCTGCCCTGACAGCATCTTTGCTTTTAAACATCGTTGTTCTTGTGGTCTGAAAATAATTGGAGCTTTCCTTTTTTTCCTCTGGCATTTGTGTTTTGCAGTTACTCTGTGTACGCAGCTGGGATGGGAGATTAGAGCTGGCTTGCCTTGGAGTTGTCTGGCCCACTGCTCCACAAGCTTCCCCACTCATTAGGTTTCCAAGAAAACAGGCTTTTCCAGTGCACCAGGCACCAGCTGTTTGAAGTTTTGAGCTGAAACTGCTGTGTGTTCCTGCTCAAGCTTTGGTGCTTGTTCCTTGCAAAACCATGCTTTAATCTTGCCCTCTTCATTTTATCTGTGCTGGTGGACAGGAGAGCAGCTGGCAGGCCTGGCACTAAGTATGGGTCACTAAACAGCTTCTGTGTAAATTTTGGGGGGCTGGGCTGGCTAGCACTCAATGGTTAAAATAAGTGCTGTGCTCAAATTAGCCACCCTCCCTGTGCTGTGAGCTGGTGTAACCAGCCTGTAGCTGTTGTGGATGACAGGCCTTCTCCTCATGATGCTGTGTCTCTCAGTGTAAATATTATTGCTCCTTTCTTGCAAGCCTCAGATGCCAGGACAGATGGGTCTCTGGGGGAAACCTCTACAGTGGTGTGTGTGATGTGTGTCACAGTCAGTAAAGAGATTGCATGGCTGACTGTGTGTGCCAGGATTGGAACAGATCTGGAGTGGAGGACCCTGAAATGGCCTTGTTTCATGTGGGCTTGGAGCATTCCTGTGCAAACATCTCATTCTGGATGAACTGTCCTCAGGCTGCTTTCTCCTGGCTTGCACAGCCAGTGCCAGCATGTCTTTTGGAGCAGGGATGTGATTACTCTTCAGACTGCTGCTTCGCTGAAGGTTGCTCATCTTCCTTTTCTTTGAGTTTGCTAAGCTTGGTGTTGTCTTTCTGTCCCTGCAAAGACTTAGACTGGTGAAATAATTAGCAAGGAGTAGTTAAGGCAGTTGCTCTGAGTTTATAGCTAGTTGTGGGATTTGAGAAGTGTGTCAGTAGGAAGTTCACTGTGATGGTTCCCTGGGTGCTGCAAACACGTGTAGTCACAAGTCCTGTTGGATGCAGGAGGCATCCCTGAGGGTGCCTTTTTTTAGCTGTGGTGATGGGATTACTTATTTGTCAAAATCTCGAGAAATAACTCTGTGAAGCAGCTTCTTTTGTCAAAACAGAAAACTGTAGTAGCAGCTCAGGGGCAGTGGAGCAAGGACTAAAGCAATCCCAGTATAAAGTTCATGGTGTCAATTTGCATATGAATTTTGTAATGCATTGCTGTCACATGGGATATTTAAAAACTGGATTATTGCAACCAGCTTGGTGTGATCTGGCCAGCGGTCTGGTTCTCCCTGTGCTAATGACCCTTTCAGGCTGGTCTCATCCCTCAGTTTTATTACTGTGGTAAAGCTGGCAGGACAGAGGTACCTCTCTGTCAAGTTTACAACGAAGGGCTATACCTGGTGAGCAAATCTAGCCAGGTGTAAGCTGACCCTGTCTCTTACATCTGTGTGATGCCATGGACTTGTCACAGCTGTAGCAGTGAGAAGTGGGCCTTTGTGGGGTTCTGTGGACCAGTGGTGAAGTTATCAAGTTACTGCATGTGTGTTACAAATTACAAGATTTGGCTAAGTGGTAGAATCGAGTTCTCTCAAGGGGATCTGCCAGATTAAGCTCTGGTCTCTCTGATCTCCTGAACAGATACAGGGATACCATGTGCTGCAGAAAGATGTCAGATACAGCTGATACTGCTGAATCACTTGAACGCTTGGATGCTTTATTATGTGGATTCGCTGCTGTAATTATTTCACCAGCAAGTGCTCTCATGCATGGTGGGCTGGTAACAAGTTACACAGACTTGGTGTGTTGTGAACATGCTTCCTGAGGCTGCCATTGTATGTCAGTGGTCCTGGAGCTCCCAGGGCCACACTTACTTGCAGGATTTCCTCAGTTGCCCTGCTGAGTCATGTGTTTTACAGCTGCAGCTTCCCCCAAGACCCTCTGTTTTCCTTTTGAAAGCATTCATCTTACCTGTCTTATATATGCAAGTGTGTTGGTGCTGTCAGTTATCTTCCATATGCTTCTAAGGAATTATTGAGGACAGGTCTTAGGATGGCTCATGAGACCTCATTTTGTGCAAGAGGAGCTGGAGAAACTCAGGAGGTGTATTTGTCTTCTCCCCCTCTGCAGTGTGCTGTGAACTGCAGCAGTCTGCTACCCCCTGCAGGCTCCGGCCCCAGGGCCCTGCATTCCCTGCTCCTGCTTGAGCCCTGTCCCAGAGCCAGCACTTTACTGCAGGGATCAGAGTTGTCCAGTAGTTGAGATGAGGAGCTACAAGCACCTGGTGACTGTGATGATGAAGTGAGATATAGGAGTGCTGTGCCCTGTCCTGGTTCCTGCTGTGGTGTTCCCTCGTTAGAGGTGGCAATGTATCATTGATGTCCCCATCCTCAGAAGCAGGGAGAGCTCCTGCTGCAGGTGACAGCGGTGACCTCTGTGGTCATGGTAGTCTAAGACAGCCCCAAGTCAGAGCTGGTCTGGCAAGAACATCTATCTGGCCTGCTCTGTGGCCTGACCCATCTCTTCCTTGGATGCAGGCAAGGAAACAACTGAGCTGCTTATTTTATCCTTGCTCCCTATGTTCCTGCATTGTGATTTCACATGTGCCTATTGTGTCAAAGTGGCTGAATGATGGGCCAGTGTCCAGGCTTGGGAAAAGAGTATGTGCACACATCCAGCTCATCCAGTGGGCTGGAAACACACCCATCATGTGAAGGGGCACATGAGATGTGTCCAAGTGCAGGGTAGAGAGAGATGAGGTGTTGCAGTATAAAACTGATGTCCCCATAACCAGCTGTGTGACCCCTGATCAGTATTGGTGTAATTAAACAGTGTGGGAGTGCTTTACTGAAACATGTGAGCTTAAGTAGTGTGGCCATCCTAGCTGTGCTCTTTCTGGCTTTAAAGCAGTTGCCTTTATCATCTTTATTACCCTTACTGTTGTTTTTAAGGTAATAGACTCTACCTTCAGTACTGTACATCTTTGAAATTACTTGTAGTGCTTGAATGTGAAATGCTACTTGGAGGCCCAGGCTAGAGATGCTTTCTTTTTGTGGCAGCTGATTGACTGTTCTGGCTAGAAGAATGATGATTTGATGCCATTGGAAGGAAAGTTGGCTGATGTCACGAGGAGTTTCCTAACACTTCTCTTACGCTAACGTAAACATCTTGCAGGAGAACTGTAAGAGGGTGGCTCCTCAGAGACATTTAGTCTGGATTGAATAAAGGGTAAGAGGTGTCCATTAGGAAATGTTACTGCGCTGAAGTGGCCCAGACTGACTGACAGGTCTTTTTCATCTTAAATTGAAGTTTGCACTGGAGATTATGTTAATGAGGTGTTCCTGCATAGGCAGTTTGAGGTGTTAAATCCAGAAGCTGGGAAGCATTGGACCAAAACATCCTCCACAGAGCATCAATAATAACTGAAAATATAACTTTGGCTGGAGTGGCAGAAAGCTTTCTTTTGTATTGTATAAACCAAAAATTGCTCCCAGAAAAGCTGCTGCGTGTTGGGAAAGAGAAAGCAGCCATCCTGAAGGTGGCAGTGATGCTCTTCTCAAACGAGCCCTATTTACTGACTGAGCGCCACTGTTCTTTGAGAGCGACTGTCCCACCCGCAAACTCTCCCTCCTATAAATTACTGCAATATTGCTTTTCCCTTCAAAGACTCAGTGATCCATTGCTCTCTTTATTTCTCTCCCCATTTTGACACATTAACACAACTTGCTTCGTGCTCTGGCTTTGCAAATGAGGAGCAATTGAAGCGGGAATGTAATTGCGTGTCTGCTCTCAAGGAGGGAACGCATTTCGAAACAGAATGGTCCTGGACTCCAAAGTTCTGCCTCTGCTGATCTGCAAGTCTCTAAAGGATTTTGAAATATGCTGTTAATCAAAAGCTAATTAAACATTTTAATTAGTTTTTACAGTGTGAGTTTTGTTATAGAAGGCTCTCTCTAGGTTCTTGTCATGGGTATCTCTTGCTCAGGAAGCAGAGCAGGAGGTTTCAGTCAGTTGCTTAGCTGAAGGACACTCAGCCTCACCGGCACCATCATCTTCAGTGTCTGTCCCTCTTCACCTATAACAGAGAGCTGTCTCTTGTCAGTGAGGCTTTGGGAATGATGCTGTTCACAGTTCATCAGCTGCTTCCCTCCAGCTGAATGTTGATCCATACTTGGCCAGCTCACAGCCCCTCCTATGCTTTGGACTCATATTTACCCTTCAGGTCTGAGCCTGGTGTCTGCAGCCCCAAATAGCTCCCCAGCAAAGGGATGGCTCATCTGGGGCTTGGATCTGGAAAGCCTTAAAAGAAAGATCCAAAGAGAGAACAAGCCCACCTCATCTGCTCAGGGAATAGATTTATTCTGCAGCCTAGGGAAGCTGGAGATCAAACCATGGGAAATTTCTGTGATCTGAACCTAGACCAGCATTTGCAGTTACTACTATAAAATGCTCTGTGCATCTGTGTGTGTACATCTCTCTCATCACCTCCTGTGCTGCTCCTGTCAGCACTCTAAGGTTACAGGTAAACCTTTGCTGCAGGTAAGGGAGGAGCTGATACTGGACACTGCGGGGATTTCTTTAGCCTGCTACACCTCCCTCCCACCCCTTGGCTGGGGCTTTTGCTGGATTCTTATTCCCCAAAACTGTTCAGTGTTTTTGGTTTTTTTTGTGTTTTAAATAATGTCACTAACAACAGCCACAGCTTGAGATTGCATACAATGCAGGGAAATTTCTGGGGTCTGATTAGCCTGAGGCTGGGAATATCCCACACTCGATTTCTCCTGTAAAGGAAGAGTCTGGCTCTCTGAATCTTCACTGCGTTTTCGGGTCTGAGCAAGCGGCCAAGGCAGTGCTGAGACGTCCAGAGAGTGACTCGGAGGGGCTGTGTAAGGGGATCGGAATTTGGTCAGTCTGCGCCGCTTCCTCCTCAGCAAGGCGCTGGAGATGAAGGAGGGCTGCTGGAGCCAAGCACTTTTGGGGACACACCGAGGAGTGGCAGGGGCAGCAGACAGCCTGAGCCCCTCTTCAGACACAGCCTGATGCTTTGATAAATCACACAATGCCTGAGCATCAGGGAGCAGAGCTCTGGACCTAAAACAATGTGTGACCAAGTCACTGATGAGATTGAGATTCCCTTTTTAAGGAGATTTTTGGGCAAGGATAACAGATATGCTGATAGGGATGGCATAGGCTGTAAGTGGGGAAAGCAGACAAACCTACATTGCGTGAGTTTCTGGGGGTGCTAATCGAGCTGTATTTCTTCTTCAGGAGTGATTTGGCCACTCAGCAGTTCTGTCACCTCCTCTAATCAACAGCCTGTTGCCTGAAATGCCTATTTCTCAGCAGGCAAACAACATCAGTGCTTGCTGAACATCAGGTTTCAAGCACGAGATTTGAATTTGGGCCAGGAGGAAGGACTTGTAACTCTTTAGTAGCATCACTGGAAGATCAAAACCAATCAGGATGCAGAGCAAATGCTGCTTCCCACCCCATCAGTGTCTATTAGTGCTTCTGACCATTAGTGCTTCTGACTATCTCACAGAGGAGGAATTTTTCAGGAAAATGCACAAAAATAATCTGAATTTTTCATAGGGAGTCTCACACAGTGAACAGCAAACCAAATGGGCTGCCCAGGATTGGTGTTGCTACATTTACCGAGTCCCACAGGAATCACCTTCCTCTCACTTTTTTGTTTTGCTGTCTGAATGCAGCTACCAGAGAAGCTCATTGGGCTGGCTCAGCCTCAGTGCAAGTGCTGCAATGGGAGTGTGTTGTGCTGCATGGTCTGTACCAAAGTCAGACCATTGCTCCCAGCATTCCAGCTCATGAGGAGTGTGCCCAGCCCCAGCTGGCTGGCACCACTGCTTTGGAGATAGTGACACATCATGGTGGCATTGTCAACGTATGTCAATGTTGCCACGTGTCTTGCCTTGTCTGCTGGTCCTGGCACTGCCTGGAGTGCCAGCAGGAGCCCCAACAGGCACATTTGACTGGGCATCTCTGCTGAGGCTCCCTGCTCTCTGTATTGGTGCTGCCTGACCTGGACAGCTTGGGCATTTCTGTAGCTCCTTCTTGCAGAAAGAGCCCTCTCTCCCTTGGTGAGACAGTGGCTGTAAGTCTGGCCCAGCCTGCAGCACGTGGGGGGCTCTCAGGGTCCAAAATGCTGCTGTGTGTCGCTGGGCCAGCACTGGCTGTTCCAGCCCACCTGTTCTGGCACCTGCCCTGTGTGCTGCTTTATCACAGAATCATAGAATTGGTTGGGTTGGACGGGGCCTAGTTCAATACCCCTGCCCCTTCTGCTAGACCAGGTTGCTCAGAGCCCTGTTCAGCCTGGTCTTGAACACCTCCAGGGGTGGGGAGTCCACAAGCTCTCTGGTCACCTCTCTGCATATCTGTGGCATTCCTCAGCTTGCACCTTCTCCAGAGGTGTGAGGGGAAAGATTGGTGGGCTTGAGCCTGTAATACTCAAGAAATCACTAGGTGGTGTAGACAGAAGTTTGTGGTTTACCATCAAATTCCTTTGGTGACTTGGTACAGCAAAAGAACACATGTTTGGGCAGAAGGTGGAACCATCCTCTGTTGAGGTTGTGGATCTGAGGACCATGATCAACCTTCACAGCTGTAAGGAGCATCTTTTGGCCCTCCTCTGTATAAAACCAAAACCAGCTGCTTCCACAATAAAGCACTACCCACGTTCCTGCCTTGGCAGACTGAAAGCAGAAGGGGCTGTAACCTGGGCACACACAGTGATGTAATGTCATGACTCATTTGTATCGAGGGACCCAGTCAAGGCTGGAGAGCTCTTGCTTTGGCTGTTAAAAAATGGGTGGTGAAAATTCGTTGGGGGAAAAGAACCCAAAACAATAAATGAATCCAACAGTGTATGGAGGAAAGCAAAGTAAAGCAGGCTGCACATTAATAATTAAACTTCCAGAGAACTGAATAGATCACATTGTATATGAATGAGTCCTATGGTCTTCCCATATTGCTTTATACAGTCGACCTGTAAAAGTGTTTAAGCTTGGGTCCCCTGCAATGGGAAGCTCTTTTCTTATTCTACCTTTCTTATATGCTAGAAAAACACTTTAATACAGTTTTCAGCACCTAATTTGTATGTGTGTGCGTGTATATATGTGCATATATAAAATCCAGATATTTGTAATGGACAAGCTATTAATTACAGTTCCTGGGAGAAAAAAAAAGGTAGCTATGGTAATGTTTTTCCTGTAACAAAACATCTGGGTTTAGATAATAATATATATCTATAATTACTGTAGAAAATCAAATGTTTGTAGCAAGCAAAGTATAAGTTACAATTGCTTTTCTAGGAATTTAGGAGCTGCTAAGCTCCCTCAGACCTGCAAGCCTTCTAGCCCAGGATTTTGACAATGACCAGAACAGGGCAGACCAAGGGTGTTCCAAGAAACCCTGCAACAAGCAGTTAGGTTATCCCTTATCTCAGAAAAGTTTCCATTCCTCCCCTTCCCTCTGTAATTAGAGGTTAGCTAATGCCTCTCAAATCATGAGAGTTTACATCTTTCCTGAGACTTCATTTCAAAAATAACATAAAATATTTACTGCTGTAACTCTGGTCATGCTCATTGCTCATCAAAATGTCTAATCGTGGTTGGAGTCTTGCCAGGGCTTTGTTATCTGTCAGCTTCATCCCATTTTCCTCTGCATGATAATCTAAGGATGGGTGAGAGCTGTAGAATGACCAAATAAAGAATGGTAAGTGTGTGGAAAATACTGGAAAACAACAAATTTTTTCTCTATATTGTTTTTCCATTTCATGTAACATTCTGTTGCAAATGACAAACAAAACCACACCACCACCACATTTTGGGGTTGTTTTCCATCCTGATAATCTGTGTTGGTGGCAGTACTAAAGCATGTTGCCCTTTCTGATGGGAGCTGCAATCTGCTGCTGGCTCAGAGCCACCTCAGGTGCTGGGTTCAAGACCTCGGCTGGACCAGCCCCCTCCTCACCCTTCTCATGTGCTGAGGGTGGTTCTTGAGGGCAGAGCTGCAGCTATTGCCCTGCAGAGAGCAGACAAGGGGGCTGCTGGTGACCCAGGCACGGAGCTGTTTGGGCACGAGGGATTTTGTAGGGCCTGGGCACAGCATGCTGGGGAACCTGTGCCAAACAAGGCAGGTAAGTTGTGCCAGTATGGAGGCAGATGTGGCCCTTGTGGGTGACACAGCCACCTTTGGCATAGAGGGGAAGCAGAGTCAGACACAGAATTCAGCTTCATGGAGATGCACAGTCGGCTGGACACACCCGGTCTGCCTGGGGATATGTCTCCAGTCAATTACCAAATATTATCCTTGTGCTGAAATGGGGCACAAAACAGCCCCCAGCAATGTTTGATTTTCCTGTGAGCCACAGGCTGGGGCTTTGTGTAACAGGTGAGAGCAGCCCCATTCCAGCCTCAAGGTTTGAAGTGAAGGTGGTCCACTGCAGCTGTCAGCTCGCTGGGGCACAGAGCTCTTTGAGACACCTTGGTCCCTCTGGGATGAGCCCCTTGGGGCTGGACTGGTGTCTCTGCCAGGCATGCTGATACTGGGATGAAAGCAAGGCACTGGGGAATGAAACAGGGCTCTGGTGGGATGATACCTCATCACAGACTCCCTGTTTGGAGTTAGTGATGGATGAGATCCTGCTGATAAACTGTCTACTGTGATATTATCAGGATGGATCTCAGTGTTAAAAGCTGATTTTTGATGTGGTGGAGTTTAGTTTCCTTCCTACTTCTATTAGTGATAAGACAGCGATGTTTAGCTGGGATAAATACTCTGCTGTATTCTGCAGCCAGAGCTTTCTTTTTCCCCCCCTCATTTGCTTTAATAGCAGGCATTATTATAAATGCATTACTCTGTTCAGGAGGGAATTGTGAAACTGGCAGTTGAGAATTTCTCAGTCTCTCTTGTTAAAGGAAGGCAGCTTTTGCTCAGGCTGAGTCAATATTTAATCTTAGATCCATCCTTTCCTGTATCTTCCTCTATGGTCAAAGCTGCTGAATAGTGGGGAAAACAAATTTGAACTTCTTTTGGAAATTCAGTGAGGACTCAGTAAATATTATATTTAGTATGGAGGAAGCTTTGCATTTGGAAGAAAAAATCACAGACTCTTTCCAATGTTGATAGGTGGATCTTCAAAATACAAAGCATCTTCCTAACACTCTACTAATAATAGTGATGTGCTTATTAGTATTTGAGTGTAAATGAAGGTACCTCAGAATCTTTGATTTAAAGACTGAGCACTCACAGTACTAGAAGCTGTAGAAAGGGGTAAAAAATAAGAGAGCAGCTGTTCTGGTGATCAGACCAATGTGATTATTGATTACAGATTGGAATACAACATGGAATAGAAGAGACAAATGAACTGGCAGAACTGACTCATCATAAAAGGAAGTATTTAAAAAATTACTGTATTCTAATTCACAACTTAGTGGTCCCCAGGTGGCATGATTTACAGTAGGGCTGCCCATACATAGGGGGCAGAATATAATTTGTTTGCTTGCTGTGGATGTTAAAACCATACAGTGCTCACATCCTAGAATAATGGTTTCCATTCAGTGGACAAAAAGGTTAAGGTGTGGTACCAAAGAAAAGCTATAGGGGAGCAGGGAATTGAGAACAGGTCTCCCAAAGCCATGTCAAACCACCCTAACCATTGCTTAAGATCACACTTGTCTTCAGGATTCAGTTATTGCTCCAGCAGCAATTTATCCGGATGAGCAAAGAGCACCAGGCTCTTTTCCTGCAGCTGCAGCTGATTCAGGTCCTGGTGCTGTCTCCAACGATGTGGAATTGCTCTTTGTCAGATTCATGGCTGGTGCTTCCCTGCATGCGATCACCGGGGCTGATGCAGTTAAGTGCAAGGCTTTGGCCTCCACCCCCAGCGCCCCTGACAGAGTGGCTGAGGTAGCACATAAACCCATCCTCATGCATTTAGATGTCTTCATCAGCAGAGAGAACCGTTTGGGAAGGAGACATTTAAAAATCTCTTTGTTGGGTTTATAGTTTCTTTAAAGCCACTTAGTCATTAGATAGCAGGTTAAAATTAGTCCATACAAGATGAGACATCAACAGAGTCTTTTCCCAAAGCTCCTTATTAGCATTGATTTTTCAGTCAGGAGAAGAGTCGGGTATGGAAGATTAAATTAACGATGCTGCGGTCGGTACGGTTTGCCGGAAATGCCTGGCATCTTGTGCAGGGATCTTGTCACGTGGTTTTTCATGATACAAGAACTGAAGATTCAGCAGCAAGAACACATAAAGGTCATTCTCATTTTAGGGTGTTATTTTGACTGTGGTGAAAACTACTTTTCCCTCTCTTTCAGTTCACTAATAGATGGTGGATGACATTACATGATCCTCATTTTTCAGAACTTCATTTAGAAAATTTCCTGGTGATTCTGGCCTTCAAACTCATCCAAACACTTAGAAATAGTAAATTGATTCTTTCAAGAAAATCCAGTAAGAATATTTTTTTTGTTGTTTGGTTGGTTAGGGTTTTGTTTGAAAGCCATGTGTGAGGGAATGCTCTGCAAAATGGTGTGCTGGAAGGAGGGGATGCGTTCCTGGTCCTTGTGTCTCACTGCTTGGCTTTTGCAGACCAAAGCGCTGATGCAACCTATTGAAATTGATGGGACTTTTTCCCCTGGCATCCGTGGGCAGCAGAGAGGTGGGATGGGAGGAGGCAGCCTGGCGAAGGCTGGAGCATTCCCTGGTACCTTCAGGTATCTCTCTCTCCTTGTGACTACAGGAGAATCTAGGTGGCTGTGGTCAGGTGTGTCAGATCAATCTACAAAGGCATGTGCTGATAAAAAAAGGGGGAATGGCTCTAAATTGATATAGAATAGGTTTTGATTAGATATTCAGAAGGAATTCTTTAGTGTGGGGGTGGTGAGACGCTGGAACAAGTTATCCAGAGAAGCTGGGGATGCCACATCTCTGGAAATGTTCAAGGACAGGTGTGATGGGGCCTGAGCAGTCTGGTGTAGTAGAAGGTGTCCTTGTCCATGACAGGGAGGTTGGAACTATATGGTCTTTAAGATCCCTTCCAATCCAAACCATTCTGTGATGATTCTATGATGATGGGTTTATTGCTGCTATTTTCTGAAGGGCAACACTTGAGCCAGCACAGGTGCAGTTATAAACTCATGGCACAGACCCTTGGGTTGTAAAGTGTCTGCAAGACAAGGAGGTCACAAAACTCGTGCAAATATATCCTGACATTTTTCATTTTCTTTTTTTCTACACTGGAAGCAGCAAGGACTGGACAGCCTGATGTCTGTGTACTTGTGGTGTGAAGTGATTGGACTGTAGAGCTTTATTAAGAAAAACCTGCAGGCTAGTTTGTTTTGCACCAGTGAAATCATCAGAACTGTAACCCTGTGCAAAGCTGTAATTAAAAACTTCTTAAATGAGAAACAATGATAATAATCATGATCTTTGCCTGACAATTGACTGGTCACCAGTGTTCTCCGTAGGCATTGTCAAAGTCCTGCTGATAAGTGAGAAGTCCTTTTTTGGATTGTTTGTTTTTCCTTGAATGATTTCACAGACCCATTTCCCATTCCTATTCCTAGTTCCAGCCCATAGTGGTTGGTCCACACCTTACAGGCTGCAGACCTGGGGACTGGACTAGTGCATCATATCGGGGGGAGATCTTAGAGGCTGTGGGGGAACTGATGAGGTGACTCCTCTGAAGGAGCTGGCCTGAAGGTGACCACAGAGGGGTCACAGTAAGGAGCTAGGTCTGTTTATTGATGGTCAGTGTGGTGTTGATGTGCTGAGCCCTATTGGGGTGGTGGCCTCTCTGGAGAGAGGGGACAGCAGCTAAGGAGATTTATGAAGGAGGGACTTGAAATACCAACTGTATCTCCCCTTTTAGTTATTTTTTTTATGTCTTTAGACTCTCTTTTAGGGGGATTATGCAGGTTTCCAAGCCTAAATTTTGCCTTGTGGGAAAAAATGTGTCCCAATTTTTGTTTGTTTGGATGCTAACATGCCAAGCTGGGGTCCTTGAGGAAGATGTGACCTCCTGTCACAGCAGCTTCTTTAGCTCTCCTTCTTCCTTTCCCCAAAACCATGTGTTTGAGCACTGCAGAACATGTCATCAACACTAGAGCAGCCAGTTGCTTTATTCTAGTTGATGCCATCATTTCATAAATTAGATCAAAAGACAACACTGGGTCATTCTGTCCTGACTGAAGTGGTTAAGTAGATCTGTGCTATTAACTGCAGTTATCTTCTGAAAATGTCAGACTTCCTGCCAAGATCTTGCAATGATTTAAATAAGCATCTACTGGCTCAGGATTCAAACTCTGGATTGGAGGCAATCATTTGTAACTCCTAAGTGAAAACCCATGGATCGAGCTGCCCCCTTGGACCACTGGATCCTCCAGCTTGCTGCCCCTTGATGTTGTAGTTCTGCACAGAAAACTCCTGTGCCTAGCAGTTTAGTATCATCTTTATGGTTTCTTTCCAGCTGAGATTTCGCATAACTGACAGTTGTTTATTGAGAGGCAGCAGTGGGGAGAGAGAAGTCCTAAGGAAATTAAATATTCTTTTAAAGTGGCAATTTTTTTTCTGCATATTCACTCTGTTATTTCAGTGGCTCCCCTAGACATCTGGCAAGTATTTTGGCTGTGTCTGAGAGATTTTGGAGAAGGAAGGAACCTTGGCACTGGCTTTAAATGCAGTAAGACATAACCGAGAGGAGAAGAAATTGCCGCTCTAAGGAGGGAGAGCATTTGCTGCATTGTAAAATGGCACAGGGAACTTTTACTGCAGGCTGAGATGGGATTAACATCCCTGCAGCAGTGTTTTGAAATGCCTCCTGACTGTCTGGAGATCGCTCAGGACCTGCTGCCCCCCTGCCGCGGCAGCGCCGGCCGTTAGCATTCTTCATCCACAAATGGATGCTGAATCACACGTCGGCCCTTTAATAGTTCCCTTCAGGATCTGAGGACATAAAACATTAGGAAACTTGCAGTGCTGTAATAAAAGCCACTGGGGATGTTTGGTAAGACAAACTATTAGAGGTTTCATCCTGCATAAGTAGTCTGTGTGTGTGTGTATATATATGTGTGTATGTGTGTGTGTGTGTATGTGTATATATAATGTTTGCTTCAGATGAAGTGCACAGACAGAAAGTCAAAGCTTACTGCCTTCTTCCAGTTCAGGGCAAGACCTTTGATGTTGCTAACATGTGAAAACACAATCAATACTGAATTTTGGGTATTGGGTTTTATTGTTTTCTTAGGATTGCTTTGCAGCCTTATGAGGATGCAGCAGAAATAAAATGCCGAATCTTTACAACTGCAATGCCCTTTCCATTGACAGTGTAAAGGCAGGGCTCCCAGCTTTTATTTCCCTTGGAATTTTAAATGTTTTCTTGCCTATTGCACTAAACTTCTCCGAGATCCAGTTAACTTTATTGCTACAACAGGAATATTCCCCTGGTGCTGTGAGGCTGCAGGAAGCAGGTCAGACTGGTGGAATAGTAGGGGAAGGACAATGGAGTTGTCTGGCCTGTGCCTGTGTCCTTGCTGGTCACTGTTCCAGGACATTTGCTGTGCTTACCATTGCCTTTGCTTCCAGTGGAAAGATTCAGAATTGTGGGTATTTGGAACAGTGTGTTCACTTGCAGGCTGTTAGGCGTAAGGTCACTGTCACTCAGTTCCTGAAGTGGTTTAATGACAAGGTTCAGCTAGGTTTGCTGGGTTCAACATTGTGTTTGGGTGTCTGCCTCAGAAAAGAAAGAGCATCTCCTGGCTCATCACTGCAAGAGCACCTCGGCTTTGGAACAATGACTGTGGGGCCTGGGACAGATGGGGATGGTAAATCCTCCAGCCTGCATCGTGTTAAGGGAGTTCTTCCACACAAGTCCTACAGGATTGTCATCTCTCTCCAGGCGAGGATTTTCCATTTGTGAAGGTAAGAATGCTGAACTGTGCAGGGCACATTTCTTTCCTGTTAATTCAGTGCTGTGCCAGGAGAATTGGCCCCTGGTGGGCTGGTGTCAGTGGCTCCAGGCATTTCCCTTCCTGGAATGTTGCAGCCATATGGACACAAGGACACACGCCGCTCTCACAGCTGGTGGTTTTGCTGCAGCTGACTTTTTTCCCTTTAAACTTTCAATTGCCTGAGACAATACTCAAGCTCAGAAGCAGTGTGGCTGTGATGATCCTTTGCTTGTTGGCTGTAAGAATTTATTTGCTTGTTTATCACCCACCCTTGTAATACCTTAAACCCAAGGTCAGGACAAGAAAAGATTAAAAAGCCTATTTTATAGTCTCATGTAAATACCAGAGCCATCAGAGGCATTATCCCAGTAGGATGTTAGACCTCAAATTCTTATATTCTTGTATTTTTGCATAACTTTGTCAATGTTCTCTGAGAGTAAAAACTGTTGTGTCACATCCTCAGCTACTACAAACTGGCACAATGCCAGTGAAGTCAAAGGGGGAAAAATACTTTACATCAACTGAGTTTTCTGACATTGTGAAGTGGTGAAGAGGGGACCCAAATTGTTTCCCCACATGCCCTATACTGAGTGACCTGCTGTGTCTAACTCTTGCATGGCAGATTTATCATTTTCTTGTCCTGCTTGGTAGTTTCAGTCTAACCCCTTTTCTCCATTTCCTTCTGCAAAGCAAAATAAAAGAAATTAGCCAGGTCTCCATCACTCTGGATGCATCTCAAAATCCCTTGGAAATAATGTTACTGCATTCTAATAATATTTGGCATGGATTTTTTCCGTCAATGGTGTATGGCTACTAATTATGGGCTTTTCAGGCAGTTGCACTGGGCTGTCTGTGGGAGTAAGGAGTACTGAGCATCTTAAAGCAAGTAATTCATCTCCATTACAATTTGGGGTGACAGATGTTGTTTTGTGAAACATGATAAAGAACCCCAAAGTTCAGTAGGAGATGGGGTTATCATTTTTGCATTAGGGCTTTTAACAAAGAAGTGAGTGTATATATATATGGGTGTGGGTAATATATTTTTTTTCGCCTGTTTCTCTGGTTTATCATTTACATATAATCTCCAGTAAATTTCCTGTAGAAATTTTTTTCTTGACCATGGAATTATTATAACCACATATTTATTTGCTTAAAATCATTTGTCTACTTTTTTTTTTTTTTTTTTTGCTTGCCACAGAGTCATTCCCAACCTCTAACATTAATGATATCCAAGTGTAAGTATGAATTTGGTGCAAATTTGCCAGATTACTACTGATTTCTCTGACAGAGGGAATGGGGAATATAACTCGTGAGCTGTGAGTGCTCTTCAGCCTTTGGTATGAGTAAAAGTGCTTTTTTGTGGGTCCAGGTACCACAGTGATGGAGCACAGATGGGACTTGGACACGTAACTATGAAGCAGGGAGCAGTAGGGGTGCCAGGATCTGCACTTTACCTAAAGGCTTTTGTTGCTCTGCACCTTAGTGACAAGTTCTCACCTCCTTCATACCAAATTGTGTGGCAGTTAAAGGGAAGAGCAAAGAGGAGCTTGTTTCTCTCAAGCTGCTGGTGTCTAATATGGGACCTCCCAACACTGGACTGACAATGGGAAGAACACACGGCCTCAGATGGGGTCAGGCAGAGGGTGAGGCTGAGAAAAATCTGCTTTATTTCAGGCTCTCTTACCTGGTTGATCTGAGCCTCATCACTATTTCAGCTGAGAGATTGAGACACAGAGAAACATTGTATGAGAACCTGAATCTCTCCAGATATCTTTGTTGAGAAAAAGCTACAGTATTTCCTCCTCAAACTCAAGTTGACTTGGGGACCCACCAGTTCCAAATATGCTCAGCTGGTGAAGTAATGAATTGTTTTTTTGCATTCAAATTGTGTGCACACCATATGCTGTGGCAGAAGAGAAGGCAAGTTGTGCTGGGTTTAAAGTGCAGCCTTTTCACGTGCTCCCTTCACTCCTCCTGTCCTTTCCCCAGACTGGGAGTCCTTTTTACTCTCCTGCCCTTAACCTGAGCTCTGTAGGACACCAGCTAAGGGAACATACTTTCTTTGTATGGTGAATTAATGAGTTCAAATGGTCACCTTACAGAGCAGAGATGTGTGGGAAAGAAAACCTGTGTCAATGTGAAACATGTGTGTGCCTGTCCAGAGGATGAGGCATCTGATTCATAAATCAGTGGCAGGGAGGTAAGGAGAGATGTGTGGGTTTGGTAACAACTGTCAGACTTAAATGGTGCATTTTATTCTTTTTCATCTTAAGTCTCCCAAGAAGATCATATTTTTGACTTACATGTTTTCTGTCTGGTGCTGGCCAGAGCTTAAAACATCCAGAAGGTCAATGTGTTCCCATTTTGTGTCATCTTGTGATTCCTAGTGATACTGTGGGCACACAAACCCTTTCAGGATCTGCAGAGTACTCATTTGGGGAAACAAAAGCAGGCTGCAAAAGCTGTCTTAGAACTGTGTCTTGAATGTCCCTCTGGGTGGGTTGAAACTTGGAGTGTGTTAATGCCGCAGTGAGTGGGACGTGAGGAAATTCAAAAACTGCCTATCTGTGCTGGAAGCATTTCCAGCACAGACACAGGAATATGTTGTAGGGGAGGATGTAGAATGTATTGTTCTGCTTGTATCAATTGCCCCTTCATTAAAGACTCTGACTGAATTTGCAGTAGCTCAAGATATCAGACAGGGAGTTCTCCCATTGCAGTGAAATCTGTAGCCCATGAAGAAGCTGCCTGGGGCAGGGAGCTCCTGGAAATCACGTCTGAGACCAAAAAATAGCTTTGGGACTGAGCCTGTAGTTGGCAAAATTTCCACTTCCCTAGTGTGATTTCATGTTAGTCGTTGTAGCTGTGGATGTTGAGGAGAGCCCCAAACCTGGGTGCTGGACTTGCCCGTGGACCAGGCTGAGGCACAAAGAGCTGGTCTAGGTCAGAGAGAATACAGATGGGAACAAACCTGTCTATTTTGCCAGAAGACAGCAATTCCATCTGATATTTTAGCAAGGCCTCTGTTTTCACCCTTGGGCTATCTGCATTAGCAGTCCCTGACCATTGCCTTCTGGGCTGAGGGAGAGTAAGGCTGTGCTGAAGTAAACCACATCATGTCTTCTCCCACACTGCAAAGGTCAGGCTGGTCCTGCCACAGCTCTGCAGTTCCTGTTTACGCCGTACATGACGTTGGATTGTTCCCAATCCCTTCAGCACTTGTGGTATAGTTTCTGCAGCTCTTCCTTGATAACTAACTCCAACTGGCACTGCTGAGACATCAGCAGGATGAATCCTTGGAGTGCAGCCAGCTCTGGCTTTGATTTTGCACTTGTGTCACTGATGTCAAGCCTTTGAACAAGGCCCCTGCTACAGTGTGGGGCAGACGTATGCAAGAAGAGCGTTCTTGCCTTGTGGGGACAACCAGAGTCACAAGATCTCAAATGGGATGCCAGAATGTGAGTGTTTGTTGTGGTCCAAGCCATGACTTATTTCCTCCTCCAGTGACGCAAACTTGTGTCATTCCCGTTTGGTGGCTGAGCGCATGCAAGGGCAGATGCTGCCCACCCCGGCATTCCTCCACTTGTATGGGTGCAAACCCAGAAACGAGGGGCTCCATGCAAAGACGACTGGGTGGGGTCACTTGGCCCATGGGCTGCTGGAGCTCTGAACCAAGAGCTGTGGGGCTGGAAATCTCTGAATGAAGACTGGGAGAGTGTGGGGTGTGTAGCATCTCATGTAGCTGAGACTGGCAGAGGCTGGTTCTTCAACTTCTCTAGCTGCAATCATGAGCTTCCCAGCAAGACCTAAATATTTGCCATCAACATCTGGAAGAGCTGTGGGGAAGAAATAGTATACTCTTAATTAGTCTGTGACAATAACAACACTCCTGCTCCTTGCTTTTGTTGTAGGTGTGTGGTTTCTAGGGCAAGACTGTGTGTGAGAGCAGCAGCTGTTGACTTGCATTGCCTCAGAGAACGCTAGCAGTGGAAAATACACCTGCATTGCACATGAAAAGACATTTCTAATGCTGAAGGATATTCTGTAGAAGTGATTATTTTCCAGGGGACACTGATCAGTCCCTTCCTTTTCCTGACAATGTGTGACTCTGAAAGCATTGGTCTCTTCCTGTGGTCTTCCCACTGGACAGGTGGAACAACTTCTACAGAAAAACTTTCTGGTTTGGAATGATAAAGCCTTTTTCTGTGTGAAAATAAAAAAAATAGTATTTGTAAATTCTTCCAAAGGGAGTTGATTTCTTTTATTTTATATTTTTTTCCCCAGTCTTTCCTTGTAATGGAAACTTTCCTAGTGTTTTACTGGTTTATTATGAAGATTTCTACATGCTACAGCAATAATGGAATTTCCCTGCCTTTATTGTGTTTTGTGCACACAATTGCATGCAAACTGAAGGTCTAACTAGATATCCTCAGCAAGACATGGGACAAGTTCAAAAGCCTGTTAAAACCCAAGTCAAACTATATGTCTGAGATATTTGGCCCAGTCACCTGCAGCTGTGAGGCTTCTGTGCAGAATAACTCCAAAACGCTGAAGGGGATGTGGCTATATCTTAAATAGCTTTCCCAATAGAAACCTTTGCTTTTATATTTGGGAGAGAATGTTTCTAAAGAGCCAAACCACCATATGCTTTGATTTGCCATTATATGAGTTGGAAAATATAAGTAGAATTACATAATGTTACATAAACAATTTCCTTGCCTAACTGATTCATTTCCCCCTACACACACTTTAAAATATTGGGGGTTTATTTCTTTAAGTCTCAGATCTGATACTTGAAATAACTTTTTTTTCTGATTCACAGAGGTCGTAAAAAACTAGATTCTCTGCTATTATAAATTAATTAAATTACAGAGCAGACCAAAGAGTTACTACAGGTGCAGAAAGGCTTTTTCTGCCTTCCTAACTTCTCCAGTCTTATTATCTGGCATGACAAATTTCTGACAATTGACTTACCAGCTTTCCAGCAGCTATGGCCAGTCATTCTTCTTAGTGAAAATCAGCCAATCCTTTTCTAACATGGAATTAATGAAGTGATGAAAATTTACATCAGCGAAGGATTTATCACAGAGCCTTACTACTGAATTAAAGGTATTTATGCTTCCATAAATACCAACCATTGTTGATAATCCAAGACTTGAAGTCTTAATTCTGTCACTTTATAGTTAAGCTGGTAGAGAATAAGAATGAGAGATATTTTTCCATCTTTAGTTAAAAAATGCTTAATTTGTTCCTCCAGTAAAGAGAAATGATTCCTTGAGCAAAAATTATGATCATGCTAATTGGTGACCTAAGAAATCTAGCAGAGTTATGCAGAAGATTTTCATTGTGTGCAATAAAAATGTATTCTGATATCCCTAAAACTTTCTTTTATCTTTGCATCTGCTATACAGAGTAATCAAGTGTCAAATGCCAATATGCATAGTGCCAAATGGGCCAATGAATCCTCCTGTTCTTCACTCACCCTGAAGTCTTCATTTCACTGTAACAAGTGAAAGTCAGAGGTAATTCATATGGTCTGACACCTGACTAATCACCTATAGTTTAAATGAGGCCTTGAAGAACCTGTGTGGTCATTGTGAACCTACTCAGGAAGTCCTGAGTCCTAGAAATAGCATTCCTAAAATATATACTGAGCAATTATTCATTTTTTCAACTGGATGGGTGCATGCTGTGAGGTGTTGCTGTTGTAAACTGTTCACAATTCTCTCCTGTTGTGTTTAAAAACCCCCACACCTGGATTTGTGCTCTTCCCATTGGATGTTGGCAATGTTTTTGTAAAGTATTCCTCGGAAGAGAGGGAGAGCATGCAGGTGGGCAGTGACATAAAGACGAGGTACTACCTGTACTCTAATTAAGCCAGATCAGGAGACAGTGAGTGCTTCTGCACGAATAATCAAGGACAAATCCCAAATGTCATGACTAAAGTATTTCTTGTCTTCTTCCAAGAAGAGAGAACATATACAAATAGTCCAAAAATACATGGAAACTTACTGAGACAGCCCTTCCTACAGGAATGAATGTTTGTTATTTTTATATTGGGGTGGTGCTCTGAAAAGATGCTTCTGGGTGCCGAGAGAAGGGAGGATGATGTGGGAATATACCCACTAGCAGCCTGAAGTAACTTGGAGTGTGATAGGGAATGCCTGATCTTAACTGTGCAGAGTCTCATGCAAGTTTCCACTGCCTCACTTTCTTTCTGTTCCTCAAATAAGAGCAATCACTCTTCCTATGAACACATGCGATTAGAGGTGAGTATTTAGCAGCATTAATTCATGGTCTTTGTGAGAGCTCATTCCTTTCTCACCCCACCCCGGAGCATTTAAACCTTCCCTCTGCCAAAATATAATGAATTGCAGGTCTGGCCCCTAACGATTCCTCATCCGGGAAGCCAGGGATGAGGGCAATTTATCTCCTAACGATTAAACCTGCAGAAAAAAAAGGGTGAATTGCCTGAATGAAATTACTGCCCATGCATTATTCAGCCACCTGCGGGGGGTTCTGCAGCAGAACAGAGAGAGGCCAGCATCCCACATCGGTGGGTTCCTCTGGGATGGGCAGCCCATGCCAAGCCCCGCGGGGAGTCATGGGGCTGTAGATGGCAGCAAAGGCTGCGGGATGGGAAGGCACAGTCAGAGCTGGTTTCGGGGCTGCCAGGGAGATGCTGGGTGGGTGTGTGATGGCTCGAGCTTTGCAAGGCCGTGGGAAGAGGAAGGGTGCTCGCCCCAGGTTGGGGCTGAGAAGAAGACATCAGAGAGGATCTGTCCTGCAGAAAAGAGGAGTGTGACAGAGAAAAGGGGAGAGGAGAAGAGAGCTCTCTGCATTGGTGTGTGCTTGACTGCCCTGTCTGGACTGTCCAAATCCCACCTGTGTTTTGCTCTTATCAGTCCCTCTCGGCCCATGTACAAGGCTGGTGCTGTGTGCAGTGCCTTGAGGGCTTTGCTTCCCCGCCAGGTGCAAAGGGACCTGTCCCTTGCTCAGGGGCAGGAGGGGACAGTGGAGGAGGTGCAGCAGATCATCTGTCACGCTGCTCTGCTTTGATAGTTGCTAAATGACTTTTTTTCTCCAGTTTTAATTATAGTGCCCAGCTGGATATACAGATGTTAAAATTTTGGTTGTGAGTGCAAGTTATGGAGTCTCCTCTGTCCTGCACCTGTAGTGTCTCAGCTTCTGTGGCTGCTTTTCCCTTGTCTTCTCAGTCAAAGAGTCAACAGATGGGACAGGGTGTTCTACAGTGAATTCCCTGATATTTGCTCCTACAAAAGACATGGTTCCTAGCTGAGCTGGGACTGATGATCAGTGTGTCACATCTGGCATATGAGGCTGCACAAGACTTTCGGAAGCATCACTCTTGCCCATCCTGCTTTAGGGGTTAAGCTCTGCTGGCTGTCCTGACTGATGGGTCAGCTTTGGTACATTAACCCCATACTATACCTTCCCTGCAGGGTAACCAAGCTGGGAGCCATCTTATCATTTAAACTCAGAGGGCTGAGAGATGCAGGGGAATACATCCAGATAAATGCTTCTCAGTGAACTCAGATGTTGGCCTGATGCTGACCCTGGTGTCCCTGGAACAGCTGCTGGGGAGCAGTGGTAATTTACCCACTTGTCTACTACTGTACAAACTCTTCCTTGAATGGTCAGTTGCAATGCCCTGGAAAACTGATCAGGGGCCAGCATGTGTATTTGATAATATGAAAAGCTGTATTTTCCTCTTGGACAATCCAATGAAAGATCCACACCCAGTCTCCAGCAAAATCACCCTAATTTTTTTTCTTTGGTCTCCTTCTAGCTTTAGCTGATGTAGGACTAGGGCAGAGGGTGTGCACAAGTGCTGGGAAGTGAGAGCTGCAGTGCTTTCACTGAAGTAGCATTACTTGGCAGGATGAGTGCAAGCCACCTTTAAGCCGTGCCAGCTGGCTATTTTGAGTCTGGGAAATAGGCAATACCTCTAGGGTGCTAAAAGTTCATGAATTTTCTTTATTTTGATTGCAATACATAATAAAGAAACCAATACCCTTTGCTCCAGCAAGATGTGAGCAAGTTTTGAAAAGTAGCAGGGTTCTGACTGACGTGTCTCCACAGTGAAATGTGTTTTCTTCTTCCTAGTCTCAAAGTATGGCAAATGCTTTTGGCCACTGATCAGGACCAGGAAGTGAGTGCATCCCAGAGCAGTGAGGAAAACTGTCTGACTGTGGGTGAATGAGAAATGGCAGTGCTGTGGGAAGTAGGTTGGCATCTCTATACCAGGAATGGATGGCAATCCCAAATGGCTGCTCTAGTGCAATGTGTAGCCTCATCCCCTGTGAGTCAGACCTGCCTCATACCCGAATTTCCCTTGAGCAACTCTTAAATGGCATGACATGTCACTGAGACTCATGCAGTTACAAAACTCATCCTAGCTGAAAATAGGCAAGGAGCACTCTGGGGTCTGTCATTGAGCCCTCCTGTAACAGCCTGGGGACTTGCATGACAGGGGTGGGTGTTGGTCTCACATCAGTAACTGTGCAGACTTACTGGAATTGGTTGAACTGAGGGTCGTGTGAGGGCTGGTGAAACTGGATGGATGCATTGTAGTGTGAGAACAAAAATAAATGGTATTGCACCCATCAGCTCTGGTCCATGAATAATAGAGATTCCTTGTTTACAGGATGTGGGACAATTGTTTAATTATCTCAGTGTTTGCTGGTATTTTTCTTCCTTTTTGTCACATTTTAAGGCAGCATGTTTAAAAACAAGGTCACAGGAAATGGAGTGAGTCCATGGAGCCCTCATGCCCACTCCTGGAGTATGGTGACCTCCAAGAGCCATTCCCAGGGAACATCACCTTTCCCACCTCTGTGCCCAAAGGCGCTGTGGGATTTTAGTTCACCTGTTCAAAGGGCCTATGAAGGAGACAGCGAGAGCTAAGGGAGAGCTAACAAATGATCCCTCCTGCTCCTTCTTGCCCTCCCAGCAGCCTGGGGGTCGTGTGGCTTTAATTAATCAGTCGACTCACGTGGCGACGCTGACACAAATGGCACCTGCTGTCATCCTCTCCCACGTAAATGCTGGTGATAAATGGCACACGCTGTGCTGGCCAGTGATTCCAGTTGGCCGAGCAGAGATGGATGCTTGTGTCCCTCTCTGTGACAGAGGAGTTAATCATGATGAAGAGTGAACATGTAGGGCAAGCAGCTCCAGCCTGGTCTTCCAAGGAGGATGCTGTGGTCCAGTTCCCAGAGAGACTTTACCAGTGGTTTAGAAAGGCACAAAAGGTACCATGTTCTCCCTCATGTGACAGCAGATGGATTTGGTGCACGTCAGTCACATTTTAGAGTATGTTTTAGGTAACTGCATATGGGAGGCTGGTAGCTGCTCCTTATTCTCAGACCCTCCTGGATGCAATGTGCTGTGAGTTCCTCTTCCAGCAGAAATGTCCTGGCTGGTGCCACCAGGTGTGCAGCTCTGCTCCAGCCTGTGGGAGGCAGAGACACTGCTTCTGCAAGGCAGGACTTCAAGGCTTCTCAGAAGAAATAGTCATTAGGTATATCTTCAGGTCCTGCTGACCCATAGGGTTTTCTTGGTCCATTTAATACACCCAGAGGGATGAGTCTGGGCTTTCCACGTTCTCTGAATCTGCCATTGCTCCTCTCCCTGTCAGTACTGTCTCACTGTGAAATCCCAAAGCTCCCTCCACCATGTGTGAACCTTCTAGGACAGGAGATTCTATGAACAGGAGTGTGACTCACCACAGAGCCTGTTGTGAGGTGATGCAGCGAGGACTGTCTCCAAGCCTGGAGTATCAGAAAAAGGGTCAATGCCATCAGATGGTCACATACTCTTCCTTGTGTTTAGCCAAGGAGATGTGCTGGTCTGTGCCAAGCATCTGCATGGCTCTCAGGCCAATACTTCTCCCAGCACCTGATCTCAGCCACTGCTCTCAGTGACAGTGACTAGTAACAGTGAAAAGGAGCCAGGCCAGAGGGCATGTATCCATGTGCCCAATTTTCCCTTTGCAGAATTGTTTTACAGATATCAGACAATCAGGTGATGTGGTATCTGGTGTGGAAATGATATGGGGACAGGAGGAACAGTGTAGTGGGCAGAGAGGAGCCAACTGAAATTCAGCAAAGGCAAATGCAGGATCCTGCACCTGGAAAGGAACAACTCCAGGCATCAGGACAGGGTGAGGGCTGACCTGCTGGAAAGCAGCTCTATGGAGAAGGACACTGGGTCCTGGTGGACAGCAAGCTGTCCATGAGCCAACAGCGTCCTTGCATCCAAGATCAGTGGTTTCCTGGGGCACATTAAGAATAACACTGCCAACGGGTTGGGGGAGGTGATCCTGCCCCTCTACTCAGCCCTAGTGAGGTGTCTCTGGAGTGCTGTGTCCAGTTCTGAGCTCCTCAGCACAAGAGAGACTTGGAGCTCCTCAAGTGGGTCCCGTTGAGGACAACAAAGATGATTAAAGGACAGGAACATCTCTCTTGTGAGGAAAGGCTGGGCCTGTTCAGCCTTGAGAAGAGATGACTGAAAGGGGACCTCATCAATGTCCATCAAGGATGAGCTCCGTGGGAGTTGTTTGGTCTGTGGTGTAAGGTACTGGATGGGGATTCAAAGTCTAGAGCACAAAGCCTTGCTCTCTGGTGCTCAGACTGGCTGCACATAGTCTGCAAAATCTCCAGGTTCTCTTTCAGACCTGGCCTACCAGATCAAAAAAGCACAAAATACTTCCACTGAGGGAATCATTGGAGCCTTCTCCAGCAGCCAAGGAGAGCACTTTTAATGGCTGCAGTGTCCTGGTGGCTATGCTACGTGACTGAAAAGTCAATATTTGTATTATTGACTTCTCCAGAATGAATTCAGCAACCCCTATTAAGGATCTCATTCTTGAAGTAACTTCATAGTTATTGAGAGTAATCTTCATAAATGATGAATCATAAATGATTACATGCTTCCATGTAATCTCACCCAATAGATCTTTCTGTATCAGCTATGATTTGTTTTAATGGGGGAATTGGTGCAGAGTTCCTTGGTTTTTCTCAGTCTGTGCTGAGTAAGCAGTGTGATTTAAGACTGAAAATACATGTTTTTGTCTTTTGACAGTGCAATTTGATTGCGAAGAAGTGTCCAGTGTTTTCTGCTCTGACAGCTCATTGTACAGGTCTGTGTGTCCGTGCACTGCCTGGGGACATTACCCAGGCTGGGGTCACCAGGGCGACCTTTACTCATCGCTCTGCCACCGAGCTGGACGTGCAGGGAACTGGAGATGCTGTCTGCATGCCAAATGAGATCAGTGCTCCCAGTCTTCCCTCTTCTGCTTTGGGACCCGTTGATCACTCTCAGTGAATATCTGCTGGGTGTCCCCTGAAATAAAGCTTTTCTCTGTTGCTCTCTGTCCAGATTCAATCAAGGGCTAAAAACTCCTTCTGACTTCAGTGATATTTGAATAATTTTCTTTGAAAAAGAGAAAATAAAACACATTAACTCTGCTCCAAATCCCCAGAATAATTAGAAATAATATCAGTAAAAATGATGTGGTTGACTCAAAGATGAGTCGTGCTGCTGGTTTGTGGTGCAGTTGCTGTGAAAAAGTGGAGGACCACCCATACATCCCTCAGGCAGTATTGCTAGTCCACATCCATGGACCAGCTTGGCTCTCCCACCACCTTCTCAGTCTACAGCTCCTGGCTACTGTCCAAGATGGGACACAAGATCATGCCTCTGACTAAATGTTCCACATCTCCCTGTCCATGTGAAACAGAGAAAGCTCTTCCTATCCTCTTACTGCTCCAGGCTAGAACCTCAGTGCTAGGTGTGGGCTGCCCAGAATTTTACTATTAACTTTCTTTGTGTGAATGAGAGCTGAAGAAAATCTCGAGATATGTGGTTGATGCTGATCTCCATAAGTGCAGAGATGTCCCTACCATCTCACGGGTGACTCCAGAAGAAGCTGGCAGACAGGATTAGAATTGGATGGATATCTCTCATTTCCAGCCTGCAGCAACCCCTTCCAGGTAGTGGTC
Source organism: Ploceus nigricollis (assembly GCA_013399945.1). Classification (NCBI taxonomy): domain Eukaryota; kingdom Metazoa; phylum Chordata; class Aves; order Passeriformes; family Ploceidae; genus Ploceus; species Ploceus nigricollis. The sequence continues at coordinate 613,064 of VXBC01004526.1, forward strand.
AAATTTTCCCTTGGAAAGCAGAAATGGAAAGTGGAATGAGTTGGTAGGGTTTGCTCATGTTTCAGTGATCACACCTGTTTTTACCCTAGGGTACAGCAGTCTTGTGGAGCTACATTAACAGCAATGCTTGTGCTTTCAACAGAGACCTTGATGTATCTTGATTGTGGAAAATGAACTCCGCCTTCAATCACTGCAGTGTTCCTGAGGGCAGGACTGATGTGGTTTTGTTGGACCAGATTTTTGGGTAATCAAAATTCATCATTAGCTACTTGAGGGAAAAGTTAGAGGCGCGTTTGATCCCTTAATAGCTGAGCTTGCTTCATATTTTAGAGAGATCTCAAAACATTTAGGATTAAAGTTGCACATGTGTGTAACTAGAATTTCCCAGGATTTCCCACAAAGCACATTCTAGTCTTTTCCCTTTGGACCACTTCTAAGTGTGAGCCTACTGTAAAGAACATTGTAAATATTTATGCCTGCAGAAAGATAATTTAGTACTTTGGCACATTAAGTATTTTGTTCAAGCACTGCCACCAAAGCCTGCTTAATGAACTGAAGAAAAATTCTGCCCAGGAGGAGGACAAAGTTAGGAGAATTGAAATATCTGGAACAAATTCTTTCCTTGGTCAATATGGCCATGTGTCACAGTGAGAGGGGAGGCACTGCCAAGACTTCCTTTCACACAGTTCTTCTTGACCACTCTGGTGTCACCTCTTTATGCTATTTTTGTTCCTTCCAAGAATGTGAGGAATGTTTTGGAGATCAGAAGAAATGAAGAACAGAAGAAATCAAGAACTGGCACAATGCTGCCTTTCTTATTAGCTCCTGAGCTATGTATGACATGGGAGTGAAGCATGACTATAGAAACATTTCTGGCCTAAATTGAGAACCCTTAGAGAATCCTGGATTTCAGTTAATTGTGCAAATCCTTGTGGCTATGTCAGATTCCAATGAACCTATGTCAGATTCCAGTGAACTAAAAGCAATGAACTATCTGTGTTTCTATTGAAGGAGTCTCAGGATTTTTATTCCTCCAATTTATGTTCCCTGTTTGAGACACTTAGGTTTTGTTTCCCTGGAAGTATTTAAGGTCTGGTTGGACAGGGCTTTGAGCAACCTAATCTAGTGGAAGATGTCCTCATCCACGGCAGGAAGGTAGGATTAAAGGATCTTTAATTGTCACTTCCAACCCAAATCATTCTATGATTGCATGATTTTCAGTGAGCCCAAACATCCACAGGTTCTGTCACTTTTAAGCCAGGAATCTTTATCCAAATACACCTTTACATCACTTTTTCCCCAACTTCAAACTTTAGAATACCTGTGTTTTGGCACTGTTTACACAAAACCTACTCTAAATATGCAGCTGCTGCCTTGGTTTCTCCCCAGTATTTTTACTTATGTTTCCCAGATGTATGCATTTTAAAATCCCTTGTCACGTTACTATCAGACCAAGGGGGAAGCACAGACCACTGTGTTAAATCACACAGCAGCAACAAGCCAGGCAATACTCAGTGATGCATGGATGTGCCAATTTAGAATGCATCCTACTTTCTCAGTCTGCCTGCTTTTCTCATTCAGGGGGGTCTAAATGTTTGCTTGCAATTATGTAGAGAGTCTAATGAGGCTGAAAAGAGGTCAGATCACCTGTAAATGTCTTAGAAGTCTGGAAGCAGATGTGATTTTTTGTCTATAAAATTTAATGTTCCAAATACTTTAACGTAAAACAAAAAAATCTCCCCGGAGTCATGACTCTGCAGACTGAATATAAAAACAATTGTCTCCTAGTCCAGGTAATCTTGGGGACTCTGGAAGGAAACTGCCTGCTGGTATTAAAGACTTGTTGCATTCAGTCTGTCACTTGTAAAACCCAGTGCTGCCATTTCTGAATAGATACTAATATGCTGATATTTTTGTTCATAATGCCCTGATTGTAGACTTCACTGCTGGAGAAAAAAACCCCACAGGGATAATGATAGTTTTTTTTCCTTGGACCACAGGTGGTTTCCTTGATGTTTGTGCAAAGTTTCAATTGATTTTCCTAGAAGAAGTACCATGACCCTTTTGTGTGTTTATCAGTCACAGTAAACTGTACTTTATGCAAGACTGAGGTTACAAAGATTGTGGCTTTCTATGGTATGTCCTGGGAAGGGTTCCTATCCCAGGCAGTTAAGTGGACATAGATGAACCTTAACCCTGCTTTGAATTGGGCCTTCTTTCACCTTAGGAAAGTTGTCATGGCTTGAGCTGGAGCATAATCATAGTTGAGTTTGTCCTTCTAAAGACTACTTTTTAATATTGACTCTTATATTATTAGTAATTATTTATAAGTTTGTTATTACAAACCATCAGTGTAACCTATCTAGATCCCCCTGCAGAACCTTCCTACCCTCCAGCAGATCAACACTCCCATCTAACTTGTTTTCATCTGCAAACTGACTCAGAGTGCCCTTGACCCCCTCATCCAGATCATTGATAAAAATATTAAATAGAATTATCCCCAAAACTGAGCCCTGGGGAGCACCACTGGTGACTGACCACCAGCTGGATGTAACTCCACTCACCACCACTCTCTGGACCTGACCATCCAGACAGATTTTTACCCAGTGAACAGTGCAGCAGTCCAAGCCACGGCAAGCCAGTTTCTCCAGGAGAATACTGTGGAAAATGGTGCCAAAAGATTTACTAAAGTCCAGGCAGACACATCCAGCCTTTCTCTCATCCTCCAAGCTGGTGTCCTTGTCGCAGAAGGAGAACACATTGATCAAGCTGGACCTGTCTTTTATAAACCCCTGCTGGATGGGCCTGATCCCCTGATTATCCTGCATGTGCTGTTTGACGGCACTCAAGGCCATCTGCTCTGTAGCCCTCCTGGGCACTGAGCTCAGGCTGACTGGACTGTAGCTCCCCAGATCCTCCTTCCAGCCATTCTTGTAGATGGGTGCTTATATTTGCTGACCTCCAGTCAGTTGGGACCTCCCTGTTGAGCCAGGACTGCTTGTAAATGATGGAGAGTGGCTTGGTCAGCCCTTCCACCAGCTCCCCCAATACTCTTGGGTGGATCCCATCCAGCCCCATGGACCTGTGTGTGCCAGTGCTGTAACAGCTCACTGACCATTTCCCTTGGATTATGGGGGCTTCATTCTCCTGCCTGTCCCTGTCTTCCAGTGCAAGGGGCTGAGAACAACTGGCCTCTTAAAGACTCAGGGAAAGATGGTGTTAAGTACCTCAGCCTTATCCTTTGTCACTGTTTCCTCCCTCATCCAAAAAAGGATGGAGGTTTGCCTTTGTCCTCTTTTGTTAATGTATTTATATAAACATTTTTTATTGTCTTGTATGACAAGCAGCCAGATTAAGTTCTAATTGCTCTTTGTCCCTTCTAATTTTCTCCTTGCATAACTTCATGACATCCTTGTAGTTCTCCTGAGCTGCCCGCCCCTTCTTCCAAATGCCATAAACTCTCCTTTTTTCCTAAGCCCCAGACAAAACACTTTGTTCAGTCAGACCAGTCTCCCACACTGGCTCATCTTTTGGCACAGGGAGATAGCCTACTTCTGCTCCTTTAAAATTTCCTTCTTGAACCATGTCCAGCCTTCCTGGATTCCTTTACCATTCCAGAAGTTCCTCCCAAGAGGCTCTGTCAGCCAATAAAATGTAGGTTACTGACTGTCTTTGCTCCATAAAGCTCCTAAACATGAGAATCCATGAGAAGACAATATTAACAACTCTAGTGTTCAGACAGAGATTTTAGCTCAAGCTTACACATTGGCAGATGTATAACATGAAGCACATGTATAGTCTTCAGGGTTAATCACCAGTGCCACATTCAAGAGGTGCCAATTGTTTTTTTTTTTTTCTCCAAAGATTCCTGAGAAATTTCATACTAACTTCCCATAAAACCAGTAATCTCCAGTTACAGAGTATTTAAAGTTTTGTCTGGTTAAATGAATTTCTTAAGATACTTTTGAATTTTGGCCCAAATTAGCTTTCCTAATTTCACCTTGTGTATTTCTGTTGGGGCTGACACAGGAATCCAAATTCTTGCAGTCTCATTGTATTGCTTTACAACTTCTCATCCTCCCCTTACTTTACACTGATATGGAATAGAGGCTCTTGTACCCATTCAGTATCCTTCTTGGGGCTCTGTGGAATCATGCTGCACAATGTTTGCAGGGTTCCTGGAAGATTTCTAGTTGAAAAAAGCATGATATTGGAGCTGACACCTTTTCTTCTTTTCTTCCGCTTTTTAAATTTTTTATTTCAAGAGTTATAAATCTGCTTGCCCGTGTTCCACCCTCCTGTGGCTTGGTCGTTGGTCTGCTCCACATCAATGTGTTCATTATATAATATGCTGATGTGGAAATTGCCGGAAATTATTGCTTCCTATTACATAACTGTTGCTGCATATCTGATGTGTTTTCTGATGCTCAGGGGAACAGAAAGTGTGGTGCCTCTAATTGCTGTTACGCTTTTGCAGATCCTTGACTGTACACCATCATTAGCCTTAAACAGTTGTTCAGTATGGTTTTATTGGAATGTTGCAGGTTTTTCTTCAAATACCTTTATGTTTGCATGTTTCTTTGCTGTTCTTATAAACTCAAAGCTGTTATTTGTGGTTATGCCCAGTTATGATGGAAGCTGTGGAGATCTAGATCCCCGCAACACACAAGGATCTCAGGCAATGGGGTCAAACAGCTTAAATCAAGCATTCACAGGGCTCAAACATGTAACAGAGATGTGGCAATTAAACCCACTGAAGTATAGAAGCTGGGCTGATGTAGCTCTCTGCAACCCTCAGAGCACATGCTCTTGTCCTGATAATGAGGTCAAGTCTTTTACCTCAAACTTTGATAAAGAGCATTAAAGTTGCATTATATTTCCACATATTTAGAGATAAGCAATCCTCTGGACAGTCTCCAGAATTCAGCTGATTAGTGATAACTGATGAAACCACTGTTTCTCAACTGTGTGCACCAAGTCCTTGATGATATTAGTACCTGATAGAGCCACTGGCTTCTGTGAAGTGGCAAACCTCAAGGCTGACACAGTGTTAGCCCATGTTCTCTCTTTTAATATTCTGTAGAATGATTCTACAGCAGCATCAGACTAAAACTGTGCTGGCAGTTGCACATTTCAGCAAACTGAAACCAAAGTTGTGTGGATGGATTTGAGTCAGTTTGGAAGTCACCAACCAACAGTGTAAGTAATGAACCCAACCAGAGTGTATCTTATAAACTCCTGTGTCACAGCTCATAGCACATTATCCAGCAAACACTGCATCAATCAAATGTGTCACACAACAGGACATATAATTTTGGGAAGATGGTCACAACAGAATCAGAGTTTTCAGAGTGAAATAATATCCTGCATCTGGAGCAATATAACATGTAAATTTCCAGTAAGAAACAAGAAAAATAATTTTGTAGATTAGGAACTTTGAAATGCTTCTGGTATGTGTTGAATATTAATGAATATGCCTAGTTAAAACGTGAGACCCTTTATAACAGGTATTTTTGAAAAAAACATAGATAGAGGACAAAGTCTGTCTGCCTCAAGTGACTTTATGTAAGACACCAACACTCACTTCTGTTATGGGTTTGTATCCTATTGCTTTGCCCAGCCCTTACTGCTCATTGAAAAGATTCAGCCCCTATTGCCCATGTGTTTTACAGTTTGTCTGTTCAGCAAATTCAACGTATTTCATCTGAGACCATGCACAGGCTGAGCTTTGTCGTGCTTCAAGTGGCTCTGCTGGGTGTGTGAATTGTTGCTCAGGTAGGCAGAGAAGGGAGCACAAGATCCAGGATGGGCCAGGAGATCAGGTTTCAATAACTCATCTATCACACTGCTACCAGATTTCCTAGATAACTCTAGGAAATCACCTGAGCCTTTCTGACTGCTGTTGGAAACACCAATGCTGGTATCAATGACACAAATGAAGTATTTGTTTAGAATCAAATACATGTGGAAAAAAGAGATGCTATTATCTCTGTTTCTTCCAGTGAGACAAAATTTTAACTGAATCATATTGCAGAATTTGGGACATCTTTAAATTAAGAACCCATTTCTAGTTCTGCTGAGAATATGTTTGGCACATAAGATAAATCATTTTGCACAGCCTCCTACTCAAAGAAGGGTCAGCTGTGAGACTGGAACTTCATCCCATGGGGCTTTCAAATCCTTCAAGGATGGAGAGACCATAACTTCTCTGTTCCAATGCTTGGCTGTCCTCATGGTGATCTCTTTTTGCCTTTTGAAAAGTGTATATATAACAAAGGTGTGATTCTGCTTATTTTCTTCAGACCAGCGAGTCCAGACACTGCACCAGTCATCTGAAAACAGTAGGCAGATCCCTCAGACTTTAGGTAAGGGGCAGAAGTGTTTGGAGTAAGCAGGATTAATTGGTGAGCACCTAAAGAGCCCACAGTCAATAGGGAATCAGGGATCTTAGGGTCAGGAATTAAGAAGGTGTCTGAGATCATACTTAAGTGGGTTTTGCTAGAACTAAGTGCACCTTTTCTTAATTTTTTTAGTTTCTAATGTTCATAATTAAAAAAAATCAGATTTTTTAAAGTGCTCGGTAATGTACTTTAATTTCCATTTTCTACAAACACTTGAGGACTGAATAAGAGGGTGTTGTAGTCAGGGAGGGTTAACATGTGGTTAATGTGCTAGGTCAAGTGATTCCTGTGTCAGCAGTCATTTGCTAGCAACTGTGACCAAGGAGCTGGGATCATGAGTGCCTTGATAGTGATTTCTGCAATGTCCTCAGGCATGTTTTTTAATTTCTTCTTAGTTCCTCATGCAGAAAATTATGCTGCTTATTTTGTCCCCATATTTGTCATGTCTGTTTAGAAAGATAGTGTGAGGAATCTGACACAAACAACCTTGTTCTTGGAGATCTCTGTCCTACTGATGTACAAATAATAAACAGAACAAGATGCCATGCTCATGCTTAGCTCAAGCTGAAAGACTTGTTTTAAAACAAAGATGTTTTTTGTTGTTGAATTTTTTTCTGCCTTGTCACCTGAATTCTGTGTGCTTCAGAGGATTCCTCTACTCCTGTCTAATTATCTTTTTCCTAACTTGTCCTCCTAAACCAGGACATAACTGTATCAGGAAATCCATTGTATAGGAAAGCTTCCAGTCATTCACTCTCTCACAAATCTTTTTTCTGCAGATGCCGTAGTGAAGTGAGGAAAACCTCACGGCTGATCTGTTTGGATTTTGCTCCACTGGATCTTTGGTTTCTTTCAGCTGCTTTTCCTGGGGTTTTCCTGGCATACTCTGATTGTATTTTATGTCAGTTGAAAAGCAGATTACTTTTTCTGACTTCTCAAAATGCTGCCAAAATCTTTGTATAGGAAGGTGGGAAGATGCCTACCAAGGCTGACCACAGTTCTCCAGGACTTCAGGGTTCAATCCTCTGCTATATAATTTGTGAGTTGCTTTGCAGGCGATTAAAAGAGGAGGACTCCCTACTTCTTTTGTTTCTTCCTGGAATATTACAACATCATTTCTCAGACTGGTTCCCAAGATTTCAGTGAAAGTGAAAACAACAATCCAACCACATAACCTTTAATCAGGTTTGTCTGTATAAGGAATATTGAAGTGAGTTCCCCAAATCCTCTGTGAGTGTAAGGAAGATCATCCTCTTAGGAGACTATAATTAGGCAATCTTAACAGAGTATTGAATGTTTTTTTTGGCTTGGTTTCATCACTTTTTCTGGAGTCCCTCAATTTCCATCAGTTGTATTTCTTGACCAAGTCATCAGTTTTGCAAAACAGGAAAAACAGGATCAGCAGGTGGTACATGTTCCCATGTATACCCCTGTTAAACTCCTGAGGGACAGAGATGGTGCTGCTAATTATTCAGGTGGGATTACTTACAGAAATCTTGCCTTGAATAATAATATTTTATGTCTACTGTTTCTTAACATGCATTGTATCATAAATATCAGTGATAATTACTGAGATCAGGATTGGTTGTTTACTGTTCTGAAGTAAAAATGCTTCTGATGGTAAGTAATAGGACTCCACATAGAATTATTAAATCTGATAGCTACAATGCTCAAGACTTCATTTAGAACTACTGTAAATTTATACTCATATAAACCTCATGAAGGTGATGGCATAGTTTATGGGTTAGCACCCGATACCTGATTGAATATCAAGTAATACTTTTTTCCAGAGGATGCACAATTCCCTCCAGTCAGCTGTGACTGAGCTGAAGTGTCACATAAAGTCATGTCTTAACAGCTGCTTGTCATTGTGAATAAGGGCCTTAGCATCTTGATCTTGCTTTTCCTCTATTTATAAAATTTAGTTGTAAAGGGAGGTGTTCTGCTTTGGGTTAACACAAGATGTTTGACTCTTGGTCTTTCTAAGTATAGTCTACTGCCTGATGGAGGGAGAGAACTAGAACTTCAGAAATCTTGTTTCTTACGTGTTTGTCTATTGGCAAGCACGAGAGGTACCATTTCCATGGATTCTCAGTATCTAAAATAAATTTCTGCACATCAACCTTGCTGTCAGTAACAAGCCTTTGTCCCATCAGTTACCAGTATCCAGAAATCCTGCAGGAATGCAGTATCTCTGAGGTTGCTATTCCTTTGCCACATTCAGTTGATGTGGATTCACATCTTCAAACTATTGGTGAAGGATTGTCTGACAGAGGCTATCAGTATCCTAAGCCTTATTTGTTTTAGGAACCAAGTTAGAAAGAAACATAAACTTTGGGATAAGATTTTCCTGATCAAGTGTCTTAGACCGTTTCTGCTGTAATGTCTGGTGTATGGGTGACATAATATCTTCTACAGGTGTTCCTGATTTAAACCATGAGGATTATTAGTTGATTGAAAAGAAATCCAAGGCTTTCTGGAATGTTCTACCAACAGAATACTTGGATGCACATAGTGGGTTAGTGACACAGAATTACGGACTGGAAAATCCTTGGCTAGGACTGTGGGTCTCCTACTCTAACTTGTGTGTTCCCTTCTGCTGAAGCCCCCAGCAGGGCTGGCACAAACACAGGTGCTGAGCTCTGGTAAGAGCTGCTCTGACCACAAACACTGAGACATGTCTGGCATCTCCTTCCCACTAAATGCACACTATTGCCCTGTGAGCAAAGCTCAGTGCAACTCCTGTGGGAAGTGCTTCTGCAGAGCCCACTGTAGTTTTTTGGGCTGGATATAGATGAGTCTTTTCTGTGTCAACTGATCAAGTGCTGAACATCAGAGGAAAGGGTTTTAAGGGGAAAATAGGCTTGTAAGAGTAATTTCCAGGATATTATAATGCTCATAGGTTTATCAACTAACCAGCTAATGCTTTTTCTTTGCTTTTATGCTTGACCTTTGGATAGCAGAGTTTTAGATTCACAGAGCACCAACAGCTCTCTAACAAGAGAAATGTAGTCATTGACAGGACTGAGATTTTGGTAACTATCCAAATGGTTTAAGCATTTTCCTTACCTGCAGTTCCCAATTTGTTGAGACTGGAATGACTCAAACATGAAGTTTTTCTGCAATAAAATAAGGAATTAAAGCAATTGAGAGGCTCCTGTCAAATCTTTTTGACTTTATGTTCTTGTACTATCTGTCCTTTAAGTGTCTATAAAGTGTCTATAAAGTCCTTTAGTCTATAAAGTGAGAAATCTAAGTCTTGAACACCAGTGTGTTATTTTAACTGTGGGAGGATTCACAGCTCAGGCAGGTCTGGAGTCAAAAGGAAAAACTAACTAGAAATACTCATAAATACATTAAACATGAATTGGGAAGTAGATTAGGCTTGTTTCACCAATACGTCCTATTTATAGAGAGCTGCTCATGTGTGTATATGTCAGTATAGACACATTTCTACAGATGCACCCAAACTTTAACAGAAAAGCACTGATTGCTGGGCTCTGCTGGTGTTTTCCACAGATGGGCTATAGGCTGAGGAGTCAGAAGTGGGACAATGTTGAATAATGTTATTTATCACTTGGTGCAGTGAGGCACTATCCCATTGGTGCAGGGATACAGCTTACTGGAGGCCAGGAGGATCAGCTCAACTCCATACTCTGTCTTAGGTGAAGGTGAATCTTGCTGGTTACCTCAAGGCTGCCTGATCTTTTTCCTGACTTCCCTATTAGCCTCCATTGAGGTCCTAAACGTACTTTGATTCTGTGTAGGACTGTCTCAAGGACTGAACAGGTGTTGAATACATGGCGTTTCAAAAAACCCACCTCTGTCATCATCAGGTCTGAAAAATCCTGTAGCTTTGAGCCATATCATTCATGGGAGTTATTCTGTGTCTCTGTCTGAACTCTAGAGTGTTTCATGACTGAATTCCTGCTCACAGTCATTTGTTCAGGACCTCACACAGAGACCTCACTTAAACTCTGCAGTGGCCACATTGATTTGGTGCAGTAGTTTCAGATGTCTGGATTTTTAATTTTGTTTGGTTATTTTTCAGTATTCCATCAGTTGGAATTTCATTGCATCCTTTTAGCACTTTTCTTCTCACAATTGCACTGCATGATTTTGCAGTTTGTTCAGTTTTGCCACTCTCTTGGAGACTGGCTGGGTTTTTTCTCTTACAAAAAGGGAACTTATGTTTAAATAGAGCGTCAAATAAATTAGATAAAATAAACAACACTATAGAGCACAACAAAACTAATTCTTTTTTTGATAAATCTAGACTTTGTTCAGCTTTGACAGGAGGAATCTCCCAATTTTGTGAAAAATATGTAATTTTTCCTTATGTAAGCCCAGTGTAGCTATGATCCATCATTTCATATTCATAGTTGCTAACTATTAATTGATATGAGAAGATGTGTCCGTTGTGCTCTGGAGCATTTCCCCATCTTTCTCACAATATTTCTGAAATATTTTTCAACAGCTAGGATAATGTTTTTTTCAATCATGGAAGAAATACATGAAAATATACTATCAATTTGTTGGTAGAGGGTTGCCAGCCTGAGTGGGAACAGACCAAGGCAGCCTCTGCCAGATATTTAGAATGCATGATATGACATTATTCATGGAGGTGTAATTTTGGTTTGAATTGTGCTGATGATTTCTTTGTTTGTTAGTTTGCTTTGTGATGTATGTTTTGTTTTTTTTTTTTTTAAGACTATTATGAATAAGCTCAAAAATACAAATTTTATTCTAAAAGTTTCAACAAAGAACATGTTGAGGGCAGGATTTGTATGAGAAATGTTTTGTATCATGTCAAAACACTTGCCTTCCTTTAATCCCATTTAAAAACCTGAAGAACCAAGTATCTTCAGCCAGCTCATCAAAATGGGTTTTGGGAAAATGATGAGCAAATGATGGTGAGGCACATGCAACCATATGTAGGTATTCACACTGATGCTTGAAAAAATAGGCAGTGGGGTTGCACCACTATTGGGAGGGTTACAGGAACAAGTCATGGGGGCAAAAAGACTGCTGTAATGACAAATGGCTGGCCACTGAGATTGGCAAAGGAGTATTTGGAGAGCACAGCCTCATACAGACTTATGAAACAAGGTACAGCAGATTTAGATCAAGTGGAAGCTGTCTCCTTGATTTGAACTCACTCCTGGTATGATGAATTTCAAATCTGGGGTCTAGGCAAGTGGGTGGAAATTGTTGCTTTGAGAGCTATGTAGTGAGGGTGAAAGAAGATGTGAAGCTGGAAGGTGAGAAGGAAACTGCTGAAACCTTGTTGCCTCCTGCCTTGTCTGTGATATTACACTCAGCTATCATGAAACCATCACTCTGTCACCCTGTTTGTGCCACTAGCCAGCAGTATTTTGGCACTTTAATTCATGATGGCCCCAGATGTTGTTCTGGTGCAGCAGAAAGACATGGGATCCCATGGGGTCATCCCTGCCTCTCTGCTGGGTGGTTTGGTTTGGTTTCCCTCCACTCTGCCAACATTCCCAGGTGTGAAAGTGTGCCCTCATTCAGAACTTGAGGGGTCAAAGAGGCAGCAATGCTTTAATTTAGAACTTTTGAGGAGACTAGTTTAGGCAGCAAATACCTGAGCAGGTTATTGGTAGGTCAGAGGTGACTTCCAAAGGAGGGAATGGTGACAGTGACCTTCTCAGGGTAGGCTGGGAGAGCAACCTTTTCCAGGACTGGTCTGCAGCAGAACAGGGTGTGTTATTCCTACTTCCTACTTGTTTCCACTCTGCTAGGCAGCTCACGAGCCTCGACCCTGTCTGTCTGTGCAGTCCTTGGATGCTTTGACTCAGCCTGCCTGCCAGCACACTTTCCCTTCTCCCTGCTCTCTCCTGCCTTTTCTTTATTCCTTATACCCTGTGGCTTTGCAGCTCATTAGACAAAAAATATCAGCTCAACTTGACATTGTGGGAACAGCAATTTACAATTTTTTTCAGTTGATTTCTCTGCTGCTTCTCCTGGATTCCCGATGAAGTGGCGGGTTACAGACACTTTGACCATCAGAATGGCTGGTAATGACCTTGGACTGAGGAGTACCCAAAACAAACTCCCTGAATGATGAAGCTTAGGCTATAAGCAGAGCAAGGGTCACCCAGACACAGGCATATTTTCCCCCTATTGCCTCAGGGTTAAGAGTGGGTAATTGGTATTTCCAGTTTGGCTTCTTTCTCATTTTGTGTCATCCCATCATGGCATGCCAGGATGCATTACTTTAAATGGCATCAAATAGGTGGAGAGTGTGACACTATACATTATATGACATGTCATCTCACACCCTGTCATAACACAGGGTCCTCAAAGATCAGTGGAGACCAAAAATTCATTTGTCTGATTCCATTTTATCAGTCAACCCAAAGGGAAGCAAGCATATTAATTACTTGCATCATGGTTAGCATCCAGGGCTGGTGGGAAGAGGGTGGGGAATGATGGCAGAAGGACAATTTCTATGCAGAAGGACAATTTCTATGCTTCAGAACAATTTTAGATCTACTCTCTATGCATATAATGGTGGTCAGGGGGGTGTGGTAGTGAAAGATCAATCTCTAAAACTTGATGCATGATGAAAAACAACACAAAAATAATAAGAAATGCTGGTTCCTCAGCGTGAGCAGGCAGTGGAATATGAATTAAGTACCTGCTCTGCAAGAAAGAGTCATTGCACAAGCCTGAATTGTAAGGATGTCTATAAAAACCTTTGTTCACAGCAGATCTTAATATGTAGATTTTTATATGCTTCAGAAAACTTGCTTCAATATTTATAAAGTATCTGATAAATGAACCTTCAATGGATTTAGCTGGGGTGCTTTATGACATTTGTTCCTTGTTTTTAATGTCCAAACTCTGGACCGAGGCAAACAATTTGGATCTCAGCTATACCCATATGTAAGCATATACATGTTAGCTGATACTTTCTGAAAAGTTGTCTCATGGCATGAGACTGGATATGTAGAAAAGGTGAAAGCATATGATTTGGACACCTGAAAAGAAAAAGGTTCAATTTCTAACTGATTTGCTAAACTATAAATAAGTCTGGGCTCTTCCTGATTTCTTGATGTGCTTTTTTTGTGATTAATTGTATTCTGTGACCAGAAATTTGGAGCTCCAAACTGAGATTTGTATGAATAAATGAACAAAGGTTGTTTGAACTCATCAAACAGATGAATGTCAGAGCAGCTTACAAAATGTTCCTTGATAAGTTACAGGTGTCACATAAACTCACAGATATAGTGTATGACCAAAAAAGCAGTCATGCATCTCAGTAAGTGAATTTAAATATAGGGATATGTGCTGCAAACAGTGTGAGCAATGCTTACGTATATGATTGCTTTTATAGAGGGAGATGCTGAATTGTGGAGCACATCCCAGGAATTTGCGTCCTAACCTTGCTGCAGAAGGTGTTGCAGGTAACTTGCATGTGTGAGCAAAACACTGGTAGTGTCTCATACCTCTGGCTGTGGAGAGAAGCAGCTCCAGTGCATGATTCAATTATATCCCCCACATCATTCTTGTTCTGTAATGCTTTAGCATTAGTTTTAAGGCACTCCTTGAAGTGGCTTATGCAGTATGGTGTAAGTAGTAAGCAATGTTAGCCCTGGAGTAACACAAAGCTGTGTCCAGTGCCAGGGTATTTACTCCTGGCCCACATTTCCCCCTGCTTTTCAGATCAGTTGTAGTTTGACTTGTGGATGAAGGCTCACATCAGTTCTTCCATATGAATTGGGTAGTGCTTCCCTATTTAGCACAGATCTGCAGAGGAGAGTACACATTAAACATCTGCACTGGCAGCTCTGTTTCTTGTGGTAGGAAACTGCATTCCCCTCCTTTGGCTGCAGATATCCTTGGCAATGTCCCAGGTTTGTGGAGTGGGATGGTGGAGAGACCATAGTTTGCCTCTGGGGAACAGGATGGGAAGGCATTGCTGGTTCCAAAGATGTGTCTGCAGCAGGGAAATGGATTTCACTCACACACATCCTTCAGGGAAATATCCCCGAAGTCTTTCAGCTTTATGACTTGGATCCATGCAGGCTGCACAATGGAGAGATGTGTGAAATCAGAATGTCAGTGAACAGTATATCCTCATCCTGTACAACCAGTGCTAAAGTATATGGAAATGAAAAAATCTTTTCTGGTAGATGACAGCTTCAGATGAGTCATTTATTTTGGAGATGAACGCTGCAGCCATGATAGACATATGGAAAACTCCCAAAGACCAGGTCTGGTCACAAACTTCTGAGAAAAGACATTTTTGGGGTGGAACTTATCATTCCTGTAATTAGAACATGCTTTCATCCCCAAACCAGACCAAAAACAGTACCCCAAAACACACTGAGGATGAAGTCATCCTGTTCCTGAGTTGATAAAGCAAGTAATGAATAATGGCAGATGTACTGTGTGGGTTGTTCCCAGCTGTTTCAAAGAGACCCTTCCTCTTGGTGCGACTTGCTTTGGTCCACACGTGGTGGATCATGAAAGGGAAGAAAGGAAATTAGTAGGTTTTATCAACCATGGTACTAAGCCAGTATGGTCAAAAGGGAAATTATTTATATTTTCCCAAAGAAGATTCTCTGCAAACAAATATAGGAAGTGGGAGTGAATTCTAGGAAAGGGGGGTATTTTACACAGATTATGATTTATGACTCTCTTGCGGCTCAGACCACAATACAACAGGGCTGAAATCTTTCATATAAACTCCTATAGGCATTGTAAAGGAGAGAGTGGGAACGAGTGTGACGTGGAAAGTTTATGATGTATAGACTTAGAAAAGGTCAGAGGAGAGGACGGGATTGAATGTGAGTAGAAGGAGGAGAATAAAGAAGAAAATATACTTGGAGCTTTAGGGTGTGAGTTTGAGTGACACTCCTGATGGTTGCCTGCGCTATTTCAGCTTTTGGTAGGAGAATGTATCTTTGCAAAAGCAGGCAAAAGGCTAGGGCTGTGATCAGGATGTGCTCTCTAGAATTTGTACAGATGACAGGTCCTGGTGCTGCAAAGAAATAACTGCAGAGAACACCAGGAAAGCAGAGACTTAGGCCACCTCATTGCAGCCATTCAAGTGAAGTGTCCCATTTAGGAGCCTAGCAGCTTTAGATTCCTTCAATGACCACTGAAGGCAGGGAAGGATGCAGGTCTCACAGACAATATGCATTGTTCTTTTTGCTTGCTAAGGCACAACTTAGTTTGTGCTTGCTCTGGTTCAGAGCCAAGTCAATAAAATGGATTCCAATAAGCTTGCTGTCACATCCATTGAAAAGTGACTTCTGAAGTCAGAAATATGGACGGGGTTCAGTCCACCTATCATGTCCATCCCACATTTGGTGCAGCAATAGAGCTAGATAGGCATCAACCTGGGACACTTCTGCTGGGGAGAATGAGTTATGCTAAGATGACTCCTTCTTCTTTGACTGCATGGAGTCCAGACAAACAACCCAGACTAGATAAACAGCTGAAGATGGACAACAGAAAGGGTACACTAGAAATTTTGATTTGGTGATCTGCTCAGGACTAGTCCATATCATGGGCAAAATGCATGGTTTCCTAAAGAACTGCTCAACAGATGACATTTCACTTTGCTGACCTCTGACTGCTGTGGTGGATGTGAGTGAGAAAACACCTTGTACTTTGGTCAAGAACTAGCCAGGTTCAATTCAGATGAATCTTTGACTCACATGGCGAAAAGTGATTTGAAAAATTGGGGGTTTGATTTTCAAAGAGGCTTTCTCACAAGCAGCAGAGCTGGTTCCAGGAACAGTGCTGTGGTGATGGGGTATGGAGAAGACAATGTGGTTCCCTATGCTGGCCTCATTGTTGTTTTGCTTATGCAACATTCCCCTCTGCCCACGGCGCTTTGGTGACCAGAACTCGTGAACTGTTTTTCCTCTTGGCCACATTTTATTGCTGTTATCCCTCAAGATCATCAATATCTAATTGAATGTGGGTTTTGTTGTATGCTCAATGAATTCCATGTGTTCATCTCTTAGAAGAAATTTGACAACAATTAAGACAAGAAAAATTGCAAAAATAGTGACAACTCCTTTTCAGGGAAAGGTAATTGAAACTATACAAGCACAAGTCCTGGTTGAATTTCTTAGTCCATGACATAGCTTGAGCAGAAGGTGCTAGAAGTTCTGTCAGGATTTGTTCCAGAAACATATAAAAATGTCCAGAAAATCTGTATCTATCATTTAATGCCCTGTTGATTCACTAAAATGCAGATGCAGGTTTAACTTTTGTCTATTACCAAATTGAAACAATCAGAAGCATGTAAGTGAAAGAAGTTTATTTATATCATGTGAATGAATATATAACAACAAAAACCAAAACACATAGGATACCTTGATCAAAATTGGAAATTAAATAATGCACAAAACCATGTAACTGCTTGAACAGACTGAAAAAAAGATGCAACAATTATAAACCACCTTTCACAAAATAGTACTTTCCATGACCTGGGATGTTATATTGCACTGATTCTGATCTTGTGTGATCATTGACCAAATGGCAATACAAAAGAATTAACACCCACTCACACACACACTGGGAACAAACAAACAAAGAAACAAACCAGGCACGGGAAGCAATAACCGCAGGGGTGGCTGGGGACAGAATATATTTTGCTCTGAAGAAAAATCAGTTTCTTGTGTAAGGGATGAGAAGCTATCAAATTTACTGTTTCCCTCAATTTCTTAATTAATCACGACCATACACAAGCATTTCATGCCTTTCTTCTCGCTCTATTCTTTCCCTCTAATAGACATTTTTCCTAACGGCGTCTGGCTCATTAAGCACTCAACAGCCTATTGCACGATGTTAACCTGGTGCTATCTGACCGTGGGCTTTGTGTAGATTTCCAGTTTATCATATTTTTCTCTGCTCCATGCCTGTGATCCATGCAGTAGTTCTGGTGATAGACCATTCATTCACGTTGTGTTGAAGGGCTGACTATAAAATTCTTCTTTCTTTCCCCCCTTCTCTTCTTGCAACTTAATGTCTCTTCTTGCTCTTTGATTCTGGCTGCATTCTTCTGGGATTAAGGGTTTTCTGTTTCCTAGAAGGAATAAAATATGACTGTCTGAGCCAGAGGAGTAGGAAATCTCTCCGTAAAGTCCTTAATGGGGGTTTTTATGGGATATATTTTCACCTCATTTAGTTTTTATTTCAGTATGGCCCTTTCATCAGTCTGGGCATCTGAAGGAAATGACAACTTTATGGGAAGGCAAGTAAGAATCATTGGATTAAAAGGAGATATGAAAACAGAACTCAAAGAATAGAAAGGTTTAGAAAGAATAAAGGCCTAAATGGTGATTCACTGAAGTAAAAATAAAAGGGTTTTTTGGATGGAGAGATTCCTGAGAGTTTCTACATGATGACCAAGAGCTGTATGGGATGGTTCACAAAAGTGGGCAGATTATCTTTCTTCACAGATTTTAAAACCAGTAAAGAGGCTTTGATCTCCCATGCTGCTTTCTTTTCAGCAAGGGCCCTGATCATCCCCATATCAAGGTGAATACTTTCTTCAGCCAGGTCATGGCACTATGGAAGACAAACTGGCCTTTCAGATGTCATGAGATTTGAAAATCTACTGCTTTCCTGGGTAAGTTATTTCAGTGATCTGAACATATCATTAGTAGATATAAAAATGTATATTTTATCTCACCTGTGTGATTTCAAACTCTAGCTGGTCAGACATTGCATGCCTTTTGTCTGCTAAACTGAACAACTTTTTATTGTCAGAAATATTTTCCAGTTCCAAATACAGACTGTGATTCCATTGCTTCTCAATTTTTTCGAAGAGAAGTTAAAGAGGCTGAGCTTCTTACATCTTTTGTTTTAAGGCAGAATTTCCAGACATAGAATCATTGCTGTAGCTTTTTTCTGATCACTTTCCAGTAATTCAGCTTCCTCCTTGGACTCTGCATGTTATTTGAATAATGGACTCACTAGCACTGTGTGCTGAGGTAACAACAACATTCCATTTAGCTCAACATGCTCTTTGTATATCCAAGCATTGTATCTTCTCTTTTACAGGATAGTATACAGGAATTTGAGTACCTGCTTCTGAATATGCTCTTAGAGTGACCCTCCTAGATGTAGAAATAATGTGTTTTACTGCAGGACAATGTTGGGAATAATGATGTCAACTAATCTTTGAGGATGATTGGCCCGTTCCCATTATTGTTGAGTGCTCTCCAAGCGTTTGTGTCCTCTGAAAACTTCACCATTCTGGCTAAAGATGTTGAACAACTTTTGACAAAAGGAGATCTCTGTAGGATGCAAGAAAATGCGCCCCTTTGATGATGATTTCCTATTAACAATTGTTTTTAGGAGTGTAACTCTGGAAGAGACCTCCTGGGTCACTGAGTCTAATCCTCAGCTATTTCAAGTAACCACATCATACAGTTACTATTAGAAATCTAGCTCAATTTTAATCCATTTAATATGTGCTGTATTGGTTTTAATATAGTGCTGCTTTTGTGCTGAATGTCACGTGATAGTAAATCATTAAGTCATTATTTTCTTTCTAGTAATGACAAAACCCAGCTGAAGTGATTTTTATATATTGCAACTTCAGTCTAAAAACAATGAAACCCTCCCCAAAAAAAGAGCCTGAGGTTTTTCTTCTTTACTCATTTCAAATGAAATGTTTTTAAAAATTAAAATAACAACTAAGATGACACCAATCATGTACTGAGACACATTGCTGAAAAAATAACACGTGGGAGGTTTAGTAGGATAGTTCAAAGTTCCAAATGGATTTTTCCTTAAGGATATTGAGTCACAAGAACAGGAAGATAAAACGTTTGGCAGAGTTAATTGCCTTCCCCAGTACTTCCTTCCCTTCTTCTCCCAAAGGTTGCTTCTTTCCTTTTCCTGGAAGCTGAGTTCCATGTGAAGTAACTTCATGGCCATTTGCATCTTCTCTGTTACCCAGACTGGAGATGGTTGGAGGTGGTTTGGGAGCTGGAACACACAGTGTGACTGTAATCTCTGCAGTGCATTGTCTCTAGGAAGCAGAACAGGTAGTTGGGGGAGGTCCCTATTTAACCTGCTGGTTGCCACGAGTGAGCAGCCCTAGACCCAAGCTGCTGCTGGGCTCATGATGCTGGAGAAGGCCAGGCAGTGTCTGGCTCAGTGTCCTGCAGAAGTGACAAGCTCAAGGATGAGGTTCCACTGTCACCTATTGCTGAGTTCAGCCACGGCTGATGGCATGTACTGATGTGCTTCCTCCTCTGTGTTTCATGGCCATCAGTGATCAAAGAAATTGCCTATGTGTGTTTTGGGAGGAGTGAATGCAGCACTCAAGCCAGATGCCTCTGTGCTCTGAGGATTTTGCTGTATAACTTCCTTTCCATTTGGTAACCGGGAACTAGATGGAGATTAGTCATTTACGGAAATAAACTTTAATTTTTTGTAAAAGTGGATTTAGGTAACATTATATCCTTCTGTCACAGTTTCATCCCAACCAGCAACTCAGCATCACAGAGCCACTCACTCACACTCCCCTGGTGGGATGGATGAGAAAATCAGAGGAGAAAAAGGGAGAAAACTCGCAGGTTGAAATAAAGACAGTTTGAAGGCAAAACAAAAGCTGTGCATGCCAGCAAAGCAAAACAAGGAGTAGATTCACTACTTCCCATGGGCAGGCAGGTGTTCAACACCTCCAGGGAAGCAGGGCTCCATCAGTTGCAATGGGGACTAGGGAAGACAAATAAAATCACTTCAAATGTTCCCACCTTCTTTTTCCCCAGGTTTATATGCTTTATAGGATGCTGTATGGTGTGGAATGTTCCTTGGGTCAGCTGGGGTCAGCTGTCCTGAGACCCCTCCCAACTGCTTGTGCACCTCCAGTATCCTTGCTGGAGGGGTGGAGTGAGGAGCAAAAAAGACCTTGTCTATATAAACACTGCTCAGTGGTAACAAAACACCCCTGTGCTATCAACACTGTGTCCAGAACACCTCCAAAGAACAGCCCCATTCCATTTACTGTGAAAAAAAATGACTCTACCCCAGTCAAAGCAAGAATATTTTCTTAAATGTTGGCGACTGAGCATTTCTGAGCTCATCTTTAAGAGTTGGGGATGCAAGAAGAGTTGGAAAAATGCTGGGTCTCAGACAATATATTCAACCTCGTTCATTTGATGAATTGTACTTCTTGAAATCAGCCCACAGTATGCAAGGCTTCCCTGCCCCACTGTCATAATAACACATACTTACAAGAGATTTTTTCATGCCAGTGACTTGTGTCCAAACAAAGAACAGACTTTTGGAAGGTTCAAAAGGGAGTTATTTGGTCCTGCTCAATAACCTCAGACATATCAATCTTGCTACTTCTATAAATGGATTTCATCAGGGACCTGTTCAGGTTGAGCATCAGAGTGGAAAACACTTGGGTAGTAAGTGAGGGAAGCCATTCCCTGCACAGCTGAGTGCTGGTGGGATGAGGGCACTGGTGTGATGGTGTGGGACTGAAGCCAACAGAGCAAAACTGTAATCTCAGAATTTTCCCCTTCCATTTGATGGGACTTCCATTTGCTGCTCCTGGGAGACAGCTTTTACAGAGACTGCCTACACAGAATTTAGGACCCAAAGATCTTTGTGATCTGCAAAGACCACGTATTTAAAAAAAGTCACCTGGTTTCTAAATCTATATATTTACCAACTGCATTTTACTTGAATTCTGCTGGGTGGAAGGATTCTCTCATTTTGTTAGTGTTCCAAAATGTGAATATTCCAGGGAATTTAATTTTATTTTAGATTATTCTCCTTGTTCTATCCAAGGGGGCATGCAGTCTTTCCTATTGACAGGTTAGGAAGCTGTCCAGATCTGGCTTTTTAAAGCACTCTGATGTGGCCAAATGCTTAATTTCTAGGCATCACAATATCCAAACTGAAGGCAGCTAAGGCATTTTATTGTCCATAGCCTCCCTTATGCCTTAGTTCCCATCTCAGCACTGGGGTAGCCCATTCTCCCTTCTAAGGATGGTGTGAGGATAAATACATTAAAAGGGATGAAGTGCTCAATTATTATGGTAATAGGGCTCCTATAAATACCTATGATATATATGTATATTTGGATTTTAGCAGAACCAGACTTACAACTGCAGCTTAAAAAAAAAAACCTGCCATAACCCCCATATAAATTCCATCTGTGAATATTTGATCAGATGCTATGTGGGTGGAAAAGTATGTTTCATTGCTATTGTGATTGCTTTCTTTCTTTAGCTTTTCATGAGTAATAAACGTGAAGAATGTCCCAACGCCTTTATGCTCTCCCAGTCAGTAATATTTTCTCTGAACCTGTATGCGAATGTTTAATTCATTAAATGGTATCATGCAACTTTATGGTGAAATCATAAATCTGCTCTGTCGCATTGCTTATTGGAAAATCTTCCACCCCAAGCAAGCCCCTAGCACTATAGCTTGCCTCCCTTGATTACATATGGCTTTTTTTTGGCTGCTTCCCACTTTCTCTTAGGTTGTTTTCTCCCTCTGCTTCCAAACTCTTCATTTCACTTTATAGTAGTGAATCCCACTGGTTTGAGAAGAGGACTTTTTTACAAGCACATATAGCTGACAACAAGGAAGATACATCTTGTCCTGCCTTTGACTTCATAGGGATTTTGTGCTCAATACTGCCCAGATTTTCAGGATGATTGTCAGTGCAGCAGTGCTGGAAAATTCCCTAGGGGCGTGAGACGCCTGTGAAGGTACTTGAGGTTAAAAAACTCAGAAGTGTTTTTACTTTCTTGTTAGCCATTTCCAGTGTTAGCAAAACTGTGCAGGATAGTGTGCCACATGCAATATCACCATTGCCATCCTTCTCAGCATCATGCTTTATTCATGGTCATGAGTAATCCTACAAGGCTTTCAGGAAATGTCTCTGGAGACCTGGAGGTGGGTATCACTAAACTGAAGGGCTCCTAGGAAAGCTAGGAGTTCTAGTTGGCTCTTGCTAGTTTGATAGAATGCGCACAGGCTGATAAATCTCTGCAGAAAAGCCCAGCATGCAGTCTGCACAATCTGCCAGAGGGGTCCAAGTTTTGGCTATGATTATAGACCAAATACCTGTCCAGACTGATGATAAATTAACTGCTTTTTCTAGAGTTCTATGGCCATACTTTTTGCCAGAATCCCAGTGAAATGCAGTCAAAGCCAGCATGGCTGTGAACAGCATCCCAAGGGACAGATGAAGATGCTCCCTTCTTGTGACTCCTTGCAGCTGCCTTATCTGTGAGACCATCAGCATGTGCAGCTGTGAGACAAAGAGGGCAAGCTGCCCAATTCTCAACTGTTCCAGATTCTCTTGAACACTACCTTTGAATCCTTCTTCCTGAGCTGTGTTGTGCTTTTTGTGGTCACGAATGAACTAGTTGGGCAGTAATTATTACTGAAGGCTTGTTGTGGGATCTTTGCTGAATTCTCAGTGGTCCAATCTCCACATCAAGAAACTGCCCAGGCAATTGGAAATAGTTGGTGGCTTCTTGGCAGTGTCAGCTGAACCACTCAAAAGAAGAGATTAAACCTTTACTCTAAAGCGGGCTCAGAGGCCCATAAGTTACAAGAAAATTGCCTTCTCTTGCTATGTGTACTGCTTGTGGCTGCTACTGCTTTGGATCTCTTCTGTCCCTATGCTCTGATTTCCAGAATGGTCAGCAGAAAGGTTTCAATACAACAAGATATGATGCCACTATGGTATCGTTGGGCATAACAGTACAACTCAAGTCTGTGCCTAAAAGCAGCTTTCCTAAGTGCCTAGGTACTACCAAGAGCCATAGGATACCATAATGTTTAGGCATCTAAAGGCACAGAATGAGATAACACTGTTTTTTAAAACCCACGTGTAAGCTCACACATTGTTTTATGGAATCTAAAAAGCTCCTTTATTTAAGGTGGGCATGTGCTCAAGTGCTCTGGTCTATTTTTCCTTTTTCCTTTAAAGTCTCCTATATTTTAAAAGAATGATTACATTTGCATTGAGGAATGTCCTCTGTACAAAGGGTGGGATTCCAGTATATTTTCAGGAAAGTGAACCAGGCAATTATCTTGCAGGACCAGTGCGGGCACCAGAATGAGGAGGTGTGGTAAAGGGGAATGTGTGATTGATTTCTCTTCTACTCCAGAGCTGGATGAAATGCCTGACACAGCTGTTAGCTTACACTGCTTACAAGAACGAGGAATCAATCTCACCAGATGTTGTTCATTTCCTCTGTTGCTGTGTGGCCAGCTCTGTTGTACAGAGGATGAGGGGGGCGGAGGGGAGGGAGGGAAAAGGGAGAAAATCTCAGTCTAAATTACACAAGAGGGCCCAGTGTGGGAATTCAGCGTAAACGAGGAACACAAGAATGAGCCATGACTGAGAAACTGGAAGCTGGAAGACAGAGCCTACTCATTCGTAAGCCTGATTAATTCTCTGGGGAGCACAGCAGACTCCTGTTCCCTGTGGGACAGCACATGACCATCTTATGAGTTCTCCTGAAAGTTAATGTTTCCAATTAAAAGTATGCAGGAGGTACATGGGGAGGCTTTGGTAACAAATGATTCAAGGCCACATCTGCCAGCTGCATCATGTGCTGTGTCGGGTGAGTCTGTGGGGTGCTTACTCACGTGTGTAGAGTCTTTGAGCAACATTCGAGGAAGGGATCGCAGTGCCAGTGTGATGTGCTGCTACCACAAACAAACTGCCTGTGTGCTTGGGGTCCTGTATATGCCAGCACCACTTCCAGCCACCTTCTTTCCCCAGGGTAGAGCAAGCTCCTGTGCTAGGAGGTGCAGGTGGGGAGACCAGTCCTGACACGAGAGGTACGTGGTGCTGGGAAGCAGCTGGGATGTTATCGAAGCACTGCGACCCCCCTGCACGGGGAATAATGCGCTCGGACTCCATGTTGCAGAAGGCTGATCAACTGCTTTATTATATCATCTTATACTATATTATACTAGAACTATATCATACTAAAAAGATACTAAAGAAAAACCCGTGACTGTCTCCAGAGAGTCACGACACAGTTTTGACCCAATTGGCCAATCAATCCAAACAACTTTCACTGGTGTCCAATTAACAAATAATGCTTCAGTAAACAATCTCCATAACACATTCCACATATGCCAAACAACAGGAGCAGCAAATAGAGATAAGAATTTTTTTCTTCTAAGCTTTCTCACTGCATCTCATGGCTTCCCAGGAAAAATCCTGGGAGAGAGAATCATATCTCTCTCTGTTCAGAGAATGTGAATACCACAGGATGTTAATCCCCTCTTCCAGCTTTTTCACCAAAGCAGTTGTCTTCTGCAGATCCCTAAAAGGTAGGTAGGTGTGACTTGTTGACAATGAAACATTCAGAGGCAGAGGAAAGCACCCTCAAATTAGGAGGGCACTTAAAGCTAAGGGTAAATGTTTCAGGAAGAGAGATATGAAATGAGCAACCTTTGCAGATGAACTGTAGAGGTGCCACAGACCAGGAGAGGGCATGATGATATCTGTTTCCCATGGAGAAAAGCTGTTTCAGTAAAGCAGTTGAACCCTGGCTTAATTATAATCATTTGCTCTGGAACATCCACTCTAAAGTGAATTGATTTTTGTTGTACACTTTTTTTGACACCTTTTTCTGCACATTCTCTACTTCTTTGCTGTACGGAGCATGTAGGTTACTACCTCTGCTCTCTACCATCCTTATCAGGTGTAAGGAAAAGGGGGATGCTTGCAGGGCTGCTGCCATGGGAGGTAAGACCAACTGCTCACCATCAAGCACTGGTTTGAGGTCTGTGAGGAAGGGCTATTGCCATGCTTTGTGACTTTCTGTCTAAAACACCTGAAAATAAGCCCATCTCTCTCTGCTGTTTCACATTTAATGCATTATTGGTAAAAACAAAAATCCCAAAGACTTAAAAACCAAACAAAAAAGGATATTACTGAGGAAGGGACAGCCAGCCTCCTGCTTTCTGGATGTAGGACAGATATATTCTTGCTGAGGTGATAATTGGGATGGAAACTGGACTGTAATGCTCCCAATAACAGTGTTGCATTGCATGATGTGTGGCCTGCAATTATGGACCAGGATCAACCTACTCTAAGATGTCTTCTCATGAAGTAGTTACTTCTGCCATGGGTGGGAGACTGGGTTCTGTGGAGCACTCCTTCACTGTTGTGCCAGTTCTGGTTATCAAAGGGACTATAAATTAACTGAGGAAGCTTTGTGTTGAAAGTAATGCAAAAGTTCTGTTCCCCAGATGCAAGGATGCTAAATTCTGAATCATCCTGTTGACATCAGTGCAGATAATCTAGATTTACACCAGTGCAAAATGTGGTCGTTCAGATGGATTATCTGAATTGACCCTTTATGGGTGAATAGAATGTTTTCATAGGGCATATCAGAAGCTCTGGTGAAAGGAATTATTGTATGGCTCCTGGGAATGTGGATGAGGCACCCTGATGCTCTATAATTACATTGATCAGATCCTCACTATTGCTCAATGCAATCTGGGAGTTATTCCTTGAAGTCCATAAATTTCCTGTTTTGTTGTAATTACACTCAACCAACTTCTACTTTGTCACATGGCTTGAATAGACCGCTCTGAACATCACCCTGGATATCCTTTATTCACTGTAGTTTTTGAAGTCTTTTACGCAATCGAAGAGGTGTGCCAAGGGGATCCTTTACCTTCAGTGCCAAAGCTGGCAGCTTCTGGTAAGTCCTTTGCTCAATGCAAACCTCCTTTGCCATTGCTGAAAGGCAGAAAATGCATGTGCAGTTTGAAGCAACGGTTAAAATTACGTGGAAAGAAAATGACAGGAGCAGCTGTCATATTTTTAACAAAACTTGGTCACTGCGGATATGAAACCTGAGAACTTGCATAAGAGACCCGCTCCAGTGAGTGTTGGTTTAGTCCCCAGAGCAGCTGCAGGAAGAGGGGCATTTCACCGCTCCTCTGGAGCTCCTTGTCTGGGGAATTGTGGCTGCAGGTTCCCGAGGGCCCCCTGGTGTTTTGCGCAATCTATCTTTAGAGAACTGCACGTTAATTTCTGAGAAGGGCACTGGCTTCGAGCAGGGGCTACCTCCAAACTGACAAACCACTTCCTGCAATCGTTAACTGAATTAAGAACTTGCTGTCCCCTTCACTCCCCTGAAAAGACCCCACTTCCCACCTCTTCACCACCACCAACACCCCCTTGGCTTGGCATCAGGAAATATTGGTAAAGACAAAAGAACAGGGAAGGTTGAAGTGATACTAATTCATAGATCTCCCCCTTGCCTGTGTCTTCTACAAAGAGCTCTGATACCTGTCCCATTGGCTTTCTGCAGGAGCTAAAGCAGTGGCAATTCCAGAGTGTTCTCAGTCAAAGGAAGGAAGGCGCCTGGGTGTTTGGTGCTTTGTTTGTATTTCTACCAGGATAACCCTCCTCTGATACTGATGCAAAAGGGTGTTGTAATTCTTGGTGAAATTGTAGGAAGTAAAAGAACACCTGCAACTCCTAGGACAGGATTTCCTTCTAAAAATATCCCAGATCTTGTCAGTATCAGCTTCCATAAAAGGATATAGCATAACCTTCCAATCATCAGTGTTGACTTCAATGATGTATTCTTGTAGCCATTGAGAAAAAGAATAGCAAAGCTACTCTAATTCTTTCTGTTTGGTTTTGTACTTGGTGATGGTGGTTGTGGGTCTTTTTTTCATTTTGTTTGTTCCCAGATGTGTGGCCTTTTGATATCTACTTCACTCAGTTTTGGCATATGTGTGTCTCCAAAATGTCTTTCTACTGGGTGAGATTTACAAGTGGTTCCTTAGTACACATTGCTCTTTCCCTGGATTCCTGGTCCTCATACTTTGAAGGTCCTCAGGCAGGCTTATTCCCTGTGGACTTACAGATGCCAATCAGAATTTTGCAAATCAGTAACTGAAATGGAAATGTTAGCTCACTAACACTTTTCTGTTATGGACAAGGTAATTTATTTGAAAACATGTTTTTCTTTTTCTTTTAAGAATCCAGCATCATTGCAGATACCAATTGGTTCTATACACATGAAACACACAGGTAGTTTTAAGACTGTAAACACACTTTAAAACATGCTCTTCTCTTTCATTTTTATTATATAAGCTCCATGGAAACATGACCCTTACATAACTTCAATGGTCATGAAGGATATTCTTCCTGCAGACATGTCCATCTCAAAATAGAATATAAGGGTTTTGACTGTTTTCACATACAAATATAAATAAAAGTTTGTTTTGCAAACAAGTATTTTCTCTCAAATCAGCTGCTTTCCTTCTACTTTGCCACAGACATGATGCCAGCAAGAATCAGGGAATAACTAAATGGGGAACATATGCTCTATATTAGATCAATTTCCAAAATTGGGAAATGCGTGGAGGAGTGTGTAGCATGAGCAGAAGAAGCCAAAATCAAGAATATATGCAAATATAGAAGAAGCCATTTGAATTTCTTATTAAACTTTGAAGGCTACTTCCAGGTGCTTGCTTTTTATCCTGACAACATTTGCAGGGCTGAGTACTATGTGTTAGAAGACCTTCCAAAAGTTGCTGACTTCTGTCCCAAAAATAAACAGAAAAGGATCTGGAAGCCTCAACTTCTACTGTCTGTGCAGGATGAGCAGGAGCAAATGACCAGGCACAGTTTGTCATCCCTCTCCATCTGGAATGGGGACCCACAATGGTACATTTTAACTCTGGCAGAAGATAGACTGAAAAAGCATGTAATCACCACAGTATCAGAGGTCTTGATCCAGTATTTCCTGAGTGTGTAGGACATCTGAAAGCAAGATGAGCCTTTCAATTAGCCCAAAAGACAGAACTAGTGAAATTTTTTCAGCAGAATAGATTTTCATTGGGAAATAACATTTCTTTGGAATAAGAACTTTCCCTGGGAATGTACCAGTTGGAGTGAAGCTTGTCATTGTCATTGCTGAAAAAGCTGCAAACTCCAGAGGTTTATAAAAACTGAAACTGCCTAAGAAAGACATACAGGCACGTAGCTTGAATACATTCTACAATATATACACCCCAGGAGTCTGGAGTGTATAGAGGCAGGCATTTGCTCCCACCAAAAGCATTTGGAGTGTTTCCATCTTTCTTAATGAAGGCAAGATCAGGCCCTGAGCATGAAAAATGCAGAGGCAGATAGTGTGAGCCCAGGGGAGATGCTCATTTGTTTGGCCATTGCTGCATGTCTGTTGGATGCTCGTGCTAGCTGCAATATTCCTTTTTCAGTAGGAAGCCATTGATGCCAAGGATGACATTTTTAGCACCTGTGTAGATTGCAGTTCAGTCCATAAATGCACTGAAGCTTTCACTGGCTCCTTGGCAAAGCTGGGAGTGAGAGTGATATCTACTTCCACTGCTGTAAACAAGGTTTTTGAGATAAATAGATAAAACATGCTATGAACACAGGCAGGATTGTGTCACTGTGGTTTGCACAGGGGTTGGCTATTGAGCTGCCTCTCTCCCACGTAATTCACACGAGATCAATAGGCTGTGGCTCACAGCCTGCCGTGCACCCTGGGCTATCTGAACCCACTTCCCTCACCTCTGAGAAGAGCATCCTGCCAAGCCTGCCCAGAGGATATTTGCAGCGAGAGCAGTGCAAGCTGAATTTGGATTCTTCACTAGAGGTGGAAGGTTCTGAGAAGAGCAGGAAGTGTGAGTGAGACTGTGCAGCCCAGGGGCTGGGCTGGCTCTGGGCACGGGGGAGGTCCCGGTCCAACAGCAGCATCTGGGCTTAACACAGCGACTGCCTGCTATTGCAGATGGATAGGAGCATTCACAGGGACACTGAAAGAAAGAAGGTGAAGAATGTGTCTCTGTAAGGCCTTTCTGAACCCTGCATTTCCAAATTATACATTTATCATCCCTTTTTGCATATTTAATTCTAACTTGCAGATACTCTATTTGATAATGGTGGGTTTTTAATGGTATAATTTTCAACTAAGCACTTTGTTGGTTGTCTAATGGAAAGACCTGTATTAAACTGCTTTTATAGTCTCTGACCTAGGACTACAAACCTCTGCCTCAAGAGGTAGACCAAGGTTAGACTAAATGCAGGTACGCTTGTTCACAGGTCTGTGTTCTAATGTATTTTTCACCCACCCGCTGCCAGAGTGTCCCACTTTGGACTTGATGTGATGTAGTCCTTTGACTCAAATGTCTCAGCAAAAAATGCATGCAGAAGATCTACTAAGATCTACCAAAGCAAAGCACCACTACTATGAATTTTTCTGGGCTACCACAGAGAGCAGCAGTGACTTTTGAGAAAGATTCCTGAGTCTCTTGGGCCCATTTCAAGAAGCAGAGCTAATTTTCAGTCATATTGGCCAGAGTTTGTCCCCACTGCAGCAGAGGTTGTCATTGCACTGAGTTACACCCCCATGTTCCTTGTGCAATTTCCCATCCTTGTGCTCTGCTTTCTTGGCTACTCCCCAGCCTCCCCCTGTCTCTGCTCCTATTTAAGAAAGTTCAGCTCCTCAGTGCAAAGCAATAGAAATCAGGGCCTGAAGGGATTTTGTGGGAGCTGTCTAGCCCCTCCCCCTTGCCCACAGAAATTCAGCTATACCTAAATTTGTACATGAGGAAGGGGAAGAAGGGGCAGAGAGGCTGTCAGGCTCCAAGCTACTTTTGGCTTGGCTCTGATTAGCACCAAGCACAGGTGTTAAGCACCTCTTTGCTGTCAGATTTTCCATGCAGTGTGGGTCCTTAATAAAGGCAGAAATTATTTTTGGTTACAACACAATCAGCTATCTTTATCAAGGGGTTTTCTACAGGACCCATTTGTATAGCAGCCAAGTACTTCCCAGACAAATTCAGCCTTCATGGCAGGAATGAGAAAGCATTTCTCTGACAAATTATTTAAAAATAGTATGGGCAGATTTATTAACACCTTATAAAAACCCAGGCAGCTGCTGCTAAGTATAAAGTCAGGCAGCAAAATGATGGGTAAAAGCTTCTTTATGTTTTATGAGAAGTTGTCTGGACGTACAAGATCACTTTTTTAAAAGTGATTTTTTTAGAGAAATGATGCATTTGAAAAGTTTTGTTTGCAATTCTCTGATGCATTCTAGACACACAACCCACAAAATAAACATCTTAAACTTGAGAGACTCACTTCAGTTTACTTGAGTCCAGTCACTAATTATAGATATTAAATTTCTGTAAGTAACATCTAAGCTAAGTTTACATTGTCTGCAGAAAGGTTTGCACCATTTAAATCTATTTAGAAATCTGTTAAGTAAATCTGACTCGAGTTTAGTTATAGCAAATATTTTAGCTAATAAATTTCTTGGGACTGGGTTTTATCTTTTCTGCTTGCATGGATGAAACTCAAGTGCTCTCAAAGCCTCAGCAGATAAATAATAAATGATGCAAAATAGCTTTCTGATACATAATAATATAACTTTAAAATGTTGGTTTTTTTTTTTTTCCCTAGGACTAGAAATGAGTGAGGTGTGTCCCTCTGGGAAGTTATTAAATACCAAGAAAAAAGAGCTATTTCTAGTATTAGAAGCTGGTCGATGCATCTCTCACCACACCCTGGTTCCTGGTAATCATTTACACTCATCTCTTACGCCCTTCCAAAGGGGTTGTAAACTACTGCCAGCTCTGTATGTTGCACCTACCTTATCACAGGCAAAAACAAATTTCAAAGCCATGAAGATTCCAATCTTTGGTATACACATGCACAGAAAAGCTGCTGCTTTGGCTTATCGGACATCTTTATTTTGCTTTACTCCATTGTAACCTCGTGTTTTTGTACTCTTAACCCTTTCTCAGCTGATACTTGACCCTGTGTATCAGAGGTCTGCTCTCTCCTGTGTGTCCATAACACTTTCTTACTCAGATTAATCTCCATTTAGACACAAAGTGTTTCTCTGCTCACTAAACTGTTTGGAACGTTTAGCAATCCCTTGTGACCCGCATGGCTTATTCTTGGGGCTCTTGGGTTTTTAAGACAATCCAAAATCTAGCCAAAGCTGAAATCACTTAACTGATGTGCTCAGGTGGAGTATAGTCAGTGTTACAGGTGGATAATATTTCTTAATCCGTTTTCAATTATGTATAAGTAAATTAAAAATATCTCTTAAATGGCTCTATTATAACCTTAGATAACCACATAAAATGCTAAATCTTCCCCTCTGTGATAAGTTTAAATGGAAGTTAGACTTAACCCTTGATTTTCCTTCCTGGCAGGAGCTGAACAGGCTGAGGACATGACATCTGTTCCTCTCCTTCTCCTTCCATTTGCAGGAACAATATCCTTCCTTTCAACACACCTCATGTCCCCCCACAGCCCCCTGCAGCTGTTACTGCAAAGCTCCCAGGACAGTTTCTTAGCACCTCACAGAGGTCTTGCCTGCTTCTCTGCTGCTGCCATGTCCCTGCTCCTGGGACACTCTCAGCACAAAGAGGCAGATATTTGCCATCAGTTTTGACAAATGGCTCCTGCCACATCAGGCACAGTGATTCAGAAGTGTTCCTTGTAATATTTGTCAAAACCTTTGNCTCAGGCACAGTGATTTTTCTGAATCCTTGTAATCCTTGTGTTCTTTGTAATATTTGTCAAAACCTTTGTGAAAGTCCCTTTTATAAGTATTGAAAGAATCCTGCAATGGTGGCAAATTTAAGTACTCCCAAATTAGGAGATAAAGAAGATAAAATTGTCTTTGCAGATCCAACTTGATCTATTCACATCAACAAGTCATCTTTAATGATGTGATTGCAGACCCCTGCACTTCCTGGGGCTCCCATGCTGGGCACTTTGGCTCAGAATGCCCAGTGTGAGGCTCACCTTGCCAGACCCACACAAACCAACTCCTGAGTGCAGCACCACTCATTTTCCAAGTGTTTTACTATCATGGTAGAAGTCAAATGTTATGCCAACTCTAAAGGAAATATTTGCTTACTAATACCCAAAGACTTAAGCTATCACTCTCATTTTTGGTGGCAGAGAGATTCAATAGCTTTTAATACAGGTCATGATTTCTCAGGGCCCTTGGTGCATTGTGCATGCTCAGGATATGGCTCCCTGCACCTCCAGTCACAGCTGAGGATTAAAACAGTTTTATCCTTTGCTCTGAATGAATGAAAAGCAGGCTGAGTATGGCATTATGGATTTGAAACTACCAGAAAAAATGCAGAAAGAGGCTGAGTATGTGGCCTTTGTTTCATCATGTATTTACTAACTTTGTAATCTAAATATTCATTTTTATCTCTAAGTTGGAACACAGTGCATTTTTAGATTATATTTTCAACACATCCAAAAATTTGAAAACACAACATGTAACATCATTAGGAATCTGAACTTGCCATTGGATCAACCAAACACTTTACATTCAGTGTATAAGCCCTGCCAAGTTAATCCCCAGAATTTGTGTGTCCCCATGTCCCCTACAGTCTTAAAGAAAATGGAACATGTGGCCTATAAGTGTCCCAGATGTTTGTGGAGAACAGAGGAATGAGGAGATTTGAAAAACAGGAGGCTCAGACCATGGAGGAGAAGTGGGTTTAGGACAGAACTAAGAAGAATTTGGGGCTGGAGCAGAACTGTAATGATTCTTCAATGCAATCACATCAGAAAAACTGGCATTTTAGGAAAGAAGAACAGGGGGTCTTTGTGCACTGCTGAAGCCACTGCTATCAATGCTGGCTCCCTTGACCCGGCTTTCAACTCACACACAATGGGAGGAGTACATTGTATTTTATCTCATGCTTCCTAAATGACCAATTACTCTAACACCTCATTCCTACTCAGAGGCAAATTAGAGATTTTTAATGAGGCATCACCAGGTTTCAACCAGTCTCTGAGCTGACCATCTCTGTCCTGTGGATGTCTGAAGCACTTCACGAGTTTTAGCTCTGCTTTGCTCAGCCTTGAGCCTTCTCTTGCTTTATCTCTCACTTCTGTTGGTTTTGGTTTTGATATCAAGAGTCCAGACTTTTTTTTTACCTTCCTTTTGTTGTGGAAACTGTGGATCTCTCTTCCATTAGTAATTACCTTGTGGGAGGGAGGCAACTTCACAAGAGGCTATTGTCCTCTGATGTAATACACTGAAAGTCCAGCGTCCTGCAGACCCATTACTTTCATGTTATCCAAGATCATGATAGATTTTCTGATTCACTTTTTTTTTTTTGTGAAAATGCTTCACTTTTTAGCATCAGCACCTAAAATAACATACTGGTCTGGGCAGAAGTGCTCTCTGCAAGTGGCAGTTACCTCCTGTTCAGAGGGTATTGCTTTGTTCCAGGTCTGATTCTTCATCTCTTTTAAGTGCCCTTTTAACAGTTTCCTTTTATAGCAGCAATAAAATATAACTATCCTAGAGCTGAAATAATGTTATTTTTAAATCAAATTTTTTTCAAAACAGAGCCACAGCATTTGTGGCCAGTGAGCCATTACTGCTGCAGATGGTATGTTGTGGTTCACAGAAAAAGATTTTACGTGTGAGATGTCATGTTTGGGGTTATATTCTATAATAATGCTATTTATGGGTAAAAAGAGATGATGATCTAGATTTTTTTTCCTCAGCACAGCCAAATGAATTGCTATCAGTCTTGGATAATATATTTAAAGTTTTTTGAGTTGTCATTGTGTGCTGCTTCTGTTTGTCTATTCTGGCCCTTTTAAATGGCCTTTTCTTTACAACATTACTCAGATCATATTAGTCAGTATTGTTCTGTGTATGAAATTTCTCTACATCCTCGGTATTTTGAGCTTTCTTTTGTAATTTCCATATTTAATCACTTCTCCCTCCCCCTTACCTCTCTTGTATTTTTTTGCTTTCTCTTTTCCTATTTCCCTGCATTCCTCTTCTGATCTGTGCTCTCCCAGATTGCTGTGCCTCAGGTGGACCTTCTGACAAAGTAACTGCAAACCTCATCTTCTCAAGATTTTGTTCTATCTCAACTTTATGTTCTCATGACAGAAAGGTTTGTTCTCTTGGTTTTCACAGGCATGCTTATGATCCACTAAGATTGGCTGAATATTTTTCCCAACCCTGCACACTTTCCTTCTCCTTTCCATCGGGAGCAACCCAGGGAATTAATGGATAGAGAGGCTGTGACATTACTGAGGATGCAGCTGGACCCTGGGAGTTTGCAACATGTGCTGGGACTGGGATGAGTTTGGTTAGGCCTCAGAAATGAATGGAAAAACTCCCTAGAGAGCAGAGGGCACTGCACAGTGTTTGCTGCCACGCAGCAGAGCTCATGCTGGCTGGAAACAACAGCCTCCAGGAGGAGCATGGACAGGAGCTGGTTGTGTATAAACATTGCTGCTTCCACTTGCCTTACCAAGCTGGGCTTTCTTAATTTAAAAAGCAAAGGTTTCATTCAAAATCAAAGATATCTTTTTGGGTAGTACACTTCCCAGAAGTCTCTGGGCAGTGCCACCTCTCCAGGCAGATGATTGTGGTAAGGTGCCACCTCTTCAGGAGTGATGTGTCCCCTGTACGAGCTGAGCATTGCCATTACTGATTCTATCTTCACACTCTGGATTGTAAATCAGGTATCACTCTGATCTGTGCAACCCATTTAAATTAATAAAGGATCTGCTGGTGTGTGAGGTAAAATCTACTCCATGTAGGTATTGTTTAAATCTTTCCAATAAAGAATTAGGCTTGCTTGTGTAGAGGTAGTATAGTTTACACCCACTTGTGTAAATTCTGTTTTTATGGCAGGACTTTGCAAATTACTGTGCTGGTTACAAAATATAGCAGCTCTTTACAAAGGCTCGATGCAAATTTGATCCTGATTTTGTGCATTTTATCATGATCCTTCTTTCAAATTTTTTGCAGTTGTCCTATTCCCTTCTGAGCTTTTGATTTTCTTCCAGTTACTCCTTTGATGAACCCAAATGTCTGAATATGACCTGTTTTCCTTCAGAGATTTCAATCTGCAAATTATGTTCTCCACTTATGGTGTAATTGCCTTTTCCAAACTGAAATCAGAATATTTTCTGCAATCTTATTCTTGGTTTTGTCTCTCCATTGCAACTTTTGCCTCCAATTAAAGAGTCCCTAAACTCTCCAAACAGCACAATTGATGCAATAGTCACAAATCTGTTCTCAAAACCCCCTTCCCCCCTCTTTTTGAGTTCTCATATATCTTGCCACATATTACTCTCAAAAGTTTCATTCTGTCTTGAAAGTTTTTTTCAGTCTTGATTACAATCTCATCACTAGTTTGACCTTCACTTACATGCATATTATCAAACAAGGCTTGTGATTCTCTAATGGAAAGGCTGCTTTTAGTCACTTTTTTCAGTATCTTTCTTTGTCTTCATGAAGGCTTGATCCAATTGCTTGCTGTGGATTGACAGGGTCAAAGCTGTTCTGGCCTTCTGTGTGCCACATTCTGTGCTCTTATTTTCCCTTCTGTTTCTAGATACACTCATTTGTAGCAGCCTCCACCTCTGCTGCCATGTAGCACTGCAATTTCAGCAAAACTGCCCAGAATTTTGTAAATAAAATGGCAAAAATCTGCTACATCCAAAAGAAAGATTCTCTTGTGATTTTTGTTTGTTTGTTTTGGTTTTTAAATTTAAAAAAAAATTAAATTTTTTTAGTGTATTTTCTTACTCAGCAATTGCAATGCATTGATCAGCTTTTCCATATTTTCATTGGTTCATATCTACATATAAAAAAAAAAAAAGCCAAAGTAGTATGTAATCTGTGTTCACAAGGGTAAGGTTTTGCAAAGTATATGATCACCTGAAACAGACTTTAGAGAGGGAAATGTAAGGCAGCTAATATGTGCTTCCAGCCCACAATAAAGGGCACCTCTCTCACAGAAAAAGGGCCTTGGGCAAGGTGTGCTGTGCTTGTTAAATGTCAATAATGAGCATATTCACCTGCAACACTTCATCACCTTTCCAGCTTTTTACATTTGGACTCTAAATCCTACATCCCTGTCTTTGACTGTTACATGCTCTGATTGTCTCACAGTCTCACAGTACTACATGTCTGTAATCAAAGCTGTGCTGGGCTTTATCTGCCAAGCAGTCAAATGTAGGAATAGGCACCTTATTTCCCTACACCCCGCTGAGCTGGATTGGGACTATCAGTAATGCCACCCCTTAACTGGTCAGGCTGCAGTCCTCTAATGCTAAGGGACCAGGTATGTTTTCTAGGGCAATATCATCTGAGGGCTGTTACAAATTCATTTTTCTCTGCTATAATTTTGTTGTTCATAGAGCTGTTTTACTTTATTTTGCTCAATGCAGGCAGAACAGGGAGAGAAGGAAATTATCTCAAGTAAATATCTGTGCATCAGGGCTAAGGGGAGACATTCTCAGTGTGAAAGGTTGTGAGAGTTCAGATTCATTTTGAGATCTAATGCATGCATAATGCATTTATAATACTATAAATAGGTAGCAGGTCATGAGAAAAACTCCAGTGTTTAGCGCTGGCTGGACATGAAAGCTGTTTGTAAACAAGTGAAGTGAGCAGGAGTCACCATTTGCATATGTGAGGATAAATCCAGAGCTGGTTCCCTGTGGATCATTGGGCATTTCTAAATTTGTCCTGATAGGATAAAGGTGACTGTGATTCAATGGTATTTCACTCACTGAGGATAAAGACCTCTTCCTATGCCCACACTGACCACAGGACACCCGGAGATTAGGAGACGAATCTAAGTGTAAGAAAGGTATGAAATGGAATTGAATTTGTCAGCTGTAACTAAAAGCCAGGACAGAAGCTCCTATTGAGAGTTTAGGTGACCTTAATTCACATTTGTCTGGCTAACTCTAAGTGCACTAACCATTGGCTCTCTTGTGCATAAGGACATCCAGGTTCAGCTGCTTCATAAGGATTAACATACTCAGGATGTGCAAGACAACTCCAAGTTTCCTTTTAAACAGCTGGAGTTTTACATTAATTACATCTATCCATAAATATGCTTTCTTCGTCCTTCAATAAG
The DNA here is from genome assembly GCA_013399945.1 of Ploceus nigricollis. Taxonomy (NCBI): domain Eukaryota; kingdom Metazoa; phylum Chordata; class Aves; order Passeriformes; family Ploceidae; genus Ploceus; species Ploceus nigricollis. The sequence continues at coordinate 650,407 of VXBC01004526.1, forward strand.
AACAAAGGACAGCTGTACTGTTGTTAGTTGTAATGTGAGTATGCACACATCTCTAGGGATTACCCCATCCCAGGTCTATGTGCTCATCTCAGATCTGACTTTGTGAGACAGTTTGCCCTGGTCTTTGTATCCAAACTTTTAAAAATTCCTTCATACATATGTATATATATGTTGTTTGTTGGGTTTTTTAATAGATATCTATCTTTCTAGGACCACTAGAAGCATAAAACTTTTTTTTAACACAGCTGTGTGGCAAGACTATTCCTGTTCTGGTCAGCGTTGAGCTATTGTAATTCAGTATCAGCGAGGCACAGTGTAAAGAAAAGTAGTTTCTAGATGAAAATGTCACTTTTACTTCTCACTAGCCTCCAGACAAATGAAGTGAGCCCTGACATTGTGCATCTCATCCCCTCGTCCTCAGCACTTTGCTCTGTGTTCGGACAGTGGCTTTTTGAAGCACGATCCTGTCTGAGGCAGATGCCCTCCAAAATTTACTGTAGATCAAATTTATTTCTGTCCTCTCTTTCTTACCTTTTTCTTGCCCTTAACCTCTGTGTGCCATCACAGACCTTTCTAGCAGATGTCTCTAACTATAACTTTGACACAAGGGACTTAACCACCTTACTTGTCCCAGAGGAGGTTATGGTTGGCTGATAGAGGGGGAGCCAGGCTGCTCTTCCTCTCAGGTGGTGGCCCAAGAGACTGGAGGACACAAGTTTTGCAGTTATTACCCAGGGTAGTAACTCCCAAATGGAAGGGAGGATTGAGATCACTCTCAGTTTGCAGATGACACCAAGCTGGTGGGATTTTCTGGAGGGCAGGAAGGATCTACAGAGGAATCCGGACAGGCTGGATCAAAGGGCCAAGGACATTTGTATGAGGGTCAACAAGGCCAAGTGCCGGGTCCTGCTCTCAGGTCACAACAATACCCTGGAGTGCTCCAAGCTGGGGCAGAGTGGCTGGAAAGCTGCCCAGCAGAAAAGGACCTGAGAGTGCTGGTCAACAGTGGCTGAACATGAGCCAGTGTGTGTCCAGGTGGCCAAGAAGGTCAGTGGCACCTGGTTTGTGTCAGCAATAGTGTCACCAGGACCACGGTTGTGATTGTCCCCCTGTACTTGGTATTATAAAGCCACACCTTGAATCCTGTGCTCAGGTTTTGGCTCCTCACTTCAAGAAAGATGTGAAGGGGCTGAAGAGTGTCCAGAGAAGAACTACAGAGCTGGGGGAGGGTCTGGAGCACAGGTCATTTGAGGAGCAGCTGAGGGAGAGCAGGGTGTTTAGCCTGGAGGAAAGGAGGCTCAGGGGAGACTACACTGCTCTCTACAACTGCCTGAAAGGAGGCTGTAGCCAGGCTGGGTTGGTCTATTCTCTCAAGGAGCAAGTAAAGACACAAGAAGAAATGGTCTCAAGCTNATACCCTGGAGTGCTCCAAGCTGGGGCAGAGTGGCTGGAAAGCTGCCCAGCAGAAAAGGACCTGAGAGTGCTGGTCAACAGTGGCTGAACATGAGCCAGTGTGTGTCCAGGTGGCCAAGAAGGTCAGTGGCACCTGGTTTGTGTCAGCAACAGTGTCACCAGGACCAGGGTTGTGATTGTCCCCCTGTACTTGGTATTATAAAGCCACACCTTGAATCCTGTGCTCAGGTTTTGGCTCCTCACTTCAAGAAAGATGTGAAGGGGCTGAAGAGTGTCCAGAGAAGAACTACAGAGCTGGGGGAGGGTCTGGAGCACAGGTCATTTGAGGAGCAGCTGAGGGAGAGCAGGGTGTTTAGCCTGGAGAAAAGGAGGCTCAGGGGAGACTACACTGCTCTCTACAACTGCCTGAAAGGAGGCTGTAGCCAGGCTGGGTTGGTCTATTCTCTCAAGGAGCAAGTAAAGACACAAGAAGAAATGGTCTCAAGCTGCACCAAAATGGTTTAGATTGAAAATTACAAAGAATTTATTCACCAAAAAAATTATCAAGTGTTGGAATGGGGTGCCCAGGGATGTGGTTGAGTCACCATCCTTGGAGGTGTTTAAAAACATGTTGATGTGGTGTTTAGGGACATGGTTCAGTAGTGGAGTAGGCAGTGTTGGGTTTACAGCTGGATTTCATGATCTTAGAGATCTTTTTTAACCTAAATTATTCTAAGGTTTTCATGGAGGAGATCATGACTGGCTGGTATTGAGTCTGAACCAGGCTGATCTTCCTCTCCAGTGATGGTCCAGAAAGCTGGTGGACACAAGTTTGGGCAGACATAATTGACTGGCATCTCTATGGGGTGACACTTGGAACTTCTGTTTCCCGAGAAAGGTTGCACATGCTTTTGATTTCAAATGTGATGACAAAGTAGAGAAAGATTTGATACAGGAATATGTGCCACTGAGTTAAAGAAGATAAGCTGACTACTCTTAGTGGCTTAAAAAGCCAGACCAAAAAGTGACAATAGCTTTCAGCTTTTCTGCTGTATTGTGATAGGTGAGCAGTGGTAGTGCAGTATATAATTTTGAAAAATTCTCTAGTGAAGTTTCCAGATTTTTCCTCAAAGTTTTTCCACAGTAAAATGTTTATAACATTAACTTTTTTTTTCCTGCAGGAAAATGAATGCAGTTTTACATAATTTTTCAAGGAAATAGATTTGATTTTGATATTTTTCCTTCTCTGAAATAAAGCTCCCAGATTGTTTTGTAGAAAATTTTCCAGTATATTCCAATCTTACAAAAATGACCAGTGATATTGCAAAATTTTGATATTTGGTGCAGATAATACTACTGCTGAAGCAGAGAGCCTTAGTCTTTGCACACTCAGAGAAAATTCTTAATGCAGTTATTTGGAGGAGTGTGCAGTCAATTAGATAGCAGGACTTAAACTGCACGGATTTTGGAAAAAAATTTTGTGTGTTATAAAAACCTAGTGGCTTTATGTGTTTGTGCTCACACTATCTCCAGGAGATTTTAATCTAAGTTAAGTTGAGTGAGATAAAATCTGGTCTCTAAGGAATAGCACAGGACCTTCTGGAAGGGGGTGGGTGATTTAGCAAGAGCATTCTTTCTGCACTGACTGGAACAGAAAGCATAAAGCTGATGGAGTTCCCAGCTAACATACCAGAGATAAAAAAGAGCCCCAGATATTTGTGTTTATGAAAGATCTCCTGGCATTTTGCAAAANCTTGGCAAAAAAAAAAAAAAAAAACAACCCAGGAAGCTGAACTTCAAATCTGCATCCTGGCTGATTGCAACTTGTATTCTCCTCCCATAGAAACCCTTCTTCTAGCAAGAGGAAAAGGGTCTTGTGCTTCCCATCTCCAACTTCACCTTTTACTTCATCTCAGTGGGAGTGTGCACTGGGAGAGCTGCAAAGGTCCTCTGTTCTGACAGTGGTGCTCTGAGCACATGGTACACATTAATTCAATCCTAGAATTTAGTTGCCATGACTGTTTGTGACAGGAGAGATGAATGCTATAGATTTACATTAATGAAAGCATGAGAGAGGTAAGATTACAAAATCACAGAATCCCAAAATAGTCTGAGTTGGAAGAGACCCACAAGGATATTACAGTCCAACTCCTGGCCCTCCACAGGACAGCTCCAAGAATCACACCATGGGCCTGTGATTATGGAATTATCTTCTCTGCTTTTGGTGTCCAGGCTCTGGGCAGGGTACATAATGCTAGCGACAATCCTGCCCAAATTATTAGTAAGTCTTAATTCTTCTTGGGCCCCAAAACAAATATCTGTTGAATTTCAATTTGTTATATACTGTGTATGGTTTTGATGCCTTTTGCTGTCCTTCATCATTCTGATTAAGATGAACTGCACTGAATGGCAGAGATGCTGATATTGCATATGTGTGAGACACATGTTGGTACAATCTCTGGGTTCATAGACCATTCAGACTCCTGCTATCTTTTCCTAAACTCTATATTCCACTTCTGGAAGGCACCATGTAGTCTTTTAACCATCAGATAGCGGTACAATTTACATCATTATGTATGTGATTTGTTTGAAGGACCAAGTTTAGATGGAACTGGCTGTAGCAAGTATATATGTAAGAAGATGAGGTCCTTTGCATTTGGATTGTAAACCTGTGTATGGGTGAATCCCATGCTGGAAGCAGGGGAGACTGTAGAACACCATTGGTTCCACTGTTTTGGAGACCACCGAGGCACTGCAGGATCTGTAGGCAGAACAGGTACATTCCTCAGGCACAAGAATCACACAGTCTGTGGTCCTCTGGGGGAGCTGGGCCTGGTGTTATGGAATCCAGGCTTTATCCTGTCCTGTGGCACACATTTCCTTCTTGAGCTTGGGCAACTTTTGATCTTGGGCATTAGAAATGCAAACACAGTTGGACCTCCTTTTTGGAAGGGCCATGGGGAAAGGAAAATATGGAATATTCAACCAACATGATACAAACCAATAACGAAATAAAATAATTACATGCAAGTGATGTTTTCACAGAATCACAGAATCATGTTTCTGTATTTATATGCAAGTGGTGTTTTGTTTAGTCTTACCAGTTTGCTATGAATTCATCAAAAATCCATGCCAATCTTTCAGCTGGCTGTGTGTGTCTGATGAGCAATATTTATTTTGGGTGACTAATGGATGTGAATAAAGATAAACCACAAGAGCACATATGTTTTCATGATTATGTCTAATAAAAAAATTCCCGAGGCCAAAACCTTTTTCAGAGATTCCCAATTTAAAAAATACCCGTTGCAAAACCAACTGAAATGAAAGCACATTTATCTGAATCAATTTTAGTTTTTCATTCTCCAACTGCTTTAGAGCCTTCTTTTCTTTTTTTCCTGTTACATTTCAATTCACATTAACAAAATTTCTCTGCCTGAAGGGTGTAAAATATTGACCATTTTCTCAGCACTCGCTGCAATCCCTCCAGGGTTCAGCAGGGGCTCCTCTTGGACTGTGGCTAACCAGGCTCTCTGCTCTCCTGTCTTGCCATTGACCAGCCCAGGGGATTTCCTCACTGGCTACCTGGTGCAGATTCTGTAATGCAGGGAAACACAATAGTGCAAATACGTTCATGAATTCTCTCATTTTCCCTCTCACAGAACATCCAAAAAGTGTAAATGGGTGGATCACTATAGATGGGTTTTCAAAGGAGACTGGCTGTAGTCTAAAAGCCAGGCAATGAAAGAGCAGCATCACCACCACATTCAGGAGATTATGATAACTGATGATGTGGGCAGACTTTGATACAGTTTTTCTACACCTAGAATATAATGCTCTTGTTTGTCTGCAGTATGTTTAGTTTAGCTTCCTCTAGCTCAAGGGTATTTGTATCACTCAGCAGTTTGACCCAGATGACAGTGAGATGCAGCTGACTGTGGTGGCCAAGGTGGCTCGTGATAGCATGACCTGCATCCTCAGGGTGACCAAATGACTCAGGTGCTTTGCTTCACATGCTACAAAAACAGGAACAGAAAGAACTAGCTCCATTCCACCAACAAGACTGGCCAAATGGTCACAAACCTGCGTTACTGATAAACAGACAGACTGGACAGTTGGAAAACCATGTAATTAACGGAGGTGGGGCTCAGGACTGAACCAGCTTTCAGAAGAGAACTGAAGATGATGGAAAAGGTGAGTCTTTACCTAGTTTATGTTGAATAATTTATGTCATTACTGAAAATCTGAGAGGATAAATTATTTTTTCAGCTACTTTCCAGCATACAGAACCCCAAATCTCATACTACGAAACATTCATTGAAGCCTTTTATGACCTATCATGAAAAAAATTAGACACCAAGACCAGTTTCTGTAAACTGAGTTGTAGATATATGATACAATGCAAATGAATGCCTCTCCATTTTTGCTACAGAAACATGAAGAACAGTGATGATTGATGGCTCAGTCTTTCCTAACCTTTAGTAATATAAAATTCTTTTTTTTTTTTGGTAGAGTGGGAGAGAAGGGAAGGAATATTTTTTGGGAAGGAATATTTTTTTGGAACCAGCATTCATGTGATCTTGCTTTCTCACTCTGCCATTATCTATACTGTTTTGTTCATCAAAGCTCAAATGAGAGAAGCTTTTAAAGTTGGGTTTCAAGTCTTTTAACTTCAGGTGTTCACAGTGTAGGTATCTGGATCTGGGCTGGCTGGCAGTGATCTGACCTCTGTGACAATCTGTGAGTCCCAGTGCAGCCAATGGAGTTCAGGGAGAGATCTGACTTCCTGAGTCAGGGGTCTGTCTGTGCTGGGGTCTGTCTGTCTTGCTCCCTAAAGGACATAGATGCTATTGATCAGCTCTCGATGGACTTTGTAGATGTGCTCAGGTTATAAGCCTACGTTATAAGCAGTTAGATTTGGCACCACAGCTCTTAGGACTTCCATTCCAAGTGCCACTTTGGGACTCTGGGCTCTTTGGAGGCTGCCCAGTCTGCCAGGGTGGACATGGATACCCTTCCTGGATGAATGCCAGTGAAGCCTCTGGGTAAAATTCCAGCTTTCATTACAATTCTCTATTATTTGCTTGTACTTTTAGTGAGGGTGTGATTTCTTTCCATGGCTTATGCTGCTCAAGCTGACAACTATGTGCTGGACATTACCTAGGGCAAAAATAGGGGAGACTTTCATGGCACTGTACCTAAACCTGGGAATTTGGTGCATAAAATACCCCAAACAACCCAGGCTTATGCATTTACTATCAGGTCACCTGAATGAAAGTGATGATTTTTTTTTTCTGGCTTGTGTAGCCTGAGATTGTATGGACCAAAAGTGAGGAGGCTTCTCCATGGATATAGGGGATGAGTTTAAGGTCAGGTCTAGGCTTGTGCTGAAGCTCATCCCTCTTGATTTGCATGTGTGATAAAGCTGGCCAGGCACCCATCTCTAGAGAATTGCCTGTGCATATCAGAGCACTCAGACCTTGCTTTGCACCCCTTCATCTTTGTTTCCTGAGCTTTGTCAGGAAGAGCATAGCACCAGCTGTCTAACATGGAGAGAGAGTGGGAACTGGAATGACAGCCAGGAGCAACACCACTGGATTAGACCTGGCTGACTGCTAGGACCAGCCACACCACCTGATGTGGCTGGTTCTGTTTGTCACTGGCTGGGTAGGTCAGCTGTCCCAGCTCCTGTAACATGTCTTCTGCCACAGATCTTCTGTGGACTTGGCTTCAAAACAGTTTGGAGGAGGTTCTGTCTCTTGCAGAACTCATCTGCAGTTCTGCTCCTGCTGGGACATGTAGACACTACAGCTATGCAAATAACATCTGGCTAATAAAAGCAATTCCAAATGTTGTGGTTATTGCAATGAACACAAAACTGTTGTACCCCTTCTTTCTTCATACTTGCAGTATGCTAGAATGATAAACATGAATTACCAGGTAAGGATTTGTTTTGAGTACTGTTATTGAGGAATCAGCCATGCTATTCTCCTGACAGGCAATAGGATATGCATGATTAATTCCCTGAGAAATGAAAGGACAATGTCCTTTGTTAATATTAGAAGGAAAACATTTGCATTATGAATGCAATGATTTTGTTACTGAATGTAATCAGCTTTGCTCAGTCTATTGCCCTTAAATGATTTCTCTGTCTTGCATGCAAAGCAAAAAAACCATTTCACAGCTCCTCATGAAAAGTGTCCAATCATTACTGCAACTCTTGGGACAGCCCAGGCTGTGATAACATTATTCAAAACGAATTGGTGGGGCATCTATGGAACCTTAACGCCTCTGGGTTGTATTTCAGACTACTGCAGACTGGTTTATATTTTTCTCTTCACTCACAGAGAAGTTTCTCCAGTCACTAAAAGTATCTTATTCACAACATCTCACCTATTTGTTACAGTACAACCGCATATTTTTGCTTTTGTGCAGTCAGAGTCATGAACTTAGCTCTTCTGATAAAAAATGGCTTAACCATAAGAAAACTGGAGACTATATGATCTCTGAAGAAATTAGAGCCCTGAAACATTCAAAAATCCTGCAAGCTGTTCACTCAAAAAAAAAAAAAAAAAAAAAAAAAAAAAGAAAAAGAACAAAAGATCAAGGGGAAAACTTATCTCTTCCTGTGTGATTGATCTTTTTCTCTTCCAATTGCCCTCTGACCTACAATAAATCATTTTAGAGTGTGTCAGGAAAATCCCTTCAATAGCTTTAGAGCTGGGAGGAGAAATGTTTTGTCTCTCAAAGTATTATCACAAAAAACATCCAAACAATAGCAGCTTTTCTGTTTTTTTCCCACATCCAGCGAGATGATGAAGGAAGGTTTTTCCCCATGCTGCTGTGAGTTGATAGTGTTTAATGAATATTCCCATCTAAAATCCATATACAATTTTAATGCTGTAGGAGATATATAGGAGCAGACTTGGATTTCCTTATGGCTAAAGAACGTAAGAGGAGAAAAACACACTGGAGGAATTATTGCCCTGCTTTATGGAGTGGGTTCTCACTTGGAAATAAGGGTATGTTTGAAATAATCCTTTACTAAACAGTCAAAAGTATATTGTTGAAACCATTGTTCCATTGGTGTCAGGAGGCAGGAGTGGGTATGAAGGCTAACTTTCCTCTGATCTGTTTTCAGGTAGTATGATCCCTCATGTAATTTTTGAGGCAAGTTGCTTCTAGAAAACCACTGTGCCTGCAAAACCACCTGAGCTGTTGTGAGGGGTAGCAATGCCTTGTAACACATGTTGGCCTCATAAAACCTGAACTTGTTGGCCTTTGATGAATGCATCCTGCACAAGGCATTCATTTCACGAGTAATTTGGAGGTGGGTCATGTGTCCTCTAATGATGAAAACCTGGAAGATTTTCTGTAGGAAGCTAAACTAGTTCCCATTACAATAGTGGTGAAAGTTGCCATTATTATGCTGGGTTATTAAACATATTTTAGGACATTTGGGATGTTATTTCTGTGAGTAAAACAAGCATCTACTATACATCTACCTACCTGTGGGCTAGTAACTATGTACTCTCAGTAGTCACTGCAGACCAGAGAAAAGTCTGATGCATTCTGAAGAAAACATCTAAAATGGCACTCTAAAAACATCCTCAAAGTGCCTATTTATTTTAATGGGCTTTTAATTTCTCTTTCTGGAGGTCTCAGAGCTTAACTCAGAGATAGATGTCAATGTTTCAGATGTGTGATGTTAGGAGAGATGGATCACTGTGGATCACAAGCAAATTTATAGGCATTTTAAAAGCAGAACTCCAAGCCTAAACACACTAATAGATTCAATAGCTTTTAAATATTGACTTGCAATATTTAATTTTACAATTGTATGGGTTTGTTGCATGTTATATATTACAAAAAATTGTTAAATTGTTCTCCCATTTAAATTCAATTTCTTGTGGTTTTGCTATCCACACCCCCCATCCCTCCCTTCGAAGAGGCCCCCCACATATTTACCGTAAAACATCCCAGAAATGTCATTATGTAACTCTGATACCCTCCTAATCAGTTGAGCTCTGGCTGGGTGGGTAACCCCAGAGGCAGCAAGAATCTCCTGCACCTACAGCTTGTCCAGCTTCCCGTTCTCAGAACTACCGACCACAAGAAACTCCTGTGGTTACTAACAGAAGAAACAAGTTCCCTCCAATCTCCCAGTGCACCTTGTCACTTGTGGTTTGTGAGAATTACACTCTGCTCTTATCCAAAGCAGTCAGGACCAGTGCAGGCTTTGCACCCCTTTGTGCTGCTGCTTTGGGGTCCTCAGCTCTTGGCTTAGAACTTTCCAACGGTGGCTCTATTCTGTGGGAAATTGTTCAAATTAGTCCCACAAAGAATGCAAATGCCTTGGGAAAACTACCTGAGCTTAATCATAACCACTCTGTGGAAATGAAACAATGCTTACCTTGAGATTTTTTGATTTATTTTTCGTTTATGTGTATGCTAAATTGTGAGATTGTTTGGCAAAAGATCTTGGTGTTTTCTTCTTTCTAACACTTTCTGAGCAGCCTGTTTTCATTTATATCATTACCTTTGCTGTGAGAATGATAGGAAATGAACCATTCAATGGCAGTGAGATGGGAGCTGGGCTATGTGAAATGACATGTTTCCTAATTAAACCACTAATGACCATAAAATATGCCACCAGGTTCTTTTATTATAACACATAGCTACAGCAGGAAAACCTTTGGAATATAGTTAGTCTCTCCCTTTTCATTTCCTTGAACCTTTACATACATTTGTTTCTCAATATGATCCAAAAGAACAGGACTTGTAAAACATCTTCCTTGGCAAAAAGCTACCCTGTGCTCTGTCAGTGCACCTCTCCCATTGCTGCTTTTGTCCTGTGACTGCTTGGCTGTGATCCTGGTGGGATTACACCAGCCTCTAATGGGCATGTTTTCCCTGGTTGCTCCTGGCTATTCTGCAATAGCACCACTCAGCTCCGTCAAGGAAATAACTGCAATTTTGTCTTCCCTAATGAATTTCATAATGTAATCAGTGTAAAGCCGTGACTGAGAATGAAACTAAAATTTGATGCAATGGTCACACAAGAAATTTGACTTGGAGCTTTGTTTTGACTGGGTCCCAAATGAGGAGAGGCATTGCTGACAGCTCTGAATATACTCTGTGGATGGCGATGGCTCCAGTGGCAATAAAAATGTTCACAGTTTTTTTGTTTTTGTCTTGTTTTCATTACCACTGTCATGTTGCTTCTTTCTGCGAAGTTTGGGTTGCCAGCTAATGAACTGCTTCCAGGGACAGAAATGGCCTTTGGCTTCCTGCAGAGATTAATTAAAGAAAATACAATAAAATCATTCTGGGAGTTCTTGTGTGGAGGCTCAGCCTCCACAGGGTGCTAGCGGAGAGCAGGTAGACAGCTGAAGATGTCACCAGGCACACAAAGGTGTCACCAGACACCCAGGGGTTCTCAGAAATACTCAGATGTTGAGTGTGCTTGGGATGTTGAATATGAGTTATTAGGTGTAAAACACCAGGGACAAATGGGTGAAGGGGCACCAAGCTTCACACACACAAGGGCACAGCTCCGCATTATTTTTGGACTCTTCAACATGACTCGGTTTAGGTTGGACCTAGTACAGTGAGCAAGAAATGGTCAAATAGTGACAAGCCTGACTCCTACTCCCTTCCCCACTTTTCCATGCATTCAGCAGTAACTGGCCATTTCAGTAAGTCTGGGGGAAAATTCTGTTTGGACCTGCACATCTCTTTTCGCTTTGAGACAGGACAGTTCAGGACTCCCAAGCCAAACATCTATTGGAATCTGAAGACTTACAAAGTGCAGATCCAGGGACTTCTAATGTAAGAAACAATTTGGCTTAGTCAACATGTTGGCATGGGAAACATCTGAATGATGCCAGATTAAGAGGAGACCAATGCAGCAATGAGAGGGCAAAGCAGAGTGACTTTTTCTTCAACATGTCAGCCCAGCACAGGCCAGATACCACCATAAATGCTGCAGTTCTCTAAGTTCCCTTGGTGAGTCTGAGCGTGGTGGTGAATCACCAGGACTGTTGTCTCTCTGAAAACACTGATTTCCCAGGAGGGAAATGAGATGGCTGTCTGGGAACCCTTGAATTTGCAAGAAACCCTTGAATTTGCAAGAAACCCTTGAATTTGGAAGAAAAAAAGCCACCCATAGTTCTATTGTGCTCAGTTGTGGCTGCAGTTACTGTGCCAACCTTCCTCCCTCAGAGCCTTATCCAAATGCTGTGGTTCTTTCCCCTGGGGCTAGTAGCTCGGGAGCTGAAGCAATGGGAGACATCTGGAAAGACAGTTGGGATTTCTCCTTGCTACAGGCGAGGTGGCTGCTGCTTTCACACCACTGAGAGTGTTGGTGAACATTCCTGATGGGCTTTTGCTGGCTCATTGTGCTGATAAGCAGAATCCCACACTTCTGGAGTGCTTTGGAGGGGCAGGGCAAGCTGTAGCACTTTAGGTGAAGTGCACGCAAGGCTTCCCAGAGTCATTTATTACAGCTGCTGTTCCACTGCCAAAATCTCTGCTATGGTCATTTGGCACCTGTTTGTGGAGTTGAGCTTAATAGAGACTACAGCCACCAACAGAGACTTGGCCCTCTCTGCTGGAAAATCCCAGCCTTTCAGGATACGCTTATCTTGCTACAGCTATTTTATTTTGTCTGCAGTAAAGCTGGACAAGTGATTTGGCATTGATGGGCTAGGCTGTTGAAAGCATTCATAAATGTGATGAGTTTCATCACTGCAGAGGACTCAGCTCCACCCCTCACTGAGGGCAGCAGTCTCACTTCATTCAGTGAAGACAGGCAGCCAACAGTGCTGACCCCTCTGGTTTCTGAGCCCAGAAGATGGTTAATCTTCCCTGCCTCTTGTCCTAATATGATTCGCTTTGGATATGTCTAACCTGACACCTTGAGTTTCCAAATCCCATGGCTCACCCATTTGTGAGTATTTGGCATCCCCAGCGCTGTGCTGAGCTGCTCTCCTCCCCTTGATTGGGATGCTCTGGTGCTGTGCCCCTGGTGATGTGCCTTCCCCTTCTAGGCAGTGGCTCATGGCTCTGGGTACACCACAGGTGGCACAATGTGTCTGCTCAGAGAGAAAAGCACCATAAGGATGCTGATGTTCATGAACTATTTCTGACTGGGTCCCAGGCCATCTCTTGGGTGGATTAAACTTAGAGCTGGTCCACAGGACAGTTTGGAAAGGTGGTGTTTCCAGAGAGAGCCACTCAACATAAAGCAGAAAGCTCAAACTATAGTTTCTGAAATATGCAGATAGTGACATACTTTCTCCTGCTCCTGAACTGAAAAGTGAATATTGGTGTTAGGCTGTGTTCAGGACCTTGCTATTTTGGTTCAAGGGTCACATGTGCATTAAGAGACTCATTTGGTGTTCTTTCACTTGAGAGGGAGGGGGACTCTTGTGCACTGTGCAGACCTCAGTGCTCTCAACCTGGCAAGGGTGATACTGATGAATGCAAAGTGCACTGAAGTTTCACATGTCTTTTTTTAGGATGAAAACACTGTTCAATAAAATGTATGTTTGATGGAATACAGCAAATTCTATCAGTAATGGCAAAGAGAAGCCTCACAGGGATGTCACTTCCACACAAACTTTCTCCTGAAAAGAGGAGAGGTGAATTGCTGAGATGAATGATACAAAATAGCTGCAATAGTTGTGGATTGTTTTCTTGGTTTCACTTTGTGATAATGTGATTGCTTCAAGGTACACTCTGCCTTTCCTTCCAGGACTCTAGTCAAAACATGGCTTGTGGAAAGCAGTTCCCTTTTACACTTTGACTGCCTGGTATTTACATTCTCTGCTCATTGTTTTTTCTCACTTTCCTCTTGCCTCTGTGCAAGTGCCTGCTGAGAGTTGTGCCATTTGTTAGGGACAGCCAGAAGATGTTGACTCTATTGCCTTCTCTGCAGGAGTCTTCTTTGCAGTGGTGCTCATGGCAGCTGTGTCTAATTTCCTGAATGGTGTGCAAGGCAAACGTGCAATCAATTAGGTGTACTGCACAAGTGATGGGATCACATTGCTGGGATCCATTGATTTTAAGAGCAGAAAGCGCTCTTATCATGAAGCCCGATCTTGCATTTTCAAGGTTTTGTTGCACATTTTATTAAAAGCCCTTTCCCTCCTTTGTGGTCTGTAGGAATAGGCAGTACTATATGTAAGGCTGATGCCCACATCCCAGTTTCCAGAAGCAAGCCCCAGGAGGAGATGTGAAGTTGGAAACCTGGTGAATCAAACTGGAATTTAGCTGCTATAGCACTTAAATGCTGATTTCAGCAACTAGTTGGAACACATGGACATCCTGTTTAGGCACAGACAGGACATCATGCACTGCAGTCTCCTAGCACTAAATTTTAGAAAATCAGGCCAATGACTTCCTTTAGATTTTCAGCCTCAGACCAATAAGTATATTGGAAAGATTATCTATGTTCTATTGTTAAGTATATTTTTACAAAGATAGAAAATAACCTTTCACACACATCACATTAAAAAGGGGTCCTTAAGTAACAATCAGAAGTTTCTACACTTCTTACAAGCAAACATTCCCCCCTCCTCAATTAATGTCTCCCTAGGCAAATTAATAATTTTAATTAAATGCTTTCTTTCTCAAAAATCCTGTTAGAATCATAAAATATTCTGAGTTGGAAGGGGCCCATAAAGGATGATCACAGTCCCACTCCTGGCCATTTATAAAATTACACCATGTGCCTGATAGAGTCATCCAAATGTTTCTTGAACTCTGTCAGGTTTGATGCTGTGATCCCTTCCCCAGTGAGCCTGTTCTGCTGCCCAACCACTCTCTGGATGAAGAATCTTTTCCTAAATTCCAACCTAAACCTCCACAACACAGCTCCATGCCCTTCCCTTGACCAAATCTGTTAGTTAGATTTGGTCCAAGGTACCAGCCATGGGGCCTTCATGTGACTATTTTTAAACAACTTGCACACCAAGTGTGGTCCAAATTAAGCTCAGGTTACTTTCAGCACCACACTAAAGAATGTTGCTGTGGGTTGCTCTTAAATGACTCTCTTTCCTGACTGACTGAGGACACAATTTAAGGGGAAAAGTTTCTTGATTTAGTAATCTTAACAGGACTCCACAGGTGTGTGGGCTGATCCCAGATCTTCTAAGTGATTCCTGCCCACCATGCAGCCCTTACTAACACAGGTAAAAGTAACTAGTGCTATTGGGAAAGTTGATAGCTCCAGAGGCAAAAAATTCAAAACTCTTCTAGAAAAAGGAGTCTTGTAATCAACTCAAAGGTACAAGAGAGGCAAAGATCAGAAATCACTGAAATTTCTGTGCCTGTGATAGAGTTCTGCACGGCTTTCTCTATGGCTATGTGAATCAAGAGCTATTGTCAGCCCCACTCTCCATGAGCCCACAGGAAAACTCTTGCTGGTTTCTCTATATATGAGATCAGACCTACAAGTGTTGCCCCAAACAGGCAGAGATAAATGGGAGAAATAAAAAGCTGGAATGGTGTTAGGCAGCTGGGTCAAACACCAGCACAGCCTGGTCACAAATGACCCTCTCTGACCTAAGTTGTGGCCATCCTGTGCAACCACAGGAGCACTTGACTTTCCTTCCATTTCACAGGCAGCCTTTTATAGGTATACAGGTGCCTGTATGTGATTACTTTACTCTGTGTTGGTAAAGGGGTTGCTTCCAACAACACATGAAAAAAGTACTGCCAGGGTCATAGTAAATAAAGACAGTGCATGTGTGCATCACAGCAGATCAACCCCCAATCTGTGCCTCCTGTCAAAATACTGTTTATTGCTGCTTGTCAGCAAAGACTGACCAGTACATGGAGATGCCAGCTCCAGCTGGGAGCCAGATTACCGGGAGAAGAGTTTCTTCCTTTGGATCTTCCTGACAGATTTCTAACACTTAAGCAAGATCTCTCCTTCCCTGAGACTGACTTCAGCTATCATTAGAGGGAGCTGTTGCCCCAGCAAGCTCCAACCTCCCTCTGCGTTCCTCATGGGACCTGCCCCGAGCTGCCGTGCCGAGGAAATTCCCTTGAATCGTGAGTTGGCACCTTTCTGTAAGCACTGTCAATCATGTCAGCTCTTGAGGGTGCCTCGCAAATAAAGACCTTCACTTTCATTTGTTTGGTTTTCTGTACACAACAGAAGAGAGACATCTGAGCTGAGCTGTGGAGGCGCGGGGATCTTCCAATGCTGGCTGGGCAAGATGGGGAAGCCTTTTAGCCCTTCTGTTAACCTGCGTTAACAAAACCAGGGGAGATCCTTGGCATAATTTTCTGTCATTTTTGTAGCCCTTTGTTTGAACTACCAGTATTTTCCCTCATCCTGACTCTGTTCTCATTTCCATCGCGACTGGAGTAATTCAAACCAAGCCAGGAAGTTACACGAGTACAAACCACTGTGAATGAGATCAGAGTTGCTTTTTTTATAAAAAATAACAAAGGCCTGTGACTAAAACTTAGCAAAGTCAAGCATCTGACTCAGTGGTAAACCTTTGCTTTTAACTTGTAATGATTTTTCTTGGAAACAATAATCAGAATGGTGGCTCTGAGTACTCTGTCTCCATGCATTCCTTGCTTGTTTTCCTGTTGGGGATGGGCACATTCTTAGGTTTTGTTTTCTGACGAGAAATGTGTGGAGATTAGATACACGATGTCACTGATGTTATTCCAGGCTGATAACATCACATCGTGTATTTCATACTAAGAGAGGGTGTAGATTGAATTACCGCAGGCCCAGCATGGGTTGTGCAGAGAGTGTGGAAGAGAGTGTTTCAGCTGCATGAAGCAACACGTGGGGCATTGTTTTAAATGTGCATGGGCTAAATCAAAAATGGCAGCTATCACATGAGGTTTGTTTTTAATGGACAGGAACAATTGTGTAACTGGATCCCCATGCTTATTAAGCCAAATTCAGATTTGTGGATAAAATTTAAATAGGAATTTATTTGGCTGTTTACTCCAAATATCTCAAAGCTTGGCTCACTTGCTGCAGTGGGACTGTGCCTTGTATACCTGTAAACCACAATTCTTAAAACTGTGCTACTCATTTGAAGCAAATAAGGTTATCTTGGTGTATGCAATTTCCCTTCTACTCTTCTGTTTTTCCTGGGGAGAGCACTTGGCACTGTCTCTGCTCTAAGGTAATACTATTTAATTTTCCAAAGCAATTTGTCAGGTTTCTAAATGTGACCATTCAGCATGTAAATTCGATGCATAATCCTTGTGCTGTCACCTTACTCACTTAAATTAACTGAATACAAGGCATATTTTTGTAATCTGTCTCTGCTCTCTTGGGACAGCTTTGTAAATGACATGTTACATTCCCGAGTCTCAGCCAGGCAAAGAGGTTTATTCAGTGCCAGTAAAGAGCAGTTATTTCCTAATATGTATATTAACTGCTCAAAACGTTGTTGTGAAGATCTGAGAAAATGCTCTGTCAACAGAAAGCAAGTGTGAGCAAGCAGCAAGTGGCTCTGCTCAGGCTGTGTGTCCATCAGGCTGGCAGCATGTGTCTGTCAGGACAGCGTCCAGCACACTGCTGACAGACCTGGCCTCTCTGCCTCTGTGAGGTGGCCCAAGTGCTGGGTTGAGCTGTTCTGGGGTCAAAGTGCCCACTACCAAGCAGAAGGTGCCCAGGAGTCAAGTGCTGTTTCTGGGCTCTCTGTAAGCCAGCAGCAGCTGCCACTGCACTCAAAGAAGGAGCCCTGCCTTTCCCTGCCCTTCCTGTAGCCATCACCAAGAGCAGGTTTTTCTCAGTTCTGCAGGTAACAGGGTCTTGGAAGTGACCTGGTCTAAAACTACCCAGGAAACGGCAACCAAAAATCATTTTGACTGATCTGATTTATTGTAAAGCCACAGACACTGGCCCCAAGGCATGGTGAATAAATTGCAGAAATAAATTGTGTGGAGCAGCAACAGGACTACTACTTCTGGTTGCAGTGCTGGTTTATGGTGGTTTAAAGTGAGCATTAAGCTCCAGGTTAAGACACCTATTGCAGCCAAAAGCTCCTACCTGCCTCAGCTCCACAGTGCTGGGCCATTTATTCCCTAACTTAAAGGGCTCCAAATGAAGGTCTGCTCTGTCAGCCCCCTGGCTATACCCCTGCCCAGCTTTGTACCCCCTCTCTGTCTTGGGCAGTTTGGTTCAATCAGTACCACTGTCTCCTCTAGTGAGCTCTCTTTGTTGCTTCTTCTTTTGCTGCCTTAGTCTGTCAAGTCACAGTCTTACATTTCAAGCAAAGCAAAGAAAATAGTTTCACAGGGTTCAGAATCAACCAGGGGAAACCATTGCCAAGGGATATAGATGGCAAAAGCATAAAGAATTTTTTTAAAGGCTTGTAACCTTATGAAGGAGGCCTATATTGGCAATGATTACATATGATGATTTTAGGAATGCTATTATTAGCTAATTCATTAGAAAAGGATCATTCTGCACATTACCTGCTCTGCTCTCTTCCTTAAACTTAATGTACCCTCTCTGTCTCCTCCTTAATGTGACAGGGGCTAAGGTTCAGGACAGCAAACTGGAGTGTTCCACTTCTGGTTTGATCCAGAGCAGCCATTCCTACACTTCACAATATTTTAATAATCTGTGAATGGAACTGAAGATCTGAATGTGCATTGTCACACTTAGTGCACAAATTATCACCTGCAAAAGTAGTAGCTTATCTGGCTAACTGCACGGTTGTATATTCTCAAGAAAGAATAAGATCTGGGTGTTAGCTTACAAACATGAAGCTTTTCAGTCCTGCACAGCAAAGATAAGACCAACTATGTCAAACTTCCATGTTCTTACTCCAGATGGTATTCTGCTGTGGACACTGAGCTCTTGGGGAGAAAGGAGGAATGTGAAACCTGCTCTCTTTGGTATATAGCTTTAATGATAATCATTTATTTATCCCACATGCAAATGTTTGTAACTGAAAATCTGCACAAACTATTTGGAGACTTGTTTTTATTTGCACGAGAATAAACAGAGAAGGATTCCTTTGCAGCTGTTGGATGTGGGACAGTGTGACAATGAGCAGAATCAGGCCTTTAGTATGTCATGGTGCCTTCTCTCCCTGAGTCTGATACAGCAGAGTCAGGGAAAGCTCCTCATTCCTGTCCTCTGCTTATCTCATTGGCAGTGCAGGTGTAGCTCTCAAATGGCAATTGGGAACACTGAATCAGGTTTTTTGGTTTTTTTTTTTGCAAATGTTCTTTAAACCTATCTCATTAAGTAAGAGGGAAAGACAAATACTCCATCATCCCTCCACCTCCAAATACTTTGCAGGTCATCTCTGGACCATGTAAGAACTTCTTAAATCTGTGCCATACTTATTGCTGGCCCAATGAACTAAGAAACACCGTCACCCTTAGTGACTGTGGAGCTATATCAGGTGAAAGAGGGATTCCTCCCTGCTGGGAAGCCTGTGGCAGTAATGCCAGGCGGTGTGTGAGGAAGGGAGTTCTTGCAGATGGCTCTGGGGTTCCTTGAGCTCCTGGAGACAAGGAGACCTCTCAAGGTGTTCAGATATGTGACCTCAGGCACACTTGAGGGCTTGTGGGATTTATCAAGAAAAAGAGACATGGTTGTATCCTTCCACTGTGTGATTTGGAAACTACACACAGCATGGCATTGCCAAGTGAACCTGTTTTCCAGTGCAGTGAGCTGCACTAAGCCCATTTTTAGTAGCAAAATGCACAAAGAGCTCCAAGGTCTTCTGCCACAATAGCTGCCAACAGAGATGCAGGAATTTCAGGGCTGAGCTGAGCTGCAGCAGGACATGCAGCAGGGAGGGGATCCTGCCCAAACACAGCAAAGAAAGAAGTGGTTTCATTCAGAAAGGCAGTTTCTGCTTTTCATTGAGAGTGGGAAGTGTGTGACAGGATCCAGCGAGGTGATGGAGGGAAGTAACCTGGAGGGAAGTAACCTTTACACGCAGTGGGAAATGGAATTCATTGAAGAAATACCTCCCCATCCCTACCCATCTCCTAAACCCATCTTCTGCCCCAGGAAAGATAATTTACCAGATACTGGTCACACTCTTGATTTTCTCAAAGAAAAGTAGGAAGCTCTGAGCATCAGACACACAGATCCTGCTTCCTCCTGCGGGCCAGAGTAGCAGGCGCTTTCAGACCACTTCCTGGGGGGGAAGAAAGGGCTCTCTGGGGGGTTTGGCCTTCAGGGCGGCTCTGGCTATCGCTCTCGTCTGGGAGTCATGTGCCTTAATCCCCCAAAGTGGACTGCCCCGCAGTTGAACATTCCCCGCATTCCTGCCGCCTGCTGACACGCAGCCCATTCAAAGCCAGCTCCAAGGCTGTGGGAAACCTTTGCGCCAGCTCTGGGGCGGCCGCAGCTCCTGCTCGTGTCCCTTGTGCCGGGCGTGCCTTTCTGTTCGGGGCCACCCATAGAGCTGGGGACAGATACAGCTGGGGAGAAGCAGGACAAAGCTTCTGGAGAGCCACCAGCAGCACCCATGGCTGGATGCTCGCTTGCTTCCAGAGACCTGATGCAGTGTAAATCCCACTGCTTGCTAGAGAGAAACTGAGGCAGGGGCCAAGAACGATTTTTTTGGGGTGGCTGGATCTCCAATCACAGGAGCATGGAGGTTGAGCTGGGATGGAAAGAGAGGTCCAGGGAAGAGGACAAGCTATGGTGACTGTCTGTACCTCCATCCCTCTAATGAGACCTAGCAAGGTGGGAAGGGTAGTGCTTCTGTCTAGAGTGTGCTGTAGGCAAGGTCTCATAAAGCCTTAAAATTCAAGAGAAAGTGACATTTCTGCTGTCCCAGAAGGGTGGAAAATTTTATCCTTGTCCTGCCTGTGTGTTTGGCAAATCTTAACATAAACCCTGGTCCAGATCAAGGCTGAAAAGGAAGGCTGACCTTGTCTTGTTTCTCTGTTTGCAAAGTGGAAACAATAATAATAATTAGAAGAATTAATAATTCTGTCACATAAGGAATGTTCTAAATTTGTTCATTAATAAAAAAGTAATGCAGGTGTCTACATCCTTTGAAAAGACTGAGAAGTCTTGAGAGCATCAGTAAGATGGCTGTGCTGAGTAAGGATTGTGCTTTTGAGAAAAGGCTAAGGACCCAGGCGGTGGCAGAAAAGGAAGGATCACAGTTATTTTTTCTCAGTCTGTTATGGTTTCTCATTTTCTAAGAATTTCAGTGACAGGTAGGAATTTGGAAGCTTTTGTGGGCTGATAACAATGGCCGTTAGGATTTGACAACTGTGAAAGACAGGCATATGTTGTCCCCAAAGATATGCAACACCAACCCTCAATGCATCATCTGTGGACGAGTGTTTACATTGTACAACTTTCTGAATCAACTGTCACTTTTTCTCACTCTCTCTCTCTCTTTTTTTTTATGAATGAAGTCTGAAGCAAGCCAGACAGAAAGGAAGGCTGCAGCATGCTTTATAGCTTGTGTTTCCTTCTGGTGAGGATGTTACATTTGCTGAAGCGAATTTTTGAAAGAGATGTGGAAGGGTTTTCTGGTCAGGGTTAGGGGATATTTCATTCATGCAGGAAGTTGCAAAAGCTGAACAGAAAGTGTATATTCTAGAAGTTTCAATTTAAAAAAAACTAGGCTGAAGGGTAAAATTGCAAAATACCAGCTGAGGCTCAGAAGTTGAATTCAATTCATAGTCTTAGTGGAGTTTAATGTTAATAGCAATAAAAAAATGCTTTAAATCCAAGACAGAGGAATACTTTTTCTTTCAATCTTCTAGTGCTAATTTTTGAAAATGCTCTTTTCTGTGATGTATTTCCATGACAAATAATAGCTGCCTCTTATATAAGCAGTTCCAGCACAGAAACCTTGGACTGAACATGGGGAATTCTTCAAAGCCAGGTTGGAGGGATAGACATAATATCACCTGAATTTGGGTTTAGGGACTTTCAACATGTTGCTTTCAAGCAAATCACCAGAGCAGCAATAAATTGAAATGCTGCTCTGTTGTCCAGAATGGATGCATGAGCTGATTTGAACAGGGATTGTGGTTCAAATGCCTTTAATACTCCACATACCAGTGCATCAGGGAGTGGAAGCTGATGTGTTTTAGCTTTGTTCTGTTAAGCAGTTAGTTCTTCTCATTC
Organism: Ploceus nigricollis; assembly: GCA_013399945.1. Classification (NCBI taxonomy): domain Eukaryota; kingdom Metazoa; phylum Chordata; class Aves; order Passeriformes; family Ploceidae; genus Ploceus; species Ploceus nigricollis. Next base: position 671,909 of record VXBC01004526.1, read on the forward strand.
ATTGTCCTAGACCCATGGCACACAGCTTTACTACAGATTTGTAGTCTCAGTGGGAACGATGCCAGGGGGATGGGAAGGGAGTGTTGGTATAGGCAGTGAATTATACCTTACTGAACCACAAGGATTCATGGTTTTATAGGTTTTGATGTCAAAAAGAGTTCACTTAGTTCACTTTGGCTATCTAGGTTCACTCTTTGTGTCACATGAGTGAAAGAGTCTCACCCCAAACTTTCTACACCGTGCTTGAAGTTTCTGTTTGGATGTTTGTGTATTTTTAGAGAGACAAAATCAATCTCAATTTAAAAGTCTTCCAAAGAATTTTCCACATCTCTAGTTAAGGTTATGCACAGATCCAGCTCACAAATTGTGTGAGCCCTTTATGCAGAGCAGTTTCAGCCAGTTCAATCCTCCCTTGCATCACTATTCCAAATGGATAATTTCCCAGGTCTGAGCACATGATAAAGAATAATTGAGTTACTGATAGTGCCCATTCTATGAAACCTGCTAACTAACCATGTGCATGCCTTAAGCCTGACCCACTGAGAAGTGTGTTAGTTTAAACTGCCTCTACAGTGGATTTCATTTTCATTAGGCGCTAAGATGGCAAAATTTACTCTGCAGCTGCATTATGCTAAGGACACATGCACGGTCAGGCACCAGCCATTACTGTGGCTTAGCTGACAATCAGTAGCTTGATTAAGTGCGTGAATTCACTCATGCACCTCAGCCCAAAAGGAGTGGGTGGAAAAGATCTAAATATCGATATTATTATCTCATTTAGTTGTCCCTGGACACTTTTTATAAGCTAGAGGAGGCCTTGAATGCACTTCAGAAGTCAGTTTACTGCACTATTTAAAAGTGAAGGGCAAACAGAGGCAAAATTTACATTTCTGCACCCAGAAACAGGACCTTTAACTTCAGCTTTTTTTGTTAGAGAAAGCAGTCTATGAACTTCAAAAGTCACAAGTGTTCACAACAGCAGCTTAGCATCTCATCCAGAAAAAGGACTTTTTCTGTAGCTTAGCCACCTCCTAAAATCACATGAGGCCACTGCTCTGAGGGCTGTGACTGCTTTGCCTGTGTGATCTCATGGAATCAGAGCCTGGAATGGCAAGTGAAGTGACAGGCTGACCCAACAGATGGCTTCATTAGTACTGCACAGGTCATGACAGCAATGCCTGCAGTAGCCCATGAGCATATTGAGAACTGAGCGCCAGGCCACTGGGAAAGAAAAGACAAATTGATAAAATCACCAGAAGAAAAGTAAAATAAGTAGGAAAGCATATTAAATCTGCAGGCAGACCAGGTTTTCTGCTGGTGTGTACACTTGCCTCTCCAACACAGCAGTGACCAAGTGCTTGACATGGACTCCAACAAGTGTTCAAAATCATGAAATGTTTGGAGGTCTCTGCCTTGTGTTTCCTTTGCTGTCGTTCCTAATCATTTGCAGGTAGTTTACAAAAGGGATATTTATTCAACAGCTCGGTGTCTGTCAGTGCTTTGCAACCTGACTGAATCACCCTCCCCAAGTCACAGCCTCATGAGCCCCATTCAGCAGGGGTCCATGATGTTTCATGGTGTTCTCTATGGAGCAGAGACTGCTCCTAGCTCTGTCTGTGCTCCAGAGGATTGCAGAAATGGCTGGTGGAAGGGAGCCTTGGGGGACAACTAGTCCTTCCTCCCTGAGGAAACAGGAATATTTTCAAGTGGGGTGAAATGCAGAGCCACTGTATGGATGGAAGCACAGCTCAGGGCTTGCAAGAACAGAGCAGCTTAATGCAGTCAAGAAACACCAAATGGGAAAAGAAAATAAAGGAAAAGGGGAAAACCCTCATGGTTTTCCCAGGAGAATAAAGAAACTATGAGAACACATTTTGACATCTATCATGGAGAAAATATACAGAGGAAATCTTTGAACTGGAGAGAAGTAACTTTCAGTGTAATCTGGGTATAAAAATGGAAGATTTCCATTCTCATGGGATGAAACTCTGGGGTTCAGCAGAAATTTGCAGCCAACATCCAGTTGCACTGGAAAAATAAATTACCCACTGCTGGTTATTAACCCAGCTAGGCCTACATACCTAGTGGAGAAAGCTAGCTCAAAAAATAGTCTCTGGCAAGGCTTTTCCTCTGCTGAATGTGAATGCCATTGATCTGCTGAGCTTAATTAAACTGTCTGCTTCAGCTTGCACAATTTAGATAAGAAAATGACTATTCGTCCCAGACTCAGAAAGAAGCAACTCACTCTCTTCCTTATGTGGTATGAGCCTGTCGTTGTCCTGCTGCCCAGTTTGTAACACTGAACTGCCTGTACTCAAATCGAAAGCTGCTCCCACCACAGATCAGAATTCTGTCTTGCTTCCCCTCTAGATGGCAAACTCTCCTTAATTTTGGAAGGGGAACAGCCACAGTGATTGCTGCTGGCTTTTGCAATCATTAATTTGCAGAACAAATTTAGTTTCTAGTTTTGAATCAACCAAACCCAAGAAAATAGATCCCAGGAGTGGCAATGGAAGAGGAGGGAAAGGGGGGATCAGTGGGGACATACATGAGTTTCACAGATTCCTGGTGAGTGAAAATGGGAATTAACAAACATTGATGCACCACATACATTGGGAAGTGCAGTCTGGCCCCTGCAGCTGGGTGCTGTGGATCTCCAGGAGTTCCTTCTCCAGGAGTACTACATAGTTCTGCTTAGGTGCTTCAGTTATGATTGAAGCAAGAATAAACCTGAACTTTTATTTATTTATTTATTTATTCATTCATTCATTTTGCCAGTGAGAGGAGCCTCAGGCAAGGAGTCATGGATCCTCGTTTCTCAGTAGATAGCAAGTTCTCCTGTTCTTCACTTGACAGCCCATCCCCATGGGTTTACCTATCATCCTGTTTCAAAGTCTATTTCTCCTTTTCAGCTGCCATCTCCTGCCAAATGTTTTCTATTCTCTTTTTTCAACTACAATCCAGCCCTGACACTCCAGGAGTTGGGCTTAGAGCTTTGTGGATCCCTTCCAGCTCAGGATACTCTGATTGTATGATTCTTTGACCCCTGCAGCTATGCACCCCATTCCCAAGCCCCTTCTCCCCTCTCTGCCCAATTCCCATTTTCCCTAAACATTCAGATCCAAAACGTGGTCAGCACTTTTGCAGAGCACTTTGGCAAAGTCACAAATAACCATCTCTCAGTTGCCTCTCAATATAATGTGCTCCACAAGATGCAAATATTCAAAGTCCTACAAAATGAAGAAAGTTTGTTGGGTTAGTTCTTAACCATCCCCCCTTTCCCAGAAGCACAGGGCCCTGGGGGAGAGTGTGGGCTTACAGGGAGGGATTTATCTGCTTAAAGTGATTGTTTACAGTGCAGTAATCAATATCTGAGCTAGCCACCTGGGCTGCAGTTGCAATCAGTGGAGAGTTGTCAGCAGAGTTCAGGGAATCTAGGGTACTTCCTAAAGTGGTGACCCACTTTAGTTAAAAGTGTGGCACTCCCTAAACTGCCCATAAAGAGAGCCTGGACACTCTGCTTAGATGGAAACTCATACCACAGCTGGAATTAGGGAAGACGAATCTCATTTTTTTGTGCCTCGAGTCAGCTGAGGTGACATTTTAATTTTATCTATTTATTGGAATTCAGAATATTTCAGACTTCCTCTTTGTGCAGGAAACAGAACAGCCTTTGGCATGACTAGCAAGACTTCCTCCTTCCTTTCTCCTTGAAAAATTTTAGAAATCAATTCTCAGCCCCTCTAGTGGAATTTTTAAATTTAAGAAATAAAAGAAAGTGAGAAAAGCCCTCTGGAAAATAAAGTAAGAAGGTAAATGTAGTGTTTTCCAAATCAAAATTGGGTAAACATAATTTCTTATGTAAACTCTTGATGAAAAACCTAGGCGGGAATATGAGGTTTCAGAAAGGAACTCCTTCTTCTTTCATTTTTGGTATGATGAGGGGGATGAGGAGACTCAGCTGAATATCTGTGTTTGCTGTCTTATCTAACACTGCAATATTTTCCTATGGTGAGTGAAACACCATTTGTCTTTTCTTAATCATCAGTTCTCAGGACAGAGAAGGAACAAGTAATTTCCAGACTATATAGAGTCTACTTGATAAATTGCTCCCCTTCCCAGTGAAATATTTACTGGTTTCCTTTATGTTGCTATGTTGGTACCAAAGGAAGGTGCTAGGCATGTTCCTGGACGGGAACATGCTCTCAGGATGACAGGGATTTCAGAGCTGCACACCCAGTGACTTCTCTGTTCATGAGACAGTGGAAGTGTCTCCATTTTCAAGCAGCTGAGCCAATGGTCTTTTATTACAGGGACTGATTTCTTATGCTTCATGTAATCTGGTTTGAAAACAATCAGTTAATAAAAGAATCAAAATTAAAACTGCTTGTTTTACTCGCCACATTCAGACCTATGGAGATTTAATACAGAGCTGTGCTGGAAAGGAAAGGACCAAGGAATGTGAAGGTCTGGAGCTCACAATGATGCATTGGAGTGCTCCTGTTGAGGTATTACAAAAGGCAATGAGCAGCTGCTTTGCAAAATGCATGTAAAGTCACATCAGCTCATGGCATCTGAGCTTTGATTTTATGAAGGTCTTGCTCAGCTGTATGTGAGTTTTTAGTTGCAGATTATGTTTAGTTATCAGGTGATTGTTATCTAGTCTTCAAGTCATAGAAGATTTGTACTTTGAATATTTGTTAGGACTCCAAAAATTCGGCTTATTTTGTATGTAAAGAAAAATATATTAATGAAAGAAATGAAGCTGTGTGAAAAGTGCCAATGGTTGATCTCAATTTAAGCAGAGATCCCACCAGTAATTACATTATTATGAGCACACTGCTGTAGAGCTTTTATTACTCATGGGAAACTATTCTTTTTTATTAATTGATATGTACTTAATAATTTCAGCCATGACTCAATGCCTGAGTCCCAGAGATTGTATGGGTGCAGAGGAAAAAGACATAAGTCAGATGGAGAGAGCCTAAGGCTGCCTTTTCCCAAATTTGCCTTTATATTTACAGATGGCTGGGAATTATCCTACTAGGATATGCTAGTTTTGCAAAACCAAAATTTGCATTAGGGAAAACGTAAGTTTTGCATGAAAATGTTGAGGGGTTTTTTGGAAACTTGAAAGTGTGGTGGGTACCTATGATCTGGGAATCCAGTGACACGTCCAGTTGCTCTCGCTGGTACTTGCCAAGGAAGCAGCCTGTCTTACATCTGAACTGGAGACTCAGGGTAGAAGAAGGGGTGAACAGGACAGTTGCAGATAAATCAGCTTTCCTAGATATTGTAAGGCCCAGTACCACATACAATCACCTCTGGGAATGGGTGGATGAGGGAATTAGCCCTGTTAATTACTTGGTGTGGTGAAGGGGTTAACTATTAATCCCACATGACAATATTGTTTTTCTGAAACCCTGTTATTTTCTGTGGAGCAGAGAGTTCACTGATGGCCAAGTGCAGAGCACAAACCTTGCTCTTTACAGAGCCAGTTACTGCTGACTGACTGTCTTGCAATGCAGGCTAGCAGGTACATGGCTTAACCATTCATCTCAATTGGTCCATCATATCTCTGCAAACATCTCTAAATCCAAATTGATTACCTTTATTGCTATCTCAGGATACTACACTTGGTCTTTCAGTGATTTGTAAATGCATACCTCTCCACAGGCTGTTTATCTGACATGTCGTATGGAATTAATGATGTTTATTCCCAGCTGACCAATTTGCATTAGTGCCACCTTTACCCAGTTGCAGGATATGCTTGAGCTGACCCTCCACAATTAATCATGCCCATCAACACTGACTGTGCAACATTCACTCAGTCCCATTAACCAGCTGGCAACTGTTGATTCATAATAGGTGGAGGTACTCATTGGAGTCCCTGTGAAGAAACGCAGAAATTCAATCTCACATTATATTTTTTCTATACATGTACCTTACTAATACTCTGGGCTTAATTCTGGACTAAAAAAGGAGATAATTTCTCATGCATACAGCACTCTCAATTTTGACTAATAAACTCCAACCTTTTGATTCATCCACACAGTTTTATTTACTTAATTCAGAAGCCAGACGAAAAGATTTTACCAGCAGAGCTGTTATAGTTTTGAGAGAGAGAGAGAAAAAGAGAGAGAGAGAGACAGGGATGGCCTTCTCCAGGATGTGCTTTATCTCACTAAAACTTAAATGAAGAGAGGTACCTGTACCTTTCCACTCATGACTCTTCAGCTTACAGAGAATAATCATAGGCTAAAATGGGTGGGAATGGCCTGAGAAAGGGCAGAATAGAAATCTCAGGAAATCTTCATAGGCATGCTTCCAAATGAATGAGGATTCCTGAAGGATGAGGAAAGTCAGCTTTGCTGGTGGAGAAGAATTTGCTTAGGACAGGTTTTGAGTTACCTGTATTCCACATCAATCATTAGCCTAAATATATGGTCTGGTGACATTTCAGATGCCCTGACTTGCCCAGCCTAACCTTCAGCTGCTGGAGAAAGGCACAGATTTCATGTAGTTTATGTGTCACATCTAGAAGACTGTTGCCTCTGTCGAGGCGT